>CM069173.1:8744792-8902469 GCA_035221665.1 Okamejei kenojei
GGAGCGGCGCGTGGTTAAGTCCTACGGCCATTGAGGCCGCGCAAGGGCGATGTACGGCCCAGCGCTAGGCCCTAAAGTCACAACGTTGGAGCCCCGGCGGTGCGCTGGAAATGGGTTCACGCGGCCATTTAAGCCGCGCAGGTGCGATATACAGCCCCACGCTCCAGGTCGTTCCAACTGAGTTGCCACGAGACCTCCGCTGGCAGCTCGTGGGGGAGAGCTTTGTAGATCCTATCCTGCTAGCGGCCCGCGCTGATGAACTTTGGATCTCTGACCAGCAGCAGGTGGGCGCACTGGAAAACCTGGAGCAGCTGGATTCTGCAGAATTGCTGGACCAGATTGATTCAATGACCTGGAAGGCCAGGAGACCCAGGACCACGCCCACAAGAAGGCCACGCCCACAAGTAGGCCACGCCCACCGGAGAGGAGGATGGTTGAGCCACAGACCAGACAAGTGGCACAGGAGAGGAGGATGGTCGAGCAGGACCCGGGAGATCCAAGGAGAATGTTGTGTTTTTACCACCAGCGCTGGGGATCAGCAGCCCGCCAATGCCGCCAGCCATGTTCGTTTCCGGGAAATGGCAGCGCCGGCCATCGATAGTCACTGCGGTGGCCGGCAGGATCCATCGACTGTTCGGCTGTGACCAGCGCTCGGGGTTCAGATCCTTGGTCGATACGGGGGCGGAGGTCAGCGTATTGCCCTCATCGGGACTCGACCTTCGTGCTGGTAAGAGGGGCCTCCCATTAACTGCTGCGAACGGCAGTTCAATCAACACATATGGCGTCCGCACGGTTCCTGTCATTTTCGGTGCGTGCCATTCCACCTGGCCATTCATCATGGCGGACGTGGGCCAGACGCTGCTGGGAGCAGATTCCTTGCGGGCGCAGTCACTCCTCGTGGAAGTGAAGGGCCAACGTCTCATCCATGCGTCAACTTTTGAGAAGATCTCCTTGCGCTCCACTGTGCCCACAGCGCCGGTCAGCAACCCTGTAGCGACGGTGGGCAATGTCTACGCCCAGGCACTGGCTGAGTTCCGGGACATTGTCGCCCCCAAGTTCGGCTCGGCCAGCCCGAGGCACGGTGTCACGCACCATATTCTGACATCGGGTCCACCGATCCACGCTCGCGCCCGTAGGCTCGCTCCTGACAAGCTCGTCATAGCAAAGGCGGAGTTTCGGAGTATGGAGGCCATGGGTATCCTTCGACGTTCCGACAGCCCATGGGCTTCCACCCTGCACACGGTGCCTAAGGTGTGTGGTGGTTGGGGGCCGTGTGGAGACTACCGCCCCCTTAACAAGGCCACGATCGCGGATGGTTACCCTATTCCCCACATACAGGACTTCTCAGCCCATCTGGCCTGGGCTAGGTTCTGCTCTAAGATCGACCTAGCAGTGCGGCACTTCCGCTACTTCCTCGAGGGCCGTTCCTTCGTAGCCTTCACGGACCCCAAGCCCCTCACATTTGCGTTTGCGAAGGTTTCAGATCCTTGGTCCGCCCGTCAGCAGCGCCAGCTGGCGGCTATATCGGAGTATACAATGGACGTCCGGCACATCGCTGGGAAATGCAACCTCGTGGCGGATGCTTTGTCCCGTCCGGCAATTACAGCCGTGCTTAACCCGGCCTCAGGGATAGATAACTCTGACTTGGCGGCGGCCCAGCTGGTGGGCGATGAGATGCTGGCGTACCACACCGCGATCTCTGGCTTGGTGCTTGCGGACGTGTCGTTGGGTTCCTCGGGTTCCATCCTCTGTGACGTATCCACGGGTCAGCCGAGGCCTATCGTTCCGACGGCCTGGCGCCGTCTCGTGTTTGAGGTGATCCATGGGCTGGCCCACCCATCCATCCGGGCCATGGTCGCTATGGTGGCCGCAAGATTTATGTCGCACGGACGTCGGAAACAAGTCGCTCGCTGGGCCTGGGCAAGACATCAAAGGTGCAGACACGTCCGGGCGCCCATTCAAGGCTTTGCAGTGCCACGGCGGCGGTTCGATCACATACACGTGGACATCGTGGGGCCGCTGCCTCCGTCCCACGGGGTTTCACACCTGCTTATGGTGGTCGACGCGCTCACGGACACTTCAACGCAGTCGCGTGCTCGTGCCGTCGTAGCAGCCTGGATTGCCCGCTTTGGGGTTCCACTGCACATCACATCCGACCGGGGCGCCCAGTTTACATCTGAACCGTGGTCCACCACACGACAGCGTACCATCCCCAATCAAATGGGTTGGTGGAGCGGTTCCACCGCTGTCTGAAGGCCGCCCTGAAGGCTTGTCTCACAGGCCCTGGGTGGATGGACGAGTTGCCATGGGGATTCGGACGGCCCCCAAGGCCCCCATCGTTCTCCGCGGAGTTGCTATATGGTGCTCCGCTCACCGTCCCCGGGGAGTTTGTCCCTGCTGCTGATGGGTCCGCGGAACCCCGTCATTGGTGCTGATCCGCTTGCGGGAGAGGGTCGGCGCCCTATTCCCCCATCCCCCCGTCGCGTCATGGAGTGGCCCCTTCCCATGTGCCACTGCCGCTGATGGGCTGCCCGTACGTTTTTTCTTCACTGTGACTCCCACAAGTCAACCTTGCAGCGCCCATATGAAGGTCCCTTTTGCATGCTGTGGCACGGGCCTACTACATTTGATTTGGACATGGGAGGCCGGCATGAAACGGTGTCTGTGGCTTGTTTGAAACCGGCCCACTTGGACCTGAGCGAGCCAGTCCATGAGGCTCAACCTCCCCGTCGTGGGCGTCCACCGTCCCGGGCTCCAGGAGATTCTCCCGAACCGAGCAAGCCCCTGGGGCGCGGGATTGTATCAAATCGTTCGGGCCGCCTCGTGCGACGTCCTGTGCGGTTCGGTGCCTCTGGTTCTGGGGGGGTTATGTGGCGGCACCTGATAGCAACCCAATGTCACGACGAACCATCGGCTCTAGAGGGCGGTGTCTTGGTGGGGGAAGCGCGAGTCACGGGGTTGTTATCTGATTTGTTATTTAAGGCCTGGCAACGCCCGTGTCAAGTGAGGAGTAGGGAGTTGTATGCAGAAGATTAAACACGTCTAGAGCACATAACCTGTGTCCGACTAGTTTTTGGCTGCACTCCTGCCAGTCCCCGCCACACTCATATCTATCTATCTAGATATCTTGTATCTATATTTAAAACTCTGTGTGTGTGTTTGTGGGTGTATGTCACATTCCATTTTTTTTTCAGATAAGATTTTTGCCCTTTGATTCCATGGTCCGCCAAATCCACATGCTCAAACTCCGCCATTTTTTCCATTTTGCTAGAGATTTCGCTTCTACATTCACGATTTACTCCTCATTACATTTGGACATTTTTACGTACACATTTTTTAATAAAATCCTCCCCCCCCCCCCACACTCACTAATTTTAAAATCGAAACGGCACCTCACGAGATGCTTATGTCACAATCCCACATGCCGACCAATCCCAAGCCGCTTCTCTCTCTTCATTTGGCAGCCTGGCTCCCCCCTCCTCCAATAACGCACGCACCTCTAGCAGCTGGATTCGCCGGAGCGCTCCAATTTGCTCCTTTTACCCCATAACTGCCCTCTCCACTGATGCATAGCTCCCAACTCGCAGGCGGGGAGTAGACACCGAGAGCAGAGGGAATGGGGAGAAACAAAGAGAAAGGGGTAGAGACAGAAGGGCAAGAGACAGAGGCAGAGGGGGTGGAGTGGAGGAGTGGGACAGTGGGTGAGTGAGGGGGGGGAGAGTGGGGGAGGAGGGAGGATGGGGGGAGGGGGGGAGGGAAAAAGAGAAGGGGGGGGGGGTGGGGGGGGGGGGGAGGGGGGGGGGGAGGGGGGATGTGGAAGGGGGAGGGGGGGAGGGAATATTTAGGGAAGGGGGGTGAGGGTGGAAGGGGGAGAGGGGGGTAGGGAAGGGGGAGGGAAGGGTGGGGGGAAGGGGGGTGGGGAGGGAGGGTGGGAGGGGGTGGATGGGCGCGAGGGGAGGGGAGGAGCTTAGTTGGGGGCTGTGGTCAGTGGATAGGGCGGGTTTTGTTTTTATATACTTTATTATATTTTTTTTTTTTATTATGCACTTTTATTATTTTTTTATTTTCTTATGCGTAAAAGAAGCAAATTAATAATATTACTATAATATCAAGGGGGTAGTTAGCTTGTGTGCGGGGGTTTAGTTAGTGTGTATGACGTTGCATGCTGCCCCCTCCAGCCCCCCCCCTCCCCCGCAACTACACGTTGGGGGAACAGACCCAATGGGTCTGCACTTGGTGTAGTCATATCATCATATATCATATTTATATACTTTTAAAACTCTGTGTGTATGTGTGTGTGTTGTTTTGCCAAAGGGATTTACCAAATGAGTTCGGAAATTCACTCCTTGGTCAATTATTTCTCCAGATTTTGAATAAAATTGATCACAAAACTAAATTAAAAAAATCTAAACAGCTTTCACCAGCTGCTGACGTCACAATGCCCACATGCCGACCGATCCAGGCCACCTGCGTCCTGGCCCCGCCCCCTGCCACTGTGGATTAAAGGCACAGATATCGAGAAAGTTCTGCAGAACAGATTCTACAGCTGCGTTCTGCTGTAGCTTCATTGTTCTACAGATCATGGGGCAGCGACTCCTCACGCGCTGAATTTCTCCACATAAGTTCCGCTGAACTTTCTCCTCACAGCTGATGCAGCTCGCGAAGCCCCGCCCACCTGCACGCCCCTCCATCCCCTGTGCACTCATTCCAGCTGTGGCTTTCCAGAGAGTCACAAGTCCACAGCTGGACTCCCACGCCCGCCCACCAACAAACCTCCCCCCCCCCCACCATTCTCAAAATGCTCTGCAGATCGGGAGGTCAGTCGGTCACTGGAGGCCACCGGCTTGAACATGGCGGCAGCAGTTATTGTCACGCGGGGCATTACTCCCTCTGGGAAACCTGAAATTCCTCCGTTGATCGCAGGGACACGGCGAATCGTCACGCGAGAGCTGCCGAGGCTCTTCGCGCTGCCCGAGGTCCGCCCTCTCCCTCACTCTCCCCCATCCTCTTTCCCTCTCCCCCTCCCGCTGCCAACCCAACGTGCTGCCAGTCGCACCTCTCGCACGTCCTTTGATAAAAACCTTGCGACCCCCCTCCCCCTCTCTCTTCCTCCTCTCTCTCCCCCCTCCTCTCCCCGTCCCTGTTCACCCCTTCCCTGTTCCCCCTCCTCCTCCGTCCCCCCTCCTCTCCCCCCTCCCTCCATCTCCCCCCCTCCCCCCCCCCCTCTCCCCTCCCTCTGCCCTCAATCTCTACCCCCCCACCCTCTCTAGACGCGCCTGCGAGTTGGGGGCTATGTGTCAGTAATATATTAACAAGGGGGGTAGTCAGCGTGTGTGCGGGTGGGTAGTTAGTGTGTGTGGGGGGGGGTGGATAATGTGTGTGACGCCGCATGCCGCCCCCCCCCCCCTCACCGCACATTGGGGGAACAGACCCAACGGGTTTGCATTTGGTTTAGTCTATATTACTAAAAGTCTGATCTTGACCGCTTTTGGCTCGCTGTGCTGTGATTTCCGAGAGAATTTTCCCATCGATGAAAAATCAGAGAGACATTAATTCTTTTTTTTTAAATCCCCATTCTCTCTGCTGCCCCTGCTGGAGGGAGGGGGAGGGACTGTAAAACCAGGAACTGGTGTGCCTCACTCAGTCACTGCAAGATGGAGCAAGCCAGAGGGTCACGTCTCTCTGAGCTCCGAATAGCATTGAACACATGTCTACTGAACTGTGAGTGCCCTTAATGTGGTTTGAAAATGAAAATATGGTTGGTTTGAAGTAAAAAGGCTCTACTGCAAATGGTGGCTTGGGTGCTTTGGCTTGAAGTTAAAAGGCACTACTGCAAACAAAGTTTAGTAAAGTAAAGTGAAGTATCCTTTATTGTCATTCAGACCTTTCGGTCTGAACGAAATGTCGTTACCTTGCAGTCATAACATATAATAAAAAATAAAACACACAATAAACACATATTTAACATCCACCACAGTGAGTTCACCAGGCACCTCCTCACTGTGGTGGAAGGCAAAAGTCTTTATCTTCTTCCCTCCTTGTTCTCCCTCTGTGCTGAGGCGATCCAGGCCTCCAATGTTATCGTCCACTAGGCCCGCGGCCGAGCCTCCGAACCCGTGCTGCCGCCACCGCCGACGCTGGAACAACGCCACAGCTCTGAAGCAGGGTCCGCCACTGGAACGCTGGAGCACCACAGCTCTGAAGCCGGGTCGCCGCTGGAACGCCACCGCTGGAATGCCGCTGGAGTACCGCAGCTCTGAAGCCGGGTCGCCGCTGGAATGCCGCTGGAGTACCGCAGCTCTGAAGGCGGGTCGCCGCTGGAACGCCACTGGAGCACCACAGCTCTGAAGCCGGGTCGCCGCTGGAACGCCACCGCTGGAACGCGCTGGAGCACAGCTCTGAAGCCAGGTCGCCGATGGAGCACTGCAGCTCTGAAGCCAGGTCGCCGATGGAGCACTGCAGCTCTGAAGCCGGGCCGCAGCTGGAGCACCGCAGTTCTGAAGCCGGGCGGCCGCTGGTAGCTGGAACGCTGCCATAGCTCCGAGGCCGCCAGCTCTGCCATTAGGCCTCAGCACAGATGGAGACGGTGACGGGGGACACGTCGAATAGTGGAGAACAGATTCTCTACAACATCCTGATTGATCCAAGATGTGAACATAAAACGGGCATCTGTGCTTTCCTTTATGTGCTGCCACAGCTGTGAAATGCAAGGAATTGCAAGCCGCCATCCCTTGACAAACAACACATTTTTAGCTCCAAGCACTGTCAAGCTTTTGAGCACAGTCAAGCATGATTCAAAGAATGACTTATGTGCAGACTTTTCTGACATAGGCCTCCTTAACTTTTTGGGGTCCTTGAAAAACCTGCTGTTGAATGAGTCAAACAGCCCACCAACCATTTCAATAAACTCTGCCGTATAAACAACCTCACCAGGTAACTTTCCAAGAGCAGCATAGGTGTAGACACGTGCTGCTACAGAATGGCTAAGCACCTATGCAGCCTTGTTAACTCTCATTTTAGAGAAGCTGTTTAAAACAAAATGGCCTCTAGTTAATTTATGGGCTTTTCTAATGGGCAACTGTGAATCATGCTCATAAAATGAGTAAATATGTGCCCATTTGATATGTTTTTTTCTGCCATCCTCTCCCTTGACCTCAAAAACATATATCTCCAAATTTGAGCAAGTGTTTTTCAACAAGTGGGGTGGGTCATGCATGCAATAGATATTGGTTCCCCCGTGGACGAAGAAAGGATGGTCATCCGTCACACCCAGGTTGGAGTATAGTCGAATGTTGCTTAGGCCTTGGTCACAAACAACGGCCTTAGGCTGTAATCCAATAGCCTTAACCTTCTGTAAACATTCATTGAGTAATGTTTGCAGTTTGTCAGCCGTTGTGCAGTCACGTGAAAGAAAGTAACCTACAGGTTGCTTCCATTTGCCCATCAAGCCTCTAACCATGAAAACGAGAGCATGGTTGGCAGGCCTTGATGTCTTCCCTAGGGATCCAAAGTCCTCAAAACCCTCTACTGAATCTTCAGTAATATTGTAAGAGAGGCTTGCACATAAACTCATTTCGTCAAAGGAGACTACACATAATGTTTCCCTCTCTGTCATCCCCGCAACCCTGTCTTTCAAAAGTTCAAAGATCTTAGGGGGAAACCCAGGCCGCACTTCAATATTGCACAACCACCTACCTACGTAGTGATGAGATTGATGGAAGTGTGAAAATGCACTGGCAGAACTGATATCCTTGGGGACTCTGGTGGTAGAGGGACAAGGCAACTACCTTGTCTGAATAACTCCATCATCTTCCTCTCGCACTTCTACGTCCGGACGCATTACGCAACTGCGACGCAAAGAAAGACAGTGCTGGTTCTTGGAAAAATTCACCAGCCCTTCAGATCAAGTCACTAATTGTCTTACTTTATGTAGTATTCTTTCCCATTGATAATTTAATCTGTTGTACTCTTTTTTTGAGGCGGAAAGTACGCTGTCTTTCCTGCTTCAGAGCTCTGCTGTCATTTACATTTGGTATCAATTGAAGATCAGAAGTTTCAGGTGTTGTAGAGACACTGCTGTGTTCTTTCCGAGGAACTTTGTCTGTAGCTGAGCAGTAAGAATGTTCGGCCTGTATGTTGTGTGACACTGCCGAGACAAAAACAATTATAAAGGAGAAAAGAAATGGCAAGCATACTAAAAAAAGATTAAGCATATACATGTAAATAAATCAGCATCTACTACTAATTATAATTAAATATAGATGTGATGCACCAATTTCAATCTACCAGAAGAAAATCATGATCTTGATATTTTGAAGATTTAAAAAAAAATATGATCAATGTTGTATGAATTATGCTTGAGGAAGCTTTAAATGGATGTTCTTACTTGAATTAAATACTAGTACGCATCACACACTGTGTAGTCTTATGTGTGATTATACTTTTGTGAAAATTTCACAAATCAAAATAAAAGTACCATACATGCCACTACATATTGACCATTAGCAATTATATCAATTTGGATACAATTTTTCCATATTCAGCTAAAGTGAGAGAATATATTTTATTTTAAAATTTGCTTGCCTCTTTGTTGTTTTAAAGGCGTTGGTGAGGATGGGAGGCTCTCATTCTTCCTCTTGAGTAACCTGCGTTGGTAAGATTGACGTTTCGGCGGGTTAGGAATGTCAAAGAGCGTTGGAACTGCATTCCAATTTAGCCTGTTCTTGGTCTGCTTGTTGGAAAACTGGTTAAGTTCAAAGTGTAAAGAACAAAGAGTACAGTTGGCTGACAAGTACTCTGGAGTTCGGTGCAGGAGATCTTGTCGACGAGTATTCTGGACCCATTGTTGACATCTGAAATTACTGAAAAAAATGATTATAACCACATGCCTGCAGAATGGATGATGTGATGTATCACTTAAGTGCAATTGTTTTCAGTTGTGTGGAGAGACCTGTATATTGAAGATGCTTTTTGCCTCTAATGTGTCAATGTACCTTAAATTTAGAAGAGCTTATTAAAATCTTCTTACAAAGACCATTAAGTAATTTCTTTCCATCCTCTTTTGGACCTAAGGCATAGCAGGGCTGCCAACTCTCACACACAGGGAAGGGAGGGAGGGAGAGAGAGAGGGGGGGAAGGAGGGAGAGAGAGCGGGGGGGAGGAGGAGAGAGGGGGGAGGAGCGAGAGAGAGGGGGGAAGGAGGGAGAGAGAGAGGGGGGAAGGAGGGAGAGAGAGAGGGGGGAAGGAGGGAGAGAGAGGGGGGAAGGAGAGAGAGAGAGAAGGAGGGAGAGAGAGGGGGGGGAAGGACGGAGAGAGAGAGAGGGGGAAGGAGGGAGGGGGAGAGAGGGAGGGGGATCGAGAGAAGAGAGGGGGAGAGAGAGATCGAGAGGGGAGAGAGATCAAGAGGGGAGAGAGAGATTGAGAGAAGAGAGAGATCGAGAGAAGAGGGGGGGAGAAAGAGATCGAGAGGGGAGAGAGATCGAGAGAAGAGAGGGGAGAGAAGGATCGAGAGGGGAGAGAGATAGAGAGGAGAGGGATCGAGAGGTAAGTAAAGATCTATTACAAATAAATCTAATAACTTTCTAATGTACCGACCAAAGATTATAGAGCGTAGTTTCCCAATGACCGTTGATGGGAGAACAGAAACTAACATTTTCAGTTCAGAATAATATCGACAGAAAATAATAATATTTTCTCACCTTTTTTTGGGGGGGAACATAAAGAAAGACAGGTCGGGTCGTCTACATTGACGATTAAAGCAATTAATAGCCGCGTAATAAGATGAAGATTTAGATGTAGACGCCATAGTCGAGGCCATCTCTGGTCGAGGCACACCGCTAAAATGGCGTCGACAATCACACATGTGATACTACGCTTTTTCCACTGAGTGGCACATCTTGCTCCTCTATAATCTTTGGTTAAAACGGGCTTTTGGCTTATGCAGCAGTGGATACTGATATTTTTTCATCTCACTCTACCAGGGCTGCTACAACATCGGCAGCAAGGGTTGTGTACGTTCCGCTGGACCACATCCTGGTGACTGCAGGATGGTCCAACGAACGATCGTTCCAAACATTTATAATAACCCATAGCCAGACCGGGGGTATTTGCCAACTCTATTTTAGGTTCTATTTTATAGTTTCTCCCGGATGAGAGGGGTTACTATTATTATTATTATTTGCTCATTTGAATAGCATCAGCATGTTTTAAATCCATGTCATGTCTGTATGCATTATCAAATGTTTCACTTGTCTGTGGTCAATTTATGCAGTTGTATGGACTTTTCCACGGCATTAAATCACAGAGCTTTGAAATCTTCATGGAATCACTCACGTGACTCCGAAGTAAAATAGTAAGATTAAACGAGAACTTGCCAAGTTTGAAGTTTGATCTTTATTTTATGAGGAGTTATGATGAGCGATTACATGCCCACCGCTCCAAACCCTCATATCATGAAGGTCATCTGGTAGTTCTAAGTTTCTAATCTTACTATATCACTTCAATTACTGTCATCTGTGATTTCACACCGCTGCTTTCAAGATTGACACGCGTGCGCTCTGGCGGACTTCTTCACGTAATCGCTCATCGTAACTGGTCATAAAATAAAGATCAAACTTCAAACTTGGCAAGTTCTCGTTTAATTTTACTATTAAACACAACTTCAAACAAACTCTGAACTATAACAGCCTATTGCGCTTTATCTGTTTATTTATGTGTGTACATATATACATACTATGGTATATGGACACACTGATCTATTCTGTATTTATGCCTACAATATTCTGTTGTGCTGCAGCAAAGCAAGAATTCCATTGTCCTATCTGGGACACATGATAATAAACTCTCTTGACTTGACTATATGTAACAATAAACTAAACTACATATGATAAAATAATTGGTCGACTGGGCTTGTATTCACTGGAATTTAGAAGGATGAGAGGGAATCTTATAGAAACGTATAAAATTCTTTAGGGATTGGACAGGCTAGATGCAGGAAAAATGTTCCAGATGTTGGGGGAGTCCAGAACCAGGGACAACACATAGCTTAAGAATAAGGGGTCGGCCATTTAGGACTGAGATGAGAAATATTTCCACCCAGAGAGTTGTGAATCTGTGGGATTCTCTGCCTCAGAAGGCAGTGGAGGCCAATTCTCTGGATGCATTCAAGAGAGAGTTAGATTTAGCTCTAACGGAATCAAGGGATATGGGGAGAAAGCAGGAACGGGGAACTGATTGTGAATGATCAGCCATGATCATATTGAATTGTGGTGCTGGCTCGAAGGGCCGAATGGTCTACTCCTGCAACTATTTTCTATGTTTCTAAGTGTGTGGCAAGGAACTGCAGATGCTGGTTTAAGATTGAAGATAGACACAAAGTGCTGGAGTAACTCAGCGGGTCAGGCAGCTTCTCTGGAGAACGTGGGCAGGTACAAAGTGCTGGAGAAGCTCAGCGGGCCAGGCAGCACCTCTGGAGAACATGGACAGTACACAGTGATGGACAGGTACAAAGTATACCGTCCTCTGAGGCAGAGAATTCCATTGACTCACAACTCTCTGGGTGAAAAAGTGTTTCCTCATCTCTGTTTTAAATGGCCGACCCTTATTCTTAAACTATGTACCCCTGGTTCTGGACTCCACCAACATTGGGAACATGTTTCCTGCCCCTAGCGTATAGAAACCCTTAATAATCTTATATGTTTCAATAAGATCCCCTCTCCTTCTAAATTCCAGAGTATACAAGCCCAGCCACTCCGTTCTATCAACATTTGATAGTCCTGCCATCCTGGGAATTAACCTTGTAAACCAAGGCTACACTCCCTCTTCTTCTTCTTTTGTGTGGCGTGCACAACCTAAAGTTGTTGGACAACTTGTTCTATTCGATCTTCCTTTTGTGCACGTCGAGTTGATTGCATTAGTCGAAACAGGAAGGTTGCAATCTCCCACCCCGCTACACTCCCTCAATAGCAAGAATGTCCTTCCTCAAATCTAGAGACCAAAAGTGCACACAATACTCCAGGTTAGTGGGTTAACATACGATGAGCGTTTGTCGACGCTGGGCCTGTACTCGCTAGAGTTTAGAAACATAGAAATTAGGTGCAGGAGTAGGCCATTCAGCCCTTCGAGCCTGCACCGCCATTCAATATGATCATGGCTGATCATCCAACTCAGTATCCCGTACCTGCCTTCTCTCCATACCCTCTGATCCCCTTAGCCACAAGGGCCACATCCAACTCACTCTTAAATATAGCCAATGAACTGGCCTCAACTACCCTCTGTGGCAGAGAGTTCCAGAGACTCACCACTCTCTGTGTGAAAAAAGTCTTTCTCATCTCGGTCTTAAAGGATTTCCCCCTTATCCTTAAGCTGTGACCCCTTGTCCTGGACTTCCCCAACATCGGGAACAATCTTCCTGCATCTAGCCTGTCCAACCCCTTAAGAATTTTGTAAGTTTCTATAAGATCCCCTCTCAATCTCCTAAATTCCAGAGAGTATAAACCGAGTCTATCCAGTCTTTCTTCATAAGACAGTCCTGACATCCCAGGAATCAGTCTGGTGAACCTTCTCTGCACTCCCTCTATGACAATAATGTCCTTCCTCAGATTTGGAGACCAAAACTGTACGCAATACTCCAGGTGTGGTCTCACCAAGACCCTGTACAACTGAAGTAGAACCTCCCTGCTCCTGTACTCAAATCTTTTTGCTATGAAAGCTAACATACCATTCGCTTTTTTCACTGCCTGCTGCACCTGCATGCCTACTTTCAATGACTGGTGTACCATGACACCCAGGTCTCGCTGCATCTCCCTTTTCCTAATCGGCCACCATTTAAATAATAGTCTGCTTTCCTGTTTTTGCCACCAAAGTGGATAACCTCACATTTATCCACATTATACTGCATCTGCCAAACATTTGCCCACTCACCCAGCCTATCCAAGTCACCTTGCAGTCTCCTAGCATCCTCCTCACAGCGAACACTGCCCCCCAGCTTAGTGTCATCCGCAAACTTGGAGATATTGCATTCAATTCCCTCATCCAGATCATTAATATATATTGTAAATAGCTGGGGTCCCAGCACTGAGCCCTGCGGTAACCCCACTAGTTACTGCCTGCCATTGTGAAAAGGACCCGTTTACTCCTACTCTTTGCTTCCTGTTTGCCAGCCAGTTCTCTATCCACATCAATACTGAACCCCTAATACCGTATGCTTTAAGTTTGTATACTAATCTCTTATGTGGGACCTTGTCGAAAGCCTTCTGGAAGTCCAGATATACCACATCCACTGGTTCTCCCTTATCCACGCTACTAGTTACATCCTCGAAAAAATTCCACAAGATTCGTCAGACATGATTTACCTTTTGTAAATCCATGCTGACTTTGTCCAATGATCTCACCACTTTCCAAATGTGCTGCTATCCCATCTTTAATAACTGACTCTAGCAGTTTCCCCACTACCGATGTTAGACTAACTTGTCTGTAATTCCCCGTTTTCTCTCTCCCTCCCTTCTTAAAAAGAGGGGTTACATTTGCTACCCGCCAATCCTCAGGAACTACTCCAGAATCTAAAGAGTTTTGAAAGATTATCACTAATGCATCCACTATTTCCTGAGCTACTTCCTTAAGTACTCTGGGATGCAGCCTATCTGGCCCTGGGGATTTATCGGCCTTTAATCTATTCAATTTACCCAACACCACTTCCCGACTGACCTGGATTTCACTCAATTCCTCCTTTGACCCACAGTCCCCTGCTATTTCATGCAGATTATTTATGTCTTCCTTAGTGAAGACGGAACCAAAGTAGTTATTCAATTGGTCCGCCATGTCCTTGTTCCCCATGATCAACTCACCTGTTTCTGACTGCAAGGGACCTACATTTGTTTTAACTAACCTCTTTTCTCCTCACATATCTATAAAAACTTTTGCAGTCAGTTTTTATGTTCCCTGCCAGTTTTTTTTCATAATCTATTTTTCCTTTCCTAATTAAGCCCTTTGTCCTCCTCTGCTGGTCTCTGAATTTCTCCCAGTCCTCTGGTATGCTGCTTTTTCTGGCTACTTTGTACGCATCATCCTTTGCTTTGATACTATCCCTGATTTCCCTTGTTATCCACGGATGCACTACCTTCCCCGATTTATTCTTTTGCCAAACTGGGATGAACAATTTTTGTAGTTCATCCATGCAGTCTTTAAATGTCTTCCATTGTATATCCACCGTCAACCCTTTTAGAATTAATTGCCAGTCAATCATGGCCAATTCACGTCTCATACCCTCAAAGTTACCTTTCTTTAAGTTCAGAACCATTGTTTCTGAATTAACAATGTCACTCTCCATCCTAATGAAGAAACTCAACCATATTATGGTCACTCTTGCCCAAGGGGGCACGTACAACAAGACTGCTAATTAACCCTTCCTCATTACTCAAAACCCAGTCTAAAATAGCCTGCTCTCTCGTTGGTTCCTCTACATGTTGATTTAGATAACTATCCCGCATACATTCCAAAAAATCCTCTTCCTCAGCACCCCTGCCAATTTGATTAACCCAATCTATATGTAGATTGAAGTCACCCATTATAACTGTTTTACCTTTGTCGCACGCATTTCTAATTTCCTGTTAGATACCATCCCCAACTTCTCTGCTACTGTTAGGTGGCCTGTACACAACACCCACCAGCGTTTTCTGCCCCTTAGTGTTTTGTAGCTCTACCCATACCGATTCCACATCCTCCAAGCTAATGTCCTTCCTTTCCATTGCGTTAATCTCCTCTCTAACCAGCAACGCTACCCCACCTCCTTTTCCTTTCTCTCTATCCCTCCTGAATATTGAATATCCCTGGATGTTCAGCTCCCAGCCTACGTCACCCTGGAGCCATGTCTCCGTGATCCCAACTATATCATAATCATTAATATCTGCACGTTCAACTCGTCCACCTTATTACGAATACTCCTTGCATTGAGACACAAAGTCTTCAGGTTTGTCTTTACAACGCACTTACCCCTTATACAATTTTGCTGAAAAGTGGTCCTTTTTGATTTTTGCCCTGGTTTTGTCTGCCTGCCACTTTTACTTTTCACCTTGCTACCTAATGCTTCTACCCTCATTTTACACCCTCCTGCCTCTCTGCTCTTGTACCCATCCCCCTGCCACATTAGTTTAAATCCTCCCCGACAGCACTAGCAAACACTCCCCCAAGAACATTGGTACCATTCCATTCCAGGTGCAAACCGTCCTGTTTGTACCGGTCCCACCTCCCCCAGAACTGGTCCCAGTGCCCTAAAAATTTGAATCCCTCCCCCTTGCACCACTTTTCAAGCCACGTATTCATTTGCATTATCCTCCTATTTCTTCTCTGACTGGCCCGTGGTACTGGTAGTAATCCGGAGATTACTACCTTTGAGGTCCTACTTTTAAGTTTATCTCCTAGCTCCCTAAATTCACCTTGTAGGACCTCATCCCTTTTTTTACCTATATCGTTGGTGCCAACATGCACCACGACAACTGGCTGTTCACCCTCCCCTCCAGAATGTTCTGCAGCCGTTCAGTGACATCCCTGACCTTTGCACCAGGGAGGCAACATACCATCCTGGAGTCTCGTTTGCGGCCGCAGAAACGCCTATCTATTCCCCTGACAATTGAATCCCCTATTACTATTGCCCTTCCCCTCTTTTTTTCCCCCCCTCATGTGCTGCAGAGCCACCCATGGTGCCATGAACCTGGCTGCTGCTGCATTCCCCTGATGAGCCATCTCCCTCAACAGCATCCAAAATGGTATACCTGTTTAGGAGGGAGATGACCGCAGGGGACTCCTGCACTACCTGCCTACTGTTTTGCTGGCTATTGGCCACCCGTTCCCTTCTTGTCCTCTTACCTTTTGCCTGCGGTGTGACCAACTCACTGTACGTGCTATCCACGACTTTCTCCGCATCGTGGATGCTCCAGTATGAATCCAGCCGCAGTTCCAATCGTTCAATGCGGTCTGCCAGGAGCTGCAGCTGGACACACTTCCTGCAAACGTAGTCACCAGGGACACCGACCATCTCCCTGATCTCCCACATGTTGCAGGCTGAACAAACCACGGGGCCAATCTCTACTGCCATACCTTACTCCCAAATTACACTGTATTAAATATTTTTAAAAAAACACAAAAACTTATCCTTTAAACTTTACTACTAAATACTAAATCCTTAACTCCCAGAATCCCTCACTCCCAGAAGGCAGAAATGTAAAATTGTAAACCCGGGGTTGCACCCAATCAGCTGCTTCCTCGGGTCCTCTTCCACCAATCAGCGGCTTCCTCAAAAAAACCCCACCTCTCCAAATGGAACGTTATGGATTTTGGTCGCTCCTCCCCCTCCTCCTCTTCTTCCAACGGCTCCTGTGGGCCTCTGGAAAAACAAGCCCCGCGCTAGATTTTTATCCTTACCGGTCGGGTGTCGCTCCTCCCCCTCCTCCTCTTCTTCCAACGGCTCCTGTGAGGGGGGGGGAGCGAACAGTGAAACGCCTGCATAGAGTGGATGTGGAGAGGATGTTTCCACTAGTGGGAGAGTCTGGGACCAGAGGGCACTGCCTCAGAATTACAGGGCCTTCCTTTAGGAAGGAGATGAGGAGGAATTTCTTTAGCCAGAGGGTTGTGAATCTGTGGGATTCATTGCTACAGATGGCAGTGGAGGCCACAAGTCAGTGGGTATTTTTAAGGCAGAGATAGATTGTTAATTAGTGTGGGTGTCAGGGGTTATGGGGAGAAGGCAGAAGAATGGGGTTGTGCGAGAGATAGATCAGCCATTTTTGAATGGCGTAGACTTGATGGCCTAATTCTATTCCTATCACATGTTAAGAGGGGTTGAGAGGGAGGGGTGGAGGGGGAGGGGGAGAGGGAGAGGGAGGAGGGGAGGGGGAGGAGGGAGTGCGAGAGAGGGGGGGGAGAGAGGAGAGGGGGGGGAGAGAGGGGAGGGGGAGGGAGGGGAATCCTGCAATCATTGCCACTTTCATTTCACTGTACATCTTGTATGTGTATGTGACAAATAAAGTTGACTCGACTTGACTTGAGTGAGGGGGGATAGAGGGAGGGGGAGGGGTTGGAGAGGGGGATTGAACTTGCGTAGACGTGATTGTACGGAATCGTTCTTGCCCAGCGGTATCCCAGATATGCAGCTTCACCTTCTCCCCATTAACACCGACCGTCCGAATCTTGAAATCCACTACGATAGTAGCAGGCCCGTACAAAGCTTTTCAAAAAGGGGGGTGGCATGATAGGATTCCAAAAAAATTATATGAAATAATGTGCATGCAGCGCACATCACAAGCGGGAAGCCCCTCACGTCCGGGTTCTAAGGCTGGCTTAAGGGCCCTGAAAGCTCTGGGGTTTTAGATGCTCTCTGGTGCATTCTGAGCCTTATTTTGGAGCTTTTTGCACCAAATGTATGACCAATATTTCAGAAATAGTTTTGGTTGAGTCAAGAATAATGAGTGGGTGGAATGGGATGATTGGGTCATTTTTGTATACATTTTTTTTTTAAATTAAGAATTGTTGTCCTTGTTTTAATAATCAAGTTGTACTGTTGTAAAATGTTATGTAAAATGTTATAAAGGAGCATGCAAACACTGCAAAAAAAGTTTTTGCAGTAAAGAAAACCTTTTTTTAGAAAATGTTTTGTGTGTTGATTTGATTGCCCATTACTGTTAGACTGTGTTAGTGTGTGCAGTGCACCTTTAATGGTCCTCCTGACCTAACAACTTCACATCACATCAACCTCAACATGAAATAGTTCAGTTTTCCGAGAATGTAACTGTGCAAACCTACTCCTGTTCCAAGTCATGTTGCAGTGCAGACAGCCTGTCATTGCTCATAGAAGTCCTGGCGTAGTGATGCAGACGACGGACACTCATGTACACGGCATATATTGCCATTTAGCCATAAATCATGTTTTCCAGTTCCATTTTCCAAGAATGTAACTGCGCAAACCTAGTCACGACTTTGTCCACGTTATGGGCAAAATCATAGTGAATTTGGATTAAGGCAATTGCAGACAGCCTGCCATTGCTCATGGAAGTCCTGGTCTTTCCTTCTTTGCGGATGTGAAAACGTGTTTGTCCTCGTTGGCTGGATCAAAGTAACGTGCCGAGCGAGATCGTGCCCACTGCAAGCACCAGCAGTACCCAAATGGTGCACAAGTAACCACACCAGCAGCGCCCCATGAAGCACCAGTCGCCACGCCAGCAGCATCCCAGGGTGCACAAGTAACCACGCCAGCAGCGTCAAGAGAAGCAGGTCACCCCAAGGAGCCGCTCAAGCGGCAGGTTGGTGAAGGCGGATTATGTCGCTCGCACTCTGACCTTCTTCTTCTTCTTGCGTGTGGCGTGCACAGCCTAAAGTTGTCGGACAACTTGTTCTATTTGATCTTATTTGATTGTGCACGCCGGGTTGATTGCATCAGTCGAAACAGAGCGGACCACGTGAAGGTTGCAATCTCCCACCCCGCACTCTCAGGGAGAAGTTTGCCGTCGACGTCGCCTTCGAAAGCTTTGCCCTCATGTTTCACAGCGTGAAAGGCCTGTCCCACTTGGGGGACATTTTCAGCGACAGCCTGAAAAAAGGTTGTCGAGTCGTGGTCGGGTGGTGACGCGGCCTGACGCATGGTGACGCATGTAGTGATGCGCGGTGACTCCCTGTCACCTCTGGATTTTGAAATATTCAAAATATTTGGGTGTCTCATCATGTTGTGTGCCCTGCCACACGCTGACGTATGTGCAGGCTTGCAGCAGCATCTAAGGAGCGAAGGAGATACGCGACGTTTCGGGTTGAGACCCTTCTTCAGACTGGTCAGGGATCTGGGAAACGAGAGATATAGACGGTGATGTGGAGAGATAAAGAACAATGAATGAAAGATATGCAATAAAGTATCGATGATAAAGGGAACAAGCCATTGTAAGCTGTTTGTGGTGTGCAAATGACAAGCTGGTGCGAGCTCCAGCCTTTTGTGTACCCACAAGCTGACGTATGCTGCCCTGCGGGTGACGACCGGTTAGGGTTAAGGGTTGGGGTTAAGGACCACAGGTGGGCTGTAAAATATTCTTCCTTCAACGCATGGATTTTAAACAATAATATATTAAAATTAATACAATAAAATCAATTGCGCAAATGAAAAGATGTCTGTCCAGTTATATTTACAGATGTATTGGTCCGCTTCCAGATCTAATCACGAACTTTTCACAGGGATGGATTCAGCGAGTGTAGACTGAACTTCCCTCTCCCCTCCACGCCCCAGTTCCTTTATTCTATTATTGGGGGGGTGGAGCTGGGTAAATCAGTGCGGGATGGGTAGATGGCGGGGGGGGGGGGGGGGTTGAGAAGGCAATCGGTGCGGAATGGATTGATTGAGGCATATATATATATATGGGGGGAGAAATATATATATTTTTTATTTTTTCCTCTGAATTTTTTTTCCTCTGGGAAAAAAGGAGGGTGCGGTCGCACCCAACGCATCCCCCCTTCGGACGGCCATGAGTAGTGATATAGCGACCTGAAAGAGAGAGAGATAGAGCGAGAGAGAGAGAGAGAGGCGGAGAGAGACAGAGAGATAAAGAGAGAGAGAGAGAAAGACATAGAGAGAGAGACAGAGGCAGAGAAAGAGACAGACAGAGAGAGAGAGAGGGAGAGACAGAGAGAGAGAGAGAGAGAGAGAGAGAGAGAGAGAGAGAGAGAGAGAGAAAGAGACAGAGAGGGAGAGACAGTGAGAGAGAGAGGGGGAAGAGAGATAGAGAGAGAGACAGAGAGAGAGACACTCCAAGAGAGACAGAGAGAGAGACACTCCAAGAGAGACAGAGAGAGAGACAGAGAGACGGACAGAGAGAGGGATAGAGAGAGGGAGAGAGAGAGGGAGAGAGAGAGGGGAGAGAGGGAGAGGAGAGGGAGAGAGGGAGACAGAGAGGTGGACGGAGACAGAGACGGAAGGATGGAGAGAGGGGGACAGAGAGAGAAAGGGGGAGAGAGAGACAGAGGGAGACAGACAGAGAGAGAGAAAAAGAGACAGGCGAGAGACATAGAGACAGAGAAAGAGACAGACGGAGAGAGAGACGAAGAGAAAGAGAGAGACAGAGAAAGAGAGGGGGAGGGAGGAGAGAGAGAGAGAGAGAGAGAGAGTTCGAGAGAGAGAGAGAGAGAGAGAGAGAGAGAGAGAGAGAATGTTGAGGGGAGAGAGATGTTGAAACATTTCGGGAAACAGGTCCTCCTGTCCTCACCCCTCTCTCCCCCTCCCTCCTTTCCCTACCTCTTCTCTCTCCTCGCTCCCCTTCCTTCTTCCCTTCCCTCCTCTCCTCCCCCTCCCTCCTCCCTCTCTCCCTCCCTCTCTCTCCCTCTCCCCCTCTCCTAACCTTACTTCTCTCTTCATGCCTCCCTTACCTCTCTCTCCCTCCCACATCTCTCCCTTTCCCCCTTCTCTCTCCCTCTATTCCCCTCCCTCCTTCTCTCTCTTACTCCCCTCTCCCTCTCTCCCGCTCTCCCTCTCTCTCCCCTCTCACTCTCTCTCCCTCCCTTCTCTCTCCCTTCCCTCTCCCTCTCTCTCACTCTCCTCTCACTCCCTCCCTCCCTCTCTCCCTTCTCCTCTCTCTCTCCTACCTAAGAAGGTGTTATCAGCAAATCAAAGTAACAAACTGCTCTTTCCAACCCCTGTTGAGAGAAATCAGAGGATCATCAGGGATAGGAGCAGAATTAGGTCATTCGGTCCATCTAGTGCACTTCGCCATTCAATCACAGCTGATCTATCTCTCCCTCCTAACCCCATTCTCCTGCCTTCTCCCCTTAACCCCTGACACCCGCACTAATCAACAACCTATCTCTGCCTTAAATGTATCCACTGACTTGTGGCCTCCACTGCCGTCTCTGGCAATGAATCCCGCAGGTTCACCACCCTCTGGCTGAAGAAATTCCTTCTCATCTCCTTCCTGAAAGCACGTGCTTTAATTCTGAGGCTGTGGTCCTAGACTCTCCCACTAGTGGAAACATCCTCTCCACATCCACTCTGTCCGGGCCTTTCACTGTTCAGTGACGTTTCAATGCCCCCCCCCCCCCTGTTTACCCATTGACTTGGCCTCCTCCGCCATCTGTGGCAACGGATCCTGCAGATTCACCACCTGCCGATAAATATCATAATTAATAAACTTCAGAACCTCTCTTTACCCCAACAGGTCAGTGCGGAGGAAAAGAGAGAGAGAGAGCGCGAGCGGGAGAGAAAGGAGGGGTGGGGAGAGAGAGAGAGGAGGGAACAGTGGGAGGGAGGGGGAGAGAGGCAGAGAGAGAGAGACCAAGAGAGGGAGGGGGAGAGAAGGTGAGTGAGAAAATCAGACGGGGAGGGAGAGAGAGGGAGGGGGAGAGAGAGAGCGAGAGAGAGAGAAAGAGAGAGGGGAGGGCTAAAGAGAGTAGAGAGAGCGGAGGGAGGGAGGGGGAGAGCGGAGGGAGGGAGGGAGAGAAGGAAGGGGAGAGAGGTAGAGATAGAGGAGGGAGGGAGGAGGTGAGAGGGAGAGAGGGTGAGAGAGAGAGAGGAAGGAGGGAGAGAGAGAGTGAGAGGAGGGAGTGGCAGGGAGGGAGAGAGAAAGATAGACAGGGATAGAGAGAAAGAGAGCAAAACAGTGTGTGTGTGTGAGACGGCACAGTGCGGAAGGAACTTCACTGTGTGTGTATGTGTGAGAGAGAGGGAGAGAGAGATAGAGAGGAGAGATGGGGAGAGACTGAGAGAGATACAGAGAGGGGGTGAGAGAGAGATAGAGAGGGAAGTGGAGAACGAGTAGAGGGGAAGGGAGAGAGAGGAGGGGGCAGGGGGAGAGCGAGGGAGGGAGAGAGAGGGAGAGAGAAGAGAGAGAAAGAGGGAGAGAGAGAGAGGAGAGGGGGAGAGAGGAGAGAAAACAGAGAGGGAGAGAGAGGAGAGGGGAGAGAAAGGAGAGAGCAGAGGGGGAGAGAGGAGGGGGGAAAGAGGGGAGGGGGAGGGGGAGGGAGAGGGGGAGGGGGAGAGAGAGAGAGAGAAAGCGAGAGCGGGTGGAGAGAGATGAGGGATGGGGGGAGAGAGAGAGAGGGAGAGGGAGAGGGAGAGGGAAAGACAGGGATATAGAGAAAGAGAGAGCAAAGCAGAGTGTGTGAGAGAGACGGGTTAGTGCAGGCGACGCAGACTAGTGTAACCAGACGCCAGCCATCACTAGTTTAACCAGGGGAAACGGCCAGTAACACTGACCAGCATAACCAGGTTCACCGAGAGTGCGGGCGACCCAGACTAGTGTAACCAGTGTAACCAGGCGCCCGCCATCACTAGTGTAACTAGTGTAACCAGGCGCCTGCCATCATGAGTGTAACTAGTGTAACTAGCTTGCTATCACGTTTAACCAGGGGAACAGCCAGTAACTAGGACCAGCATAACCATGGTAAGTTACAATGCTTACCTTTAGCGGCGCTGCAGTTCTGTCACTGCCAGTGTGCGCGACTTTGGCGCCTTTGAGAGGGTTTTGGGCGGGTTTAAAATGCGGTATTTCAGAAGCCTATTCAAATCGATCTTCAACAGGCTATTTAGTTGATGAAGAAAAATTGCTTCGACTGCCGTTCTCTAAAGTGATTTTTAAACTGCGCTCGTTAATTTAATTGCCGTAGTAAATTTAAAATCATCTTGTAAAGCCGTGAACGCCGACAACGGGACGGACCTCGCGTAGGGGACAAGGCAAGGTACACAGTTTATTTTTTCATTAAAAAGTGCTTCTTAGGATACCTTTAATCAACATTTCATGTTGCGAAATGGTGATATATTCCCCATATGAACCGGCAGTAATTTTCCTGCCGATATTGGGTTTAAATTCACCGCAACCGCAACGTTCCAATCCATCGCGTTCCAGAAAATCCCACTCGCAAGCTGATTTAAATGGCCATTAATTTACGGGCATAAAACACTAAATTCCTTCAATTTGGCCTATAAATTAATGACAATTAGATTTAAAAAAAACATGTTATATTGTGAATTCTTGTGTGAATGTTATTTGGACACTTAAGTTTTAAAAAAAATGTTAATATTTTCTTAAGAAATGGAAAGATGTTTAGATCTAGTAATTGAATTTTGTAATTAGCCACAATTGGGTAACTAATTATAGGCTTTAATTTCAGGTCATCCAAGACTGTTTCATATTTGTTTCAGAATACTCCAATCTATAATAACTGAACATTTCTTTCAGTTCTCTTAATTTTTAAGAAAGTTATGGGTTTTTGACTGTCCTCAATCACAGCTTTTGTGTTTGGTCAACGGAAAAGCAATAGGGAACAAGATGCTAATTTCCGTGTATGAAAATGGCCATAACTTGTTTAATACTGAAGATATGAAAGTGAATTAGGTGTCAAATTAAACTTCTTTTTATGCTTTATCTGATGGGATAAATTGCAGACTTGATTTTTAAAATTTTGTAACATTGCTATATCTCTAGTTTAACCAGGGGAACAAAACCTAGTGTAACTCGACGCCTGCCATGATTAGTTTAACCAGGACGAGCATAACTAGCAGCTGTGGTGACTGGGGGAGAGCGGGCGGGCGCACCCAGACTAGTGTGACTAGTGTAACTAGTGTAACTAGTGTAACCAGGCGAACTTTGAGCGGTCACTCACCTCACTCGCACCGGATGGGGAGTGGGTGGCCGTGCGCGCTGACGTCGGGGGGTGCGTCGGATGACTCTGCGCGCTGACGTCAGGTGGCAGTGCGCACTGACGTCAAGAGGGCGGAGTCAGAGTAACGAGCTGACGACGCAGGGAATGTCTACGCGGTGACGTTCTCGGGTGTACGTGGTGACGCAAGTCAGGGGCGGGGCACGTCAATGGCGGGTCGGGACCAGGATCATCTGTTCGAGCTGCTGATCATCGGAGACAGAGAGCGGTGAGGGGAGAGGGAGAGTGAGAGAGAGGGGGGGAGAGGAGAGAGGAGGGGTGGGAGGGGAGGGAGGAGAGGGGGGAGGGAGAGGGAGGGAGAGGGAGGGAGAGGGAGGGGAGGGGAGAGGGGGGGTGGGAGGAGAGGGGAGAGGGAGGGAGGGAGAGGGAGGGAGGGAGGGAGGGGAGGGGGAGGGAGGGAGGGGGGGAGGGAGGGAGGGAGGGAGGGGAGGGAGGGAGGGAGGGGGGGGAGGGAGGGGAGAGGGGGGAGGGAGGGAGGGGGAGAGGGAGGGAGGGAGGGTGGGAGGGGAGAGGGAGGGGAAGAGGGAGGGGGAGGGAGGGGAGAGGGAGGGAGGGGGGAGGGGGGGGAGGGGAGGGAGGGAGGGAGGGGGAGGGGAGGAGAGGGAGGGAGGGGGAGGGAGGGAGGGAGGGGAGGGGAGGGAGAGGGAGGGAGGGAGGGGGGAGAGGGAGGGAGGGGAGGGGAGGGGAGAGGGGAGGGAGGGAGGGGGGAGGGAGGGAGGGAGGGAGAGGGAGGGAGGGGAGGGGGGGGAGGGAGGGGAGAGGGAGGGGGAGGGGGAGGGAGAGGGAGGGAGGGGGGGAGGGGAGGGAGGGAGGGGGAGGGGAGAGGGGAGGGAGGGGGGAGGGGAGAGGGAGGGGAGGGGGAGGGAGGGAGGGTGGGGAGGAGGGGGGGGGGAGGGGGGGAGGGGGAGGGGGGAGGGAGGGGGAGGGAGGGGGGAGAGGGGAGGGAGGGGGGGGAGGGGGAGGGAGGGGGGGGGAGGGAGGGAGGGAGGGAGGGAGGGGGGAGAGGGAGTGGGAGGGGGGGGGGGGAGGGAGAGGGAGGGGGGAGGGGGGAGGGGAGAGGGCGGGGAGGGAGGGGGGAGGGGAGGGGGGGGGGGAGGGGGGAGGGGGGAGGGAGGGAGAGGGAGGGGAGGGGAGGGAGTGGGGGAGGGGGGAGGGAGGGAGGGGGAGGGAGGGGAGGGGAGGGGGGAGGGAGGGGGGAGGGGGGGGGGGGAGAGGGGGGGGAGGGGGGATGGGGGAGGGGAGGGAGGAGGGGAGGGGGAGGGAGGGAGGGGAGGGAGGGAGGTGGAGGGAGAGGGGGGAGGGAGAGGGGGAGGGGAGGGATAGGGGGAGGGGGTGGTGGGAGATGGGGAGAGTGAGAGGGAGGGAGAGGAGGAGGGGGTGGAGGAGGGAGGGAGCGAGGGAGGGGGAGGAGGAGGGAGGGGGGGAGGAGGAGGGAGAGGGGGGGAGGAGAGGGGGGGAGGAGGAGGAGAGGGGGGGAGAGAGGGAGAGGGGAGAGGGAGAGGGAAGGGAGGAGAGGAGGGAGAGGGGGGGGAGGGAGAGGAGGGGGTGAGGGAGAGGAGCGGGGGGAGGGGGGAGGGAGAGAGGGGGTGAGGGAGGGAGGAAGAGGGAGAGGGGGGAGAGGAGCGGGGGGAGGGAGAAGGGGGGAGGGGGGTGAGGGAGAGAGAGGGAGGGTGGGAGAGAGTGCGGAGGCGGAGAGAGTGGGGGAGAGGGAGAAAGTGAGAGTGGGGAGGGGAAGGGGAAGGGGAGGCGGCGGTTTCCCGAAGTGTCTGAACAGCTCCCCCTCTCTCTGTGACTCTCTCTCTCTGTCTCTCCCTCTCTTCCCCTCTCTCTCTCTCCCCCTCCCTCTCTCTCACTCTCTCCTCTATCTACCTCTCTCCCTGTCTCTCTGTCTATCTCTCTCTCTCTCTGTCTGTGTGTGTCTCTCTGTCTCTCTCTCTCTCTCCATCTCTCTGTCTCTCTGTGTGCGTCTCTCTCTCGGTGTCTCTGTCTCTCTATCTCCGTCTCTCTCTATCTCTCTCTCTCGGTCTCTCTCTCTGTCTGTCTCTCTCTCTCTCTCTTTGTGTGTCTCTCTGTCTCTCTCTTTCAGGTAGCTACATCACGACTATCTGAGTGGATTTCAAGATTCGGACGGCCGATGTTAATGGGGAGAAGGTGAAGCTGATCTGGGATACTGCTGGGCAAGAACGATTCCGGACAATCACGTCTACGTAAGTTCAAGCCCCCTCTCCCCTCCCTCTCGCCCATCACTCAAGTCAAGTAAACTTTATTTGTTCCATACACGTACAAGATGTACAGTGAAATGAAAGTGGCGAAGCCGGCAGGATTCCCCTCCCTCTCCCCCCACCCTCTTCGCCCCTCACTTCCTCCCTCTCTCCCCCCCTCTTCCCCGCTCCTTTTCTCCAACCTCCCCCTCCCCTCTCCCCTCCTCCCTCTCTCCCCTCGCACTTTCCCCCTCTCTCCCCTCCCGCTCTCCCCCCTCCCCCATCAAGTCTATGCCATTCAAAAATGGCTGCTCTATCTCTCCCTCCTAACCACATTCTCCCCATAACCCCTGACACCCGCACTAATCAACAATTTATTTACCTATCTCTGCCTTAAATATATCCACTGATGTGGCCTCCACCGCCATCTGTAGCAATGAATCCCACAGATTCACCACCCTCTGGCTAAAGAAATTCCTCCTCATCTCCTTCCTAAAGGAACATCCTTTAATTATGAGGTTTTGCCTTCTGGTCCCAGACTCTCCCACTAGTGGAAACATCCTCTCTACCCAGGCCTTTCACTGTTCCCTGAAGTTTCAATGAGGTCCCCCCCTCGTTCTTCTAAACTCCAGCGAGTACAGGCCCAGCGCCGACAAACGCTCATCGTACATGAACCCACTAATTCCTTGGATCAGTTACCGTGAACCTCCTCTGGACCCTCTCCAGAGCCGGCACATCCTTCTTCACATATGGGGCCCAAAATTGTTCATATTTACTCCGAATGCGGCTGGACCAGCACCTTATAGAACCTCAGCATTATGTCCCTGTTTTTGTAAACAAGTAACATTAGCAAATTTGCAGATGACACAAAGCTGGGTGGCAGTGTGAACTGTGAAGTGCATTCTATGAGAATGCAGGGTTACTTGGACAAGTTGGGTGACTGGGCAGATGCATGGCAGATGCAGTTTAATGTGGATAAATGTGAAGTTATCTACTTTGGTAGCAAAAACAGGAAGGCAGATTACTATCTGAATGTATTGAAGTTGTGAAAAAGGGAAGTACAACGGCATCTGGGGGTCCTTGTTCATCAGTCAATGAAAGTAAGCATGCAGGTACAGCAGGCAATGAAGAAAGCGAATGGCATGTTGGCGTTCATAACAAGTGGAGTTGAGTATAGGAGCAACGAGGTCCTTCTGCAGTTGTACAGGGCCCTAATGAGACCACACCTGGAGTAATGCGTGCAGTTTTGGTTCCCTAATTTAAGGAAGGACATTCTTGCTATTGAGGGAGTGCAGCATAGGTTCACGAGGTTAATTCCCGGGATGGCAGGAGTGTCATAAGTTGATAGAATGGAGCTGCTGGGCTTGTACACTCTGGAATTTAAAAGGATGAGAGGGGATCTTATTGAAACATATAAGATTATTAACGGTTTGGACGCTCTTGAGGCAGGAAACATGTCCCCGATGGTGGGGGAGTCCAGAACCAGGGGTCACACAGTTTAAGAATAAGGGCTCGTCCATTTAGAACGGAGATGGGGAAACACTCAGTTGTGAGTCTGTGAAATTCCTTGCCTCACAGGGCGGTGGAGGCCGGGTGAGAGAGAGCTAGATAGGGCTCTTAAAGATAGCGGAGTCAGCGGATGTGGAGAGAAGGCAGGAACGGGGTACTGATTGTGGATGATCACAGTGAATGGCAGTGCTGGCTCAAAGGGCCGAATGGCCTACTCTTGCCTACCTGTTGTCTATTGACTTGCAGATTAACTTTTTGGGAAGTTCTCCCCCTCACTGCCCTCCCCCCCTCACCCCCTTCCTCTCCCTCCCTCCTCCTCTCCTCTCCCTACCTACAATAGAAAGCATTTTATCGGGTTGAGTCATAGCATGGTTTAGAACAGCTCCGTCCAAGACCCACAAGTAATCGCAGAGAGTTGTGTAGGAAGGAATTGCTGATGACTGTCCCGCTGTGTTACTCCAGCACTTTGTACCTGTCCGCGTTCTCCAGAGATGCTGCCTGACCCGCTGAGTTACACCAGCGCTTTGTACCTGCCCACGTGCTCCACAGAGATGCTGCCTGTCCCGCTGAGTACTGTGCACCCATATGGAGTAGAAGTAGACATACTAGCCTGGTAGACACGAGCCTGAACAGCACCTTGCGAACCATCACTGGGTGCCTTCAACCTACTCCAGTCTAGCAGCTCCCTATACTTGTAGGCATTCCGCCTGCAGAGATCCGAAGGTGAGCAGCAACTCTGGCACTATCTCGTCGTGCCACAGACCCAGATCACCTCCTCCATCAGGCTATCAGCAGAGAGCAGAGGCCACCCCGACTGAAGTCCAGTCACCCTTCGCTCCACATGGAAAACAACTCCTAGCATCCATCCAGCCAACTGAGACAAAAGCACAGTGGATAGCCACCAAGTGCTCACAGGAGTGGAAGGCAACGTCATCTCTGTTACACAGCTACATCTCTTCACCTGATAAAAGCTGTCTAGGGTCTGAGCTCCCCAGATGAGCATGAGTGAAGTTCAACAGACTTGGTACTGGAGTTGGGGGTTTCAATGCCAGCATGTGGAGATGGGAGCTCCGATAGAGCCCAGCCTGTGAATGTGGAGCAGAACAACAGACATCCAACCATGTCATCTCTGGGTGCCCGCTCTACCACCCACCAAGTGGAGCTCTGTCAGGGCCTGGCAGACATTGACGCTAACAGAGACAACAACCTGGCTGCTCAACACCTGGCTTCAGATCTAACTAGTCATTTGGTTTATGTTTCACTCGCAAGAAGAAGCAGCGCCCCCTGCCGGTTGAAGGCTGCGGTGCAAGGTCTCTGGTCCTCCGACTGTAGCGCCCCCTGTCGGAGCGAGGCCGCGGTGCAGCATCTCTGGTCCTCCAACTGTAGCGCTCCTTGTCAGAGGGAGGCCGTGGTGCAGTATATCTTGTCCGTCAGTTGCGAGTGGCAGATGTCACAGCACAGGGCGGGAGTAGCGAGGCGCAGGGCAGCTGGCTGGCGTACGTGCAGCTCGAGGCAGTTCCAGGATGCTCCCCGCCCCCAGGTCGGTGTGGACCCCCCACTTCTCCCACTTGCTTCCTCACCCCCTCCCTTCTCCCTCTCCCCATCCCTTCTCCCCCTCCTCCTCACCAACTCCTCTCCCCCCTCATTAATAACCCCTCCCTCTCTCCCCCTCATTCCACAGCTTAACTCTCCCCTCTCCCCTCACCACTCCCTCCCTTCTCCCCTCCCCTCACTTCCACCGTCCTCATCCCACTTCCCCCCTTGCTTCCTCATCACCTCTCCCTTCCTTCCCCCCCCCTCCTCTCACCCCCTCACTCCACCCTCCCCCTTCCCCCGTTCCCCTCCGCATCCCATCCTCCCCCTCTCCACCTCTTCCAACCCTTCAAGCACTAGTAATATTCACGCGTTAGTAATGTCCTGTTGCCAGCTTATTGATCCTCTGCGTTCCCCTCCTGCAGGATTTAGGAGCCGTTGCTGTGGACAGAGAGACGGGGACATGAGTGACCATTGAAGGCGGCCAGGGTGCCGATGACCCCACCCCATCTGCTCAGTGTGCGGGCTCAGCTTCGATGACGGACCACATCACTGGGCACAACAAGGAGAAACGTTGTGAGTGCGATGTGTGTGGCAAGGCCTGGCAGAGCCCGAGCCTGCTGGAGACCCACCGGCAGGTGCACATGGGAGAACGCCCCTTCGACTGCTTGGAGTGCAGCAAGAACTTCGCTAGCTATGACCGCCTGCTGGAGCACAACTGCGTGCACATCGACGAGAAGCCCTTCACCTGCCCCGACTGCGGCAAGAGCTTCAAGGCAGCACACGCCCTGAAGATCCACCGGCGAGTGCACACGGGCGAGAAGCCCTATGGCTGCTCCACCTGCGGCATGAGATTTGCCCAGTCGTCGGGGCTGCAGGTGCACCAGCGGGTGCACAGCAATGAACGGCCCTTCACCTGCTCCGACTGCGGCAAAGGCTTCAAGTCGTCCACGGAACTGAAGGGGCACAGGCGCCTGCACACCGGGGAGCGGCCCTACACCTGCAGCGACTGTGGCAAGGGCTTCACCCACTCACACACCCTGCTGGTGCACAGGCGCCTGCACACCGGCGAGCGGCCCTACACCTGCACCCAGTGCGGCAAGGGCTTCACCCGCTCCTCCAGGCTGCTGTCCCACCAGCGCACCCACACCGGCGAGCGCCCTTACACCTGCACCCAGTGCAGCAAGGGCTTCACCCACTCCACCTCTCTGTTGCTGCACCAGCGCACCCACACCGGGGAGCGCCCCTTCACTTGCGCCCAGTGCGGCGAGGGCTTCACCTGCTCCACTCGGCTGCTGTCCCACCAGCGGGTGCACTCTGGCGAGAAGACCTTTGGCTGCTCCGACTGTGGCAAGGACTTCAAGACGGCACATGGACTGAAGATCCACCAGCGTGTGCACACGAGCGAGAAGCCCTATGGCTGCTCCACCTCCGGCAAGAGCTTCAAGAGGGCGCAGGAACTGAAGATCCACCGGCGAGAGCACGCAGATGAGAAACCCTATGTCTGCTCCACCTGCGGCAAGGACTTCAAGAGGAAGTATGTGCTGAAGATCCACTGGCGAGAGCACACGGGCGAGAAGCCATATGGCTGCTCCACCTGCGGTAAGAGCTTCAAGAGGGCGCAGGAACTGAAGATCCACCGGCGAGTGCACACCGGCGAGAAGCCCTATGGCTGCTCCACCTGTGGAATGAGTTTTGCCCAGTCATCGGGGCTGCGAGTGCACCAGCGGGTGCACAGCAACGAACGGCCCTTCACCTGCTCCGACTGCGGCAAAGGCTTCAAATCGTTCCGGGAACTGAAGGGGCACATGCGCCTGCATACCGGGGAGCGGCCCTACACCTGCAGCGACTGCGGCAAGGGCTTCACCCACTCCCACACCCTGGTGGTGCACAGGCGCCTGCACACTGGTGAGCGTCCCTACACCTGCGCTCAGTGCGGCAAGGGCTTCACCTGCTCCACTCGGCTGCTGTCTCACCAGCGCACCCACACCGGCGAACGCCCCTACACCTGTACCCTGTGCAGCAAGGGATTCATCCGCTCCACCTCTCTGCTGGTGCACCAGCGCACCCACACCGGGGAGCGCCCCTTCACTTGCGCCCAGTGCGGCGAGGGCTTCACCTGCTCCACTCGGCTGCTGTCCCACCAGCGGGTGCACTCTGGCGAGAAGACCTTTGGCTGCTCCAACTGTGGCAAGGACTTCAAGACGGCGCATGGACTGAAGATTCATCAGCGGGTGCACATTGGCGAGAAGCCCTGTAGCAGCTCCATCTGTGGCAAGAGCATCAGGACGAAGAATGAGTTGAAGATCCACCAGCGTGTGCACACGGGCGAGAAGCCCTATGGCTGCCCCACCTGCGGCAAGAGCTTCAAGAGGGCGCAGGAACTGAAGATCCACCGGCGAGTGCACACGGGCGAGAAGCCCTATGGCTGTTCCAGCTGTGGAATGAGTTTTGCTCAGTCATCGGGGCTGCGGGTGCACCAGCGTGTACACAGCAACGAACGGCCCTTCACCTGCTCTGACTGCGGCAAAGGCTTCAAGTCGTCCCGGGAACTGAAGGGGCACATGCGCCTGCATACCGGGGAGCGGCCCTACACCTGCAGTGACTGTGGCAAGTGCTTCACCCACTCTCACACCCTGGTGGTGCACAGGCGCCTGCACACCGGTGAGCGCCCCTACACCTGTGCCCAGTGCGGCAAGGGCTTCACCTGCTCCACTCGGCTGCTGTCCCACCAGCGCACCCACACCGGCGAGCGCCCCTACACCTGTACCCTGTGCAGCAAGGGCTTCACCCGCTCCACCTCTCTCCTGGTGCACCAGCGCACCCACACCGGGGAGCGCCCCTTCACTTGCGCCCAGTGCGGCGAGGGCTTCACCTGCTCCACTCGGCTGCTGTCCCACCAGCGGGTGCACTCTGGCGAGAAGCCCTTTGGCTGCTCCGACTGTGGCAAGGACTTCAAGGCGGCGCATGGACTGAAGATTCACCAGCGGGTGCACACAAGCGAGAAACCCTATAGCTGTTCCACCTGCGGCAAGAGCTTCAAGAAGAAGTATGTGCTGAAGATCCACTGGCGAGTGCACACGGGCGAGAAGCCCTATGGCTGCTCCGCATGTGGAATGAGTTTTGCTCAGTCATCGGGGCTGCAGGTGCACCAGCGGGTGCACAGCAACGAGCGGCCCTTCACCTGCTCCAACTGCGGCAAAGGCTTCAAGTCGTCCCAGGAACTGAAGGGGCACTGGCGCCTGCACACCGGGGAGCGGCCCTACACCTGCAGCGACTGCGGCAAGGGCTTCACCCACTCCCACACCCTGCTGGTGCACAGGCGCCTGCATACCGGCACGCGCCCCTACACCTGCGCCCAGTGTGGCAAGGGCTTCACCCGCTCCTCCAGGCTGTTGTCCCACCAGCAGGTGCACGCCAACAACCGTCCCTTCCCCAGCCCAGTGTGTGGACAGCGCTTAACCACGGCCTCACAAACCCTGTCTCTGGGTAAAGCCTTTTTCTCCCCATCTCAGTCCTAATTGGCTGACCCCTTATTCTTAAACTGTGGTCTCTGGTCCGGGTCTCCTCTGCTTCCTCAACAGGATAGATACTTTGTGGTCACCGTGAACCTGATGGGCTGAAGGGCCTATTTACCTGCTGTTTATCTCCATGTAAGGTTAGACATATGGGTCACTACCAATTGGATGGACTGAAGGGCCTGTTCCTGTCCTGTACATCTGAATATTGGAATAGGTTATTGGCGGTCAGCATGAACTCGAAGGGCCGAAGAGCCTATTACCTTGCGGCAAGACTCAATGTTGGGTTAGACTTATTGATCACTACCAACTAGATGGGCCAAAGGTTTCCTGTCCCGCAATCCTGGGATTGTACTTGCCAGTCACATTGAAGTAAATGGGCCGAAACAGTACATGTGGCAAGATATGGGCCAAACGCGGGCCAATGGGGCGTCTTGGTCAGCATTGATGTGTTGAGCTGAAGGGCCTGTTTCTGCACTGTATCACTCCTGGTTCAGTCACAGAGTTCAGAGCGGTCCCCAGGCAGAGCCAAGACTGGTCACCATGTGGAGCTTTGTGTTGGTCTGCTACCGAGCCTGGTGGTGGTGGCCATTCGCGGGCCAGGCGCTGCTAGCCCCTTTCTCCAGACCCGCATGTCCCAGGGAGTGGGAGCACGGGGTTGGAATCCCTGCTGCACCGAGGAACGGATTAAGCATCAACAAATCTGTCGTCAACGCTGTAAATACATGGAGAAGCTGCTGCATATAAATACGCTGCAGAGCTGTGAGAGACGCGGACGGGAGATAGGAGACTAGTGGGGAGAGGGAGAAACTAGTGGGGAGGGGAGATGGGAGGGTGGATGGACCGATGGGAGGGCGGAGGTAGAGACGGGGGGGGGGGGGGGGGGGGGGGAGAGGAGTGTGAGCGAATGAGGAGTGGTAAGAGGTGAAGGATGGGGTGACAGAAGAGTGGGGATGGGGGAGAGATGGAGATGTGGGGAGACAGGTGGAAGAGATGGGGGCAGTGGGACGTGGGAGAGGTTAAGGGTAAGGAGAGAAACGGTGGGGAGATAGAGCAGGGTGGGGGCGAGCATCCTCCTGTCTGCACACAAACAATTCGCGTTAAAACCCACGGCCTATTTGCGTTCCCTTTGCCTAAGAATGGTGATGGAAACATTTCACCACTTGTGCAAGTTTGTGAATATTCTGTCTAGTATTTTTTGAAATAAAATAAAGTTTCAAACTGAAGCAGAGAGTGAGTCATTGAAGGGGGTGAGGGAAGATGTGTGTGGGGGTGGGGGAATGTGTGTGGGGGTGGGGGAATACGTGTGGGGGGGTGTGTAAGTTCCGGAACAGTGGCAGCAGAGGGAGTGGATAGATGTGGGGGTGAGAGAGGGAGCAAGTGAGGAGTAAGGGGATGAGGGAACACCGTGGAGGGAGAGGGAGTGAACAGGCGTGGGGTGGAGGGAAGGATGTGGAGAGAGAAGGAAAAGGAGGAGTGAGGGAAGCAACTGGTGGAAGGAAGGGAGGGCAAGAGAGAGGGAGGAATAGAGGAAACAGTGGGAGTAAGGGGGGGGACGAGGAGATGGAGGGGGGTCGATATGGGACGATACAGAGCAATATCACTCCCCAGTGGGAGCCAGCGGTCCTCCAAGCGGGCGTGCGGATTACTGATGGTCCTGCAGGTGAGGCGGGGTGAGTGAGCCGAGCGGCGGCGGGTCGATGCCAGTGACAAGTGGAGCGTCATCAAACCGACCGCCAGTGGGTTGGAGCGCGCGAGCGGTCACGTGACTGCGTGAAGAAGCGGCGGTGGCGGGGAGAGGAGGAGGAGGCCCGGGCCAGGTGAAAAAGAGGCCTGGCACGGGTAGAGATTGGGAACCCGGGGGGGAGAGAGAGGAGAGTTCAGAGAGAGAGAGAGGGGAGAGATCAGAGAGAGAGAGTGGAAGGGGAGGGGTGGAGAGAGAAAGAGTCAGAAGAGAGAGAGAGTCGAGAGCGAGAGATATCTGAGGGGAAATGCTGAGGGGCAGGAATAAGGGGAGAGGGTCAGAGAGAGAAGAGTCAGGAGGCGAGAGAGGAGAAGAGAGTCAGGAGAGAGATCTGAGGGGACGAGGCTGAGAGTAGTGAGTCGGGGCTGGGAGGGGAGATGAGAGGCTGGGGGTGCAAAAGGGGTGGTCTTGCGTATGGCGTGCACAGCCTAAAGTTGTAGATCAAGAGTAGACATCCAGGCCAGGACAGCATCAGTTACTGGTTGGATGGACTTTGATGCCCCCAGGGAAAAGCCTCAGTGGGCAGTCATTCACAATGTGTGCTATGGTCTGGTCTGATCTGGATGTCCGCAGTTGCACGCAGGGCTGTCTGTCATCCCCCACTTATGCAGGTGACGGGCTGTTATTGCATGGAGGGTGTGGATTCTGTTCAGGGTTAGCCATTGCTTGTCAAAGTCTTCCAGGGATTTAACTGAAGACCAGAAAGGTTTGCGGGACTTAAGGCGCATGTTGGGCAGATTGTTCAAGACTGCATGGATGGGAAGGTCAGGGTTGGCCTCGATGGTGCACCAGTCTTTGAACATCCTCTCCCTTCTGCGTATGCTGGGAGGGGCAATATGAGAGAGGACAGGAAGCCACTGTAAGGTGTTGACTTAAGCGTCCCTGTGATGACCCGCATTGCAGTTGACAGTGTCAACTCGTTTGGTATGGCAGCTATTAGCCCAAGCTGTTGAGCAAAACTCGGCTGTTGAGTAGACTAGGGCTAAGCTTACGGTACGGAGGGTGTGTGCATTAGATCCCCAGCTGTTGCCTGCAAGGTTCCTGATGATGTTGACACTTGCTTTCAGTTTATCAGCCACCATCTTCAGGTGTTCACGATAGGTGAGGGCGTGATCCAGGGTGACTCCGAGGTATTTGGGGAATACTTCATTCTTCACTGGCTTACCACAAAAGGACACTCAGAGCTTTGTATTGGCGAGCCAATTGCTGAGGTGAGAGTCAGTGGCAGTTGTCTTAGATGGGTTAGGGCAAAGTCACCAGAAAGTGAAGTACTCCCCCATCGCCTTCAAGTCTTGGGTTAGCACTGCTGATATCCTCAAGGGCAGCACCCTGGTAGGCAAGGGCAAGGTCATCTGCATATGCAAAATTCCTGGATGAGGTAGTTGGCATGTCACTCACATACATGTTGAAGAGCCCTGGGGGACACCATCATTCAGGGTCCTGACAGAGCTGGTCTGGTTCCCAAGTGAGACACAGAGAGTTGTCTGCCTCAGAGGGCGGTGGAGGCCGGTTCTCTGGATGCTTTCAAGAGAGAGCTAGATCGACCTCTTCAAGATAGCAGAGTCAAGGGATATGGGGAGAAGGCAGGAACGGGGTACTGATTGTGGATGATCAGCCATGATCACATTGAATGGTTGTGCTGGCTCGAAGGGTCGAATGGCCTACTCCTGCACCTATTGTCTATTCAGACCCTAACTTTAGGGTTGCAGAGAAGGTTCACCAGACTAATTCCTGGGATGTCAGGACTGTCTTATGAAGAAAGATTGGATAGACTCAGTTTATACGCTCTATAATTTAGGAGATTGAGAGGGGATCTTATAGAAACATACAAAATTCTTAAGGGATTGGACAGGCTAGATGCAGGAAGATTGACCCCGATTTTGGGGAAGTCCAGGACAAACATAGAAACATAGAAACATAGAAATTAGGTGCAGGAGTAGGCCATTCAGCCCTTCGAGCCTGCACCGCCATTCAATATGATCATGGCTGATCATCCAACTCAGTAACCCGTACCTGCCTTCTCTCCATACCCTCTGATCCCCTTAGCCACAAGGGCCACATCCAACTCACTCTTAAATATAGCCAATGAACTGGCCTCAACTACCCTCTGTGGCAGAGAGTTCCAGAGACTCACCACTCTCTGTGTGAAAAAAGTCTTTCTCATCTCGGTCTTAAAGGATTTCCCCCTTATCCTTAAGCTGTGACCCTTGTCCTGGACTTCCCCAACATCGGGAACAATCTTCCTGCATCTAGCCTGTCCAACCCTTAAGAATTTTGTAAGTTTCTATAAGATCCCCTCTCAATCTCCTAAATTCCAGAGAGTATAAACCGAGTCTATCCAGTCTTTCTTCATAAGACAGTCCTGACATCCAGGAATCAGTCTGGTGAACCTTCTCTGCACTCCCTCTATGGCAATAATGTCCTTCCTCAGATTTGGAGACCAAAACAGTACGCAATACTCCAGGTGTGGTCTCACCAAGACCCTGTACAACTGAAGTAGAACCTCCCTGCTCCTGTACTCAAATCCTTTTGCTATGAAAGCTAACATACCATTCGCTTTTTTCACTGCCTGCTGCACCTGCATGCCTACTTTCAATGACTGGTGTACCATGACACCCAGGTCTCGCTGCATCTCCCCTTTTCCTAATCGGCCACCATTTAAATAATAGTCTGCTTTCCTGTTTTTGCCACCAAAGTGGATAAACCTCACATTTATCACATTATACTGCATCTGCCAAACATTTGCCCACTCACCCAGCCTATCCAAGTCACCTTGCACTCTCCTAGCATCCTCCTCACAGCGAACACTGCCCCCCAGCTTAGTGTCATCCGCAAACTTGGAGATATTGCCTTCAATTCCCTCATCCAGATCATTAATATATATTGTAAACAGCTGGGGTCCCAGCACTGAGCCCTGCGGTACCCCACTAGTTACTGCCTGCCATTGTGAAAAGGACCGTTTACTCCTACTCTTTGCTTCCTGTTTGCCAGCCAGTTCTCAATCCAATCAATACTGAACCCCTAATACCGTATGCTTTAAGTTTGTATACTAATCTCTTATGTGGGACCTTGTCGAAAGCCTTCTGGAAGTCCAGATATACCACATCCACTGGTTCTCCCTTATCCACGCTACTAGTTACATCCTCGAAAAATTCCACAAGATTCGTCAGACATGATTTACCTTTTGTAAATCCATGCTGACTTTGTCCAATGATTTCACCACTTTCCAAATGTGCTGCTTCCATCTTTAATAACTGACTCTAGCAGTTTCCCACTACGATGTTAGACTAACTGGTCTGTAATTCCCCGTTTTCTCTCTCCCTCCCTTCTTAAAAAGAGGGGGTTACATTTGCTACGCCAATCCTCAGGAACTACTCCAGAATCTAAAGAGTTTTGAAAGATTATCACTAATGCATCCACTATTTCCTGAGCTACTTCCTTAAGTACTCTGGGATGCAGCCTATCTGGCCCTGGGGATTTATCGGCCTTTAATCTATTCAATTTACCCAACACCACTTCCCGACTGACCTGGATTTTCACTCAATTCCTCTTTGACCCACAGTTCCTGCTATTTCCGCAGATTATTTATGTCTTCCTTAGTGAAGACGGAACCAAAGTAGTTATTCAATTTGTCCGCCATATCCTTGTTCCCCATGATCAACTCACCTGTTTCTGACTGCAAGGGACCTACATTTGTTTTAAACTAACCTCTTTCTCTTCACATATCTATAAAAACTTTTGCAGTCAGTTTTTATGTTCCCTGCCAGTTTTCTTTCATAATCTATTTTTCCTTTCCTAATTAAGCCCTTTGTCCTCCTCTGCTGGTCTCTGAATTTCTCCCAGTCCTTGGTATGCTGCTTTTTCTGGCTACTTTGTAGCATCATCCTTTGCTTTGATACTATCCCTGATTTCCCTTGTTATCCACGGATGCACTACCTTCCCCGATTTATTCTTTTGCCAAACTGGGATGAACAATTTTTTGTAGTTCATCCATGCAGTCTTTAAATGTCTTCCATTGTATATCCACCGTCAACCCTTTTAGAATTAATTGCCAGTCAATCTTGGCCAATTCTCGTCTCATACCCTCAAAGTTACCTTTCTTTAAGTTCAGAACCATTGTTTCTGAATTAACAATGTCACTCTCCATCCTAATGAAGAACTCAACCATATTATGGTCACTCTTGCCCAAGGGGGCACGTACAACAAGACGGCTAATTACCCTTCCTCATTACTCAAAACCCAGTCTAAAATAGCCTGCTCTCTCGTTTGGTTCCTCTACATGTTGATTTAGAGAAACTATCCCGCATACATTCCAAAAAATCCTCTTCCTCAGCACCCCTGCCAATTGATTAACCCAATCTATATGTAGATTGAAGTCACCATTATAACTGTTTTGCCTTTGTCGCACGCATTTCTAATTTCCTGTTTGATACCATCCCCAACTTTCCGCTACTGTTAGGTGGCCTGTACACAACACCCACCAGCGTTTTTCTGCCCCTTAGTGTTTTGTAGCTCTACCCATTACCGATTCCACATCCTCCAAGCTAATGTCCTTCCTTTCCATTGCTTTAATCTCCTCTCTAACCAGCAACGCTACCCCACCTCCTTTTCCTTTCTCTCTATCCCTCCTGAATATTGAATATCCCTGGATGTTCAGCTCCCAGCCTACGTCACCCTGGAGCCATGTCTCCGTGATCCCAAACTATATCATAATCATTAATATCTATCTGCACGTTCAACTCGTCCACCTTATTACGAATACTCCTTGCATTGAGACACAAAGCCTCAGGCTTGTCTTTACAACGCATTTACCCCTTATACAATTTTGCTGAAAAGTGGCCCTTTTTGATTTTTGCCCTGGTTTTGTCTGCCTGCCACTTTTACCTTTCACCTTGCTACCTAATGCTTCTACCCTCATTTTACACCCTCCTGCCTCTCCTGCTCTTGTACCCATCCCCCTGCCACATTAGTTTAAATCCTCCCGACAGCATAGCAAACACCTCCCCCAAGGAACATTGGTTCCATTCCATTCCAGGTGCAAACCGTCCTGTTTGTACCGGTCCCACTCCCCCAGAACTGGTCCCAGTGCCCTAAAAATTTGAATCCCTCCCCCTTGCACCACTTTTCAAGCCACGTATTCATTTGCATTATCCTCCTATTTCTAACTCTGACTGGCCCGTTGGTACTGGTAGTAATCGGAGATTACTACCTTTGAGGTCCTACATTTTAAGTTTATCTCCTAGCTCCCTAAATTCACCTTGTAGGGACCTCATCCCTTTTTTTACCTATATCGTTGTGCCAACATGCACCACGACAACTGGCTGTTCACCCTCCCCTCCAGAATGTTCTGCAGCCGTTCAGTGACATCCCTGACCTTTGCACCAGGGAGGCAACATACCATCCTGGAGTCTCGTTTGCGGCCGCAGAAACGCCTATCTATTCCCCTGACAATTGAATCCCCTATTACTATTGCCCTTCCCCTCTTTTTTCCCCCCTCATGTGCTGCAGAGCCACCCATGGTGCCATGAACCTGGCTGCTGCTGCATTCCCCTGATGAGCCATCTCCCTCAACAGTATCCAAAATGGTATACCTGTTTAGGAGGGAGATGACCGCAGGGGACTCCTGCACTACCTGCCTACTGCTTTGCTGGCTATTGGCCACCCGTTCCCTTCTTGTCCTCTTACCGTTTGCCTGCGGTTCACAGGGTTCACAGCTTAAGGATAAGGGGGAAATCCTTTAAGACCGAGATGAGAAAGACTTTTTTTCACACAGAGAGTGGTGAGTCTCTGGAAGTCTCTGCCACAGAGGGTAGTTGAGGCCAGTTCATTGACTATATTTAAGAGGGAGTTAGATGTGGCCCTTGTGGCTAAGGGGATCAGAGGGTATGGAGAGAAGGCAGATATGGGATACTGAGTTGGATGATCAGCCATGATCATATTGAATGGCGGTGCAGGCTCAAAGGGCTGAATGGCCTACTCCTGCACGTAATTTCTATGTTTCTATGGATGAGATGGCATGCATGGTGGTTTGCCACTTCAAAATTCTGAAAGCTTTCAGCAACAGACCAACTCCACACAGTGCCATTAGCTGATGACAGATCGATGAGAGCAACACCAGTTTTCAGGGCATGTTGGAAGCCAGTCTCTATATTGGTAGTGAGGGCAAGGACTTGATCTGCACAGCTTCTACCAGGTCTGAAGCCAACTTCCTCTCTGGGCAGAGCAGGTTTTAATAATGGAGAAATCCTGGCAAGCAGGAGGCGCTCAGCTTGTAGGATGTACACAAGAGCCTTTGTGTTTTTGTCACAAAAGTGGATAACCTCACATTTATCCATATTAAACTGCATCTGCCCACTCACCCATCCTGTCCAAGTCACCCTGCATCCTCATGGCATCCTCCTCACAATTCACACTGCCACCCAGCTTTGTGTCATCTGCAAATTTGCTAATGTTACTTTGAATCCCTTCATCTTAATCATTCTTGTATATTGTATTCATGTATAGCTGCGGTCCCAGCACCAAGCCTTGCGGTGCCCCACTACTCACTGCCTGCCATTCTGAAAGGGACCCGCTAATCCCTACTCTCTGTTTCCTGACTGCCAACCATTTCTCTATCCATGTCAGCACTCTACCCCCAATACCATGTGTTCTAATTGTGCCCACTAATCTCCTATGTGGGACCTTATCAAATGCTTTCTGAAAGTCCTACCACACTACATCCACTGGCTCTCTCTTGTCCATTTTCCTAGTAACATCCTCAAAAAATTCCAGATTAGTCAAGCATAATTTCCCCTTCGTAAAACCATGCTGACTCGGACCGATCCTGTTACTGCTATCCAAATGTGCTGCTCTTTCTTCTTTTATAATTGACTCCAGCATCTTCCCCACCACCGATGTCAGGCTAACTGGTCTATAATTCTGTTTTATCTCTCCCGCCTTTCTTAAAAAGTGGATTAACATTCGCTACCCTCCAATCCACAGGAACTGATCCTGAGTCTATAGAACATTGAAAAATGATCACCAATGCGTCCGCGATTTCAAGAGCCACTTTGTTAAGTACCCTGGGGTGCAGACCAAAGATGCTATAGCAGAACTGAACACAAAGTGTGCGGTGGGAGGAGGGGAAGGTCCCTTTAGCAATAAAAACATTTAAAAAAAACATCTCCAGAAACATCTTCCAGAGTTTGGGTTCGAGGACAAATCCAAAAGATGTAAAAGAATGAAGCCAAAGCATTGATCACGAAGTGCACTTTGAAGTTACAGTAGCTGGAAAACAGACAGGCTGCATGAGGAGCGTTCGTGTTGAGTGTGCTCTGGAATGTCAAGCTCACCAATACTTAAGATAAGATAAGATAAGATGCATTTATTTGTCACATGTGCCAATTGGCACAGCGAAATTAAATCACCATACAGCCATACAGTAAAAATAAAGAACACAACATGGAGTAGATAGGATTCAACATAAAACATCCACAGCAGGATCAACATTTCCTACTGTGAGGGAAGGCACCAAAGTCAGTCTCTTCCCCTGATGTTCCCCACTGTTGCCCCTTGGTCGGGGCCTCCCCCAGCCCCCTGCAGTCGCTGCTACGGGCGGCCCGATATGTTCAGGCCTTCTCTCCGGGGTGATGTAAGTCCGACGTCGGGGCTGGGGGACCTCCTCAGCGACCTGACCAATAGAAATTACATACAGCATCAATAGAAATTACATACAGCATCTACTGTGATGTTTCTGAGAGTTCATTAAAATCAGAGAATGACATTTCTCAACTCGAAAAAAGTTTGACACGTAGCCAAGTTGCCCATATTTTTTCCACAGAACTTTGTGCCTATTTTTGGCAGACACAAGGAACTGCAGATTCTGTTCATACACAAAAAGACACAAAGTGCTGGAGGCAGCATCTGTGGAGAACATGGTGGCGTTTCACACAGTGCTGGGGTAACTCAACGGCAGGCAGCATCGCTGGTCAACGTAGAGAGGCGATGTTTCAGATCTGAAGAAGGGTCGTGACCCAAAAAACGTCCCCTATCCATGTTCTCTGCAGACAGACACAAAATGCTGGAGTAACTCTGTAGGCCAAGCAGTATCTCTGGCGAGAAGGAACCTTCTTCAGACCGAGAGTCAGACTGGGAGACACAGAGGTAAGGAAGTGTAAGGTGTTACTCCAGCACTGTATTATCTGGTTAGGAAAAGGGGAAGTACAACAAGACTTTGGTGTCCTTGTACATGAGTCACTGAAAGTAAGCATGCAGGTACAGCAGGCAGTGAAGAAAGCTAATGGCATGTAGGCCTTCATAATGAGAGGAGTAGAGTATAGGAGCAAAGAGATCTTTCTGCAGTTACATAGGGCTCCGGTAAGACCTCACCTGGAGAATTGTGTGCAGTTTTGGTCTCCTAATTTGAAGACATTCTTGCTATTGAGGGAGTGCAGCGTAGGTTCACCAGGTTAATTCCCGGGATGGCGGGACTGACATGATGAAAGAATGGATCATCTGGGCTTGTATTCATTGGAATTTAGAAGGATGAGCGGGATTCTTATAAAGAAGTTACATAACCATATAACCATATAACAATTACAGCACGGAGACAGGCCCTCTCGGCCCTTCCAGTCCGTGCCGACCATTTGTTTTCCCCTAGTCCCATCTACCTGCACTCAGACCATACCCCTCCATTCCCTTCACGTCCATATACCTATCCACTTTGCTTTTAAATGTTAAAATCGATCCTGCCTCCACCACCTCTGCTGGAAGCTCATTCCACACAGCCACCACCCTCTGAGTAAAGATAGTTCCCCCTCACGTTACCCCTAAACTTCTGTCCCTTAATTCTCATGTTCATGCCCTCTTGTTTGAATCTTCCCTACCCTCAATTGGGGAAAAGCTTATCCACGTCAACTCTGTCTATCCCTTTCATCATTTTAAAGACCTCAATCAAGTACCCCCCTTAACCTTCTGCGCTCCAAAGAATAAAGACCTATACTTGTTCAACCCTTTCTCTGTAACATAGTTGCTGGAACCCTGGCAACATTCTAGTAAATCTCCTCTGTACTCTCTCTATTTTGTTGACATCCTTCCTATAACTAGGCGACCAAAATTGTACACCATACTCAGAATTGGTCTTACCAATGCCTTGTACAATTTTAACATTACTTCCCTACTCCTATATTCAATGCTTGATTTATAAAGGCCAGCACACCAAAGCTTTCTTTACCACCCTATCTAATGCGATTTCCACCTTCAGGGAACTATGCACAGTTATTCCTAGATCCCTCTGTTCCACAGCATTCCTCAAATTCCCTACCATTTACCATGTACGTCTATTTTGATTTGTCCTGCCAAGATGTAGCACTTCACACTTATCAGCATTAAACTCCATCTGCCATCTTTCAGCCCCACTTTTCCAAATGGCCCAAATCTCTCTGTAGACTTTGAGATCTACTTCATTATCCACAATACCACCTATCTTAGTATCATCTGCGTACTTACTTATCCAATTTTCCACCCCATCATCCAGATCATTGATGTACATGACAAACAACAGGGACCCAAACACAGATCCCTGAGGCACCCCACTGGTCACCGGCTTCAACCTGACAAACAGCCATCCACCATTACTCTCTGACATCTCCCATTCAGCACTGTTGAATCCATCTTGCTACTCGCCATTAACACCCAAAGATTGAACCTTCTGAACCAATCTTCCATGGGGAACCTTGTCATAAGCCTACTGAAATCCATATAGACAACATCCACTGCTTTACCACTCATCAATTTCCTAGTTACCGCTTCAAAAAAGTTCAAGAAGGTTTGTCAATCATGACCTTCCAGGCACAAATCCATGTTTGACTGTTCCTGATCAGACCCTGTTTATCCAGATGCTTTTATATATATTATCTATAAGTATCCTTTCCATTAATTTGCCCACCACTGACGTCAAACTAATAGGTCTATAATGCTAGGTTTTTTCTTTGAACCCTTTTTAAACATGGAACAACATGCGCAGTACGCCAATCCTCCGGCACTATTTCCCGTTTCTAATGACATTTGAAAATATTTCTGTCATGCTCCTGCTATTTCTACACTAACTTCCCTCAATGTCCTAGGGAATATCCTGTCAGGCCTGGAGACTTATCCACCTTTTATATTTTTCAAAAGTGTCAGTACTTCCTCTCTTTGAATCTCATAGTTTCCATAGCTACTCTACTTTTTTCCCTTACCTCACAGAGTTCAATATCCTTCTCCTTGGTGAATACCGAAGAAAAAAAATTGTTCAATATCTCCCCCATCTCTTTTGGCACTGCAGATAGCTGTCCATTCTGGTTCTCTAATGGTCCAATTTTATCCCTCGTTATCCTTTTGCTATTAATATAGCTGTAGAAACCCTTTGGATTTACTTTCACCTTTCTTGCCAAAGCAACCTCATATCTACATGCATACTGTTGCCACGCAAAACAAACTGGAGTACACGCGGTGAAAAACAGGTAAGTATTTACTATGGCTGCCAGCACAGTGGGCCTTTATTCTGGTCCAGCATCCGGACTGGTTGCACACCCGCGGCCAGGGATGGGAGGAGGAGGAGGAGGGGGTCGGGGGGGTGAGGGGAAGAGGTCGGGGTGCTGATGCAGCGCAGTCAGTGACTCTGCGTGAGGAGAGGGAGCAGACCGTCCCCAACTCTGCTGTAGCTGACGTTGCCTGGAGCCGCAGCCCCGCTCCGACCCCGGCCCCTGCCCTGTTTGTGGGCGCTGCCGACCCACAGCCGCGTGACGGTGCGTCCCACAGAGGAGAAGGGCCGGAGGGTGGCCGTGGCCGGACAGTGCTGACCCCGGGTGGAAAGTGGGGGCTGTCCTGAGGGATGCGCTCCATCGGCGCTTACACCCTGGTGCAAACCTTCCCGCTTTCAATGACAGCACCCATAAATATTTATAGCGCGAAAAATTACAATTTCAGCGGGTTTTAACAGGTAAGAAGGTACGCTTCTGTGTTAACAGTGTGTGCCGGAGGTTGCCATGTCCTCCACAAGGTTTGAGCTGCTCCGTGCGTCACGCCCTTTGACCCGATGACCTTACGTGCAACCCCCCCTAGAGAAACATATAAAATCATGAAGGGATTAAACAGGGTAGATGCAGGAAACATGTTCCCAATGTTGGGGAAGTCCAGAACTAGGGGTCACAGTTTAAAAATAAGGGGTCGGCCATTTCAGACTGAGATGAGGAAAAACTTTTCCACCCAGAGAGTTGTGAATCTATGGAATTCTCTGCCACAGAAGGCAGTGGAGGCCAATTCACTGGATGTTTTCAAGAGAGAGTTGGATGTAGCTCTTAGGGCTACCGGCATCAATGGATATGGGGAGAAGGCAGCAACAGGGATCATCAGCCGCGATCATGTTGAATGGCCTGGCCGTGGCAACCGTTGCTAGGGCGGGATGGGCCGTTCCGATTGGCGGACGGCGCTGTCAGTCTAAGGGGCGGGGCTACGGATAGACCTATGAGACGCGGTCACCTGCGGTGGGGGGGGCGGTGTCCCAGCTCTGATTGGCCTGGTGGGTAGAAGGGATCGGGTCCTGCTCTCATTGGCCGCTGGCGCTGCCCATCAGTGGGGGGAAGAGGGCGGGTCCTACTTCCATTGGCCGCTGTCGCTGCCCGTCAGTGCGGGTAAGAGGGCGGGTCCTGATTCCATTGGCCGCTGGCGCTGCCCGTCAGTGGGGGAAGAGGGCGGGTCATGCTCCCATTGGCCGCGGGCGCTGCCCGTCAGTGGGGGGGAGGGAGGGGGCGGGTCCTTGTCGGCGGTCACGTGAGTCGGGACGACAGGACCAAATGTCCTCTCATCGCCGAGAGCTCAGGTGGGAACTGCGGCCGCCGCCGCTCGGCCCCGCGTCCTTTCCCCACCCCCTCCTCCCTTCCAGAGGGCGATCCTGCGGCCGGCGACCCGAGGCGGGCGGAGGAGGGAGGAGGGAGGGGGCGGGGGGAATGTCAGCTCTGGGTGTGCTCTGGTCCTCCGCCTGCAGCGCCCTCTTGGTGGCGGGAGGCCACGGTGCACCTATCCACGCTGCCCGACCCGCTGAGTTACTGCAGTGTTGTTAAAGAAGGAACTGCAGATGCTGGAAAATCGAGGGTACACAAAATGCTGGAGAAACTTAGCGGGTGCTGCAGCATCTATGGAGCGAAGGAGATAGGTAACGTTTCGGCTGAAGAAGCAGTAGGTGTGACCTTCCCATGATGCATGCCCCCCCCCCCCCCCACCACGTCTCAGCACCAATCACCGGGAGACCAGTGCCGGCAGTCCCCCTCGAATAGGGGGTGATGCCCAGGGCACTAGTGGTCCACGCAGTGCGTGTGGCAGAAGTCACGGCGCAGGGACTCTCACCGTCCTGCCCTTCCCCCCTCCCATCAAGCACTAGTAACGTCCACGCGTTAATAATGTCCTGTTTGCCAGCTTGTTGACCTGTGTTCCCTTCCTGCAAGGTTTAGCAGCCGGTGCTGTGGACGGAGAGACAGGGACGTGAGCGGCCACTGCGGGTGGCCATCGGCTCGGTGTTGGGCGGAGATTCGAGGGGCTGAGCTTTGGCGGAGGACCACATGACGGGGCACAACAAGGAGAAGCATTATGAGTGCGATGTGTGTGGCAAGGCATCGCAGACCCCGAGCGAGCTGGAGAAGCACCGGCGGGTGCACACGGGAGATCGCCCCTTCGAGTGCTCCACCTGCGGCAAGGGCTTTGCCCAGTCATCAGGGCTGCTGCGTCACGGGCAGGTGCACAGCAGTGAGCGGCCCTTCACGTGCTCCGATTGCGGCAAAGGCTTCAAGTCGTCAAGTCGTCGCCGGACCTGAAGGCACATAGACGCCTGCACACCGAAGTGCACAGCAGTGAGCGGCCCTACACCTGCAGTGACTGCGGCAAGGGCTTCACCCGCTCCGACAGCCTGCTGGGTCACCGGCGCACACACACTGGCGAGCGCCCCTACACCTGCACCCAATGCGGCAAGGGCTTCACCCGCTCCACCTATCTGCTGTCCCATCAGCAGGTGCACACCGGTGACCGTTTCTTCCCTAGGCCCTTCAGCTGCTCTGACTGCGGCAGGGACTTCACCCGCTACGAGAGTCTGCTGCGGCACAACCGCGTGCACACCGGCGAGAGGCCCTTTGGCTGCTCCGACTGTGACAAGAGATTTGCCCGGTTGTGGGGGCTGCAGGTGCACCGGCGTGTGCACAGCAGTGAGCGGCCCTTCACCTGCTCCGACTGCGGCAAAGGCTTCAAGTCGTCACCAGAATTGTTGATGCACAGGCGCTTGCACACCGGCGACCGTCCCTTCACCTGCGCCCAGTGTGGCAAGGGCTTCACCCAGTCCAGCAACCTGCTGTACCACCAGCGGGTGCACGCTGGCGATTGTCTCAACCCCAGCCCGGTGTGTGGAGAGCACTTTACCATGGCCTCCCACGCCTTGTCTCACCAGCGCTTGCACACCAGTTAACCATCTCTGCACCTTCCCCAAAGCTTCCACATCAGTCCTGGAATGGAGTTACCAGAACTGTATGCGATACTCCAAATGCTACCTGACCAATGTCCCTTAAAGCTGCACATATATATTCCTCTCTCCTTATCTCACACCCTTTTATCTCCTTATTTTTTCTCGCCTCTGTCACTTACTTCACTCATCTGCTGATCACCCCTCATCTGTTAACAGTGTCAGTCTGAAGAAGGGTCCTGACCCGAAATGTCACCTATCCATGTTCTCCAGAGATGCTGCCTGACCAACTGAGTTACTCCAGCACTCTGTGAAATGTCACCTATCCATGTTCTTCAGAGATGTTGCCTGACCCGCCAAGTTACTCCAGCACATTGTGTTAGAGTCACAGAGTGATACAGTGTGGAAACAGGCCCTTCGGCCCAACTTGCGCATACTGACCAACATGTCCCAGCTGCACTAGTCCTACAGTGCCTGCGTTTGGTCCATATCCCTCCAAACATGTCCTATCCATGTACCTGTCTAACTGTTTCTTAAACGTTGGGATAGTCCCTGCCTCAACTAACTCCTCTGGTTGCTTGTTCCATACACCCACCACCCTTTACGTGAAAAAGTTATCCCTCAGATTCCTATTAAATATTTTCCCTTTCACCTTGAACCCATGTCCTCTGGTCCTTGATTCCCCCACTCTGGGCAAAAGATTCTGTGCATCCAACTAAATTGTGCTCTAAGCAAGATTTCAACATCTGCAGTTCCTTGTGTCTCCCTCACCTATATCCACCTATCACTTCTGAAGAAGGGTCTCTACCTGAAACGTCACCCATTCCTTCTCTCCAGAGATGCTGCCAATCCCGCTGAGTTACTCCAGCATTTTGTGTCCACCGATCACTTGCCAGGCTTTGTCCAGCCCCCATCTCTCTTTTCCAGCTTCCCCCACCCTCTCAAATCAGTCTGACGAAGGATCCTGACTCAAAACGTTGTCTGTCCATTCCCTCTAAAGCAGTTGCGGAACTCAGTGGGTCAGGCCACATCTGTAGAGGGAATGGAATCTAAGGCGACCACTCCCACCTCTCCTTTCCAACTTTCTCCACCCCCACACCAAGCAGTCTGAAGAAGGGTCCTGACCTAGAATGTTGGCTGTCCAGGCTCTCCAGAGGTGCAAGTTACTCCAGGAGATTGTGCCTCTTATTGTAAACCTGCATCTGCTGTTCCTTGTATCTAGACTAGGCATGCATTTCTCCCTATACTTGCGCTCGATCCGGCGAGACCTGCTGGATCTCCCGGTTGCCAACCATTTTAACTCTCCTTCCCACTCCCACACTGATCTTTCTGTCCTGGGCCTCCATTGCCAGAGTAGGTGACACGCAAACTGGAGGATCAGCACCTCATAGCTTACAGACCAATGACATGAACATTGAATTCTCCAAATTAAGGAGACACCCCCCCTCCCCACCTAATCAGATCTAAGAGTCTGTCCCGATCCCATCACTTTTTTCAGCATTCTCCCCCGACTCCAGCAGTCCAAAGAAGGGTCCAGACCTGACACGTCACCTGTCCATTCCTCTCCAAAGTGTTGGTAGAACTCAGCAGGTCAGCCATCCCTGGTGGGAAACAGATGGAGGTGTTCCTAATATAAGCCCTCCTTGGCCCTTTCGAGGATGCGGTGTCTATTTTTGGGATGGGATGCAAGGTCAGAGCTGACCAGTCACCGACAGCCCACCCTCGTGGGCCGTCTGTTCATCGTTCCTGTCTTCTCTGGCGAAAGGCATCAGGATTAATCCGGAGTCACCGCTTCCCGTCCCCAGCTGTTCCCCCTCAACTCCGAACGGTGGGATCTCGCTCCCTGTCGTTGGACGTCCGCACGACTCTGGCTGTGGTAAACAAGGGCTTTTGCTCGTTAACCCGCTGGATACAAGTTGTATTTCAATTAAATGTCTTTTTTTAACCAGAAAAAAAAGATTGGCCCACAAATAATCAGCATCATCCCATGATAAGCTTTCCTCAATAAATATATATTACTAAAACTCTCATCTTTGTTTAAGAACTGCAGATGCTGGAGAAATCGGAGGTGGAGAAAAAATGCTAGAGAAACTCAGAGGGTGAAGCAGCATCTATGGAGAGAAGGAATGGGCAACGTTTCGGGTTAATATCCTTCAGACTGATGCCACGGGGGAGAGCGAAAAAGAAAGGAAGTAGGAGGAAATAGTAGGACTGAGAGATCTGGGGAGGGGGAGGGGAAGGAGGGAGATATCTAAAATTAGGAATAAGGGGGTATCTAAAATTAGAGAAGTCAATGTTCATACCAAAGATACTAGAGCAAGAGCAAGAGCAAGATGTCCACTCGGCAAAAAAGCCGTAGTAGAGCATGGGTAATCTTTTGCGCCATCATGGGAATCGTCTTTGCGATTACCATCGTGCTTGCGTATCTTTGCCTGCAAGTACAGAGTGCGCAGTGCCACGTTAGTCTTGCCAGCGCCGTGTAAGTTATGCCAGCGCCACGCATTAAGTCCCCATTATAATCATTTTTGTTTATACACAAGTCTGCAGCCATGATTAAGCGATTCGAGTCAGCTTGCCCCATAGCAACAGCGTTCCTAGCTCCGTGTACTTACCGCATTATTGCCGACGAAGTAATTTCTCACGAGTTTGGACCATGCAATTAATTCCTTGTGCCCCTCCCCCCCCCCCCTCCCTCCCCTTTTTGAATGGGATTACAGTGAAAAATGCACACTCTAGGAACGAAAATGTGGGAAGTTTCCCCGATCTGTCCTTGGCTGCTTGCGTTCACTCATTGACTTTTATTGACATTTAAAAAGTAATTAAGAGGCAGGTACTTTGTTTAGATATTGCACACATTAAAGAAATGGAGAATTGTGAAAATGAACACTGAATAAGTTCTTATCTACTTCTCATTTAAGATTGAGAACATATAATGTAGATATATTTAATTTTGTGAATCAAACAATAAATGGAATAATGCAATTGAAATTTTGAGACAAGCATAATTTAGATATATTAGAATATATATTAGAATAATATGGTAGCAATATTCTTGTTATCTACTGAAACGTGCGTTACACGCGTTACACAGTGCCCAAGGGCGGACACCAAAATGAAAGCAGCTCCTGTTTCTTCCAGTATTTCTTTTATTGTAATATCCATCTCATGTTTTGAATAAGCTTTATGGAAGTAATTGTCCATACGTAATAAGAGACTGCAGGTACATCATTTGATGGAAATAAAACTGGTGTTACACATGTGATGGTGGACACCAAAAATATTCTTTAATTTTGGCATGCAGCAGCTTTTACAGAATCTTGATATTAAGGTTACTTTCTTCTCATCATTTCATTATCTATTGAGTTCTGTTAGATACTTCCCCTTCCCCCCCCCCCCCCCCCCCCCCCCCCCCCCCCGACCTGTCCCCTCTGGTGAATGCTATGTACTTTAACTCTTCTGTTATTTCTCCCTCCTGAGTGCAGGCCCCGTGCTGGGAGTCAGGAATCAAGGGGTTAAAGGGCTCCTGTACCCGATAGGCCAAGCTGCGTCAGGTGGGACGTCCCCCCCCCGTGACTCATCGGAAGCTTAAAATACCAGAATCTCCAGGATGAATTCTCCTCTCTCTCGTCGACCCCTGTCTTGTGAGCAGGTTGCTGGTGTGAGCTGCAGGAGGCCTGGCCACGATGGCATAGAAACTTTGTGTATTATTACCTACATTTGTTAATTACTATTGAATTGGGACAGATAAGGGCTGATCTGAGGGTTTTCGTGTATTTTGTTTCAGGGTTATTTCCATTTAGGCAGGTTAGAGACTCTAGTTCGACGGCCCATTGCGAGGCTGGCTAGAGCACTGTTATCTTTGTTTATTAGTTTATTCTTGTCCTTGTCTGGGTTGTTTGAATCAGGTTTGGGTTTTAACAAAATAAAAGACTATTTTCTTGAACTTGAGCCTGGTTTTTGACTATGTTACGTGGCTCTGAAGTACCTGCATTCGGGAGTCATAACAAGTTCTTCAAACTAGAAAATGTTCAATCTCCTTGGGAAGTTCTTTGGTCTTAATGTACCATTGTGGTGTAATGGTGGTTACTCTAAAATAGGGTGGACACCAAGAGGAGCCACTGTTACGCTCTTTGCACATTCAGGGCACTTAATGCCAAATTCATCAAAAGTGTTGCTTATTACTGTGAAATATGCATCTCTGCAAAGCAACAAACTTGAAAATGTTTTGATTATAATGAAATTAATGCAGAAATTGCCTCTTTATTTCATTGTGTCAAACCATGTCACATTTTTGGTGTCCTAAAAATTGATATTTTTGAGATACAAACTGGTTGAATCAGGGAATTAATTTAATTCCTAACGATGTTATCTCTACTATCTCGTGCACATTTGAGTAACAATCCCTGGAAAAAATTAACACCATACTATTTGAAACAGTGATAGGACATTTTTAATGTTCTGTGCTGAAATCTCTCCAGTATTGTAAAAATACACATGTATATAATTGCCTTTATGGTTTATGGTTTTGCAGCTTTATTTTATTTCAAAAAATAGGTTGAGGTAAAAATCTGAAATATATAAAGACAGAATTTCACAAACTTGCACAAGTGGTGAAGTGTTTGCATCACCATTCTTTGGCAAAGGGAACGCGAATAGGCCGTGGGTTTTAAGGTGAATTGTAACAGGTTTGTGCGCAGACAGGATGCTCTGTTCCCTCCCCCGGCACCCTCACCCCACTCTCTCCCCACCCTCTGTACCTCCCCTCCCCACTGTCCCATCTCTCCACAACCCCATCTCTCCCACAACCTCCGTCACCCCCACCCACCGTCACCCCCCTTCCTTTCCCGTCTCACCACCTGATTCTCTCACCCGATCTGTCACGCACTCTTCTCTCCCTCCCGCCGTCTCCACCTCCCCCTCCCATCCGTCAATCCGCACTCCCATCTCCCCCTCCCCACTAGTCCCTCCCCCTCCCATCTCCCCACTAGTCTCTCCCCTCTCCCGTCCTCTCTCACAGCTCTGCAGCGTATTTATATGCAGCAGCTCTCCATGTATTTACAGCGTTGACGAGAGATTTGTTGATGCTTAATCTGTTCAGCGGGGATTCCAACCCCCTGCGCCCACTCTCCAGGGCACGTGGGTCTGGAGGAAGGGGCTAGCAGCTCCTGGCCTGCGAATGGCCACCACCACCACCAGACTCGGTAGCAGACTAACACGAAGCTCCATGTGGTGACCAGCCTTAGCTCTGCCTGGGGACCGCTCTGAACTTTGTGACTGAACCAGTCTTAGCTCCGCGAGGAGGAAGAGTCTGCAGGGCAGCTCCATGTGGAGACCGAAGATACACACAAAATGCTGGAGTAACTCAGCGGGTCAGGCGGCATCTGTGAAGAGAAGGAATGGGCAACGTTTCGGGTCGAGACCCTTCAGGGGAGAGGGAGATACAGAGATAAGGAAGTTTAAGGTGTGTGAACGAGACAAAGGGGATGGAGATCAAGGAACATGTAGGATACAGCATTGTTGGAAAAGAGAGGATAAAGTCTGGCGAGTGATAGGTGGATACTGGTGAGGGAGGTGGGTGGAATGGTGGAGTAAGTGACTAAGGCTGGGGGTGAAAAGCAGACAAAAAGGGGTCAGACAAGGAGGGGAGGGGTAAGGAGGATAGTGCAGAAACAATCCCTTCGGCCCCACACATCAATGCTGACCAAGATGCCCCATTGGCCCGCATTTGGCACATATCTTGCCACAATAGGCCCTTCGGCCCATCGATATCAATGTGACCGCCAAGTACCTATCCCAGGATTGAGCAATGCGGGACAGGAAACCTTCGGCCCATCTAATTGGTAGTGATCAATAAGTCTAACCCAATATTGAGCCATGTCACAAGGAAATAGGCTCTTCGGCCCTTCAAGTTCATGGTGACCGCTAATAACTAACCCAATATTGAGATGCACAGGACAGGAACAGGCCCTTTGGTCCATCCAGTTGGTAGTGACCCATAAGGCTAACCTTACATGGAGCTAAACAGCAGGTAAAAAGGCCCTTCAGCCCATCAGGTTCATGCTGACCACGAAGTATCTATCCCGACCTATCGAGATATGCAGTACAGGACAGGCCAATTACGCAGCTGTCGGCTTTCATGATTGAGGGTGCAGCAGGCTCGGAAGGGATTGGAAGGGAGACAGGGTCGGGAGGTGAGGGAAGGGAGAGGAGAGAGGGGCGGTAGGAGAGAGAGGGTCGGATGGGGAGGGGAGAGAGGGCCGATAGGGGAGGGAGGGTCAGGAGATGAAGTGGGGCAGGAGGTGAGGGAGGAGCAGAAGGGGCAAGACGGGTGAGAGGGAAAGGAGCAAGCCTTGGCGTCCGCCTTCCCCGGCAGCTTCTTGGGCTGTGTCCAGAGGAATGGTAGGCAGCTGGGCTCGGCCGGCCACTCCAGGTAGGTTTGGAGACGTGGAGGTGGCGGAGACCCAAACCAGAGGACATACATTTAGGACTGAGATGAGGGGAAAAAAATTTCACCCAGAAACAGGGTGTGGGAGGCCATGGTAAAGTGCTGTCCACACAACGGGCTGAGGAAGGGACGGTCGCTGACGTGCACCCGCTGGTGGGACAGCAGCCTGGAGGAGCGGGTGAAGCCCTTGCCGCACTGAGCGCAGGTGAAGGGCCGCTCGCCGGTGTGGGTGCGCTGGTGCACCAGCAGGCTGTCAGAGCGAGTGAAGCCCTTGCCGCAGTCGCTGCAGGTGTAGGGGCGCTCCCCGGTGTGTAGGCGCCTGTGCACCATCAGTTCCGAGGATGACTTGAAGCATTTGCTGCAGTCGGAGCAGGTGAAGGGCCGCTCATTGCTGTGTACCCGCTGGTGCACCCGCAGCCCCGCCAACTGGGCAAAGCTCTGGCCGCAGGTGGAGCAGACATAGGGCTTCTCGCCCGTGTGCACCCGTCGGTGGATCTTCAGTTCCTGCGCTGTCTTGAAGTCCTTGCCGCAGTCGGAGCAGCCAAAGGGCTTCTCGCCGGAGTGCACCCGCTGGTGGGCCAGCAGCCTAGTGGAGCAGGAGAAGCCCTCGCCACACTGGACGCAGGTGAAGGGGCGCTCACCAGTGTGGGTGCGCTGGTGCAGCAGCAGATAGGTGGAGCGGGTAAAGCCCTTGCCGCACTGGGCGCATGCGAAGGGGCGCTCGCCGCTGTGGGTGCGTTGGTGCACCAGCAGGCTGTGGGAGTGGGTGAAGCCCTTGCCGCAGTCGCTGCAGGTGTAGGGCCGCTCCCCGGTGTGCAGGCGCCAGTGCCCCTTCAGTTCCTGGGACGACTTGAAGCCTTTGCCGCAGTCGGGGCAGGTGAAGGGCCGTTCATTGCTGTGCACCCGCTGGTGCACCCGCAGCCCCGACAACTGGGCAAAACTCTTGCCGCAGGTGGAGCAGCCATAGGGCTTCTCGCCCGTGTGCACCCGCCGGTGGACCTTCAGCTCCTGTGCAGTCTTGAAGTCCTTGCCGCAGTCGGAGCAGCGAAAGGGCTTCTCGTCCGTGTGCACTTGCCAGTGGACCTTCAGCTCCCGCGCCATCTTGAAATCCTTGCCGCAGGTGGAGCAGCCACAGGGCTTCTCGCCCGTGTGCACTCGCCGGTGGATCTTCAGGGCGTGCGCTGCCTTGAAGCTCTTGCCACAGTCGGAGCAGGTGAAGGGCTTCTCATCGGACTGCACGCGATTCTGCTCCAGCAGACTGTCATAGCTAGTGAAGTTCTTGCCGCACTCCAAACAGTCGAAGGGGCGTTCTCCCGTGTGCACCCGCTGGTGGATCCCCAGCTGTCTCGGGCTCTGCCAGGCCTTGCCACACACGTTGCACTCATAATGCTTCTCCTTGTTGTGCCCCGCCATATGGTCCTCCATCGAAGCTCAGTTCCTCGAAGCTCAGCCCGCACAATGAGCAAATGGGGTAGGGGGCTCACCGGCTCCCTGGCCGCGCTCAATGGCCGCTCATGTCCCCGCCTCTCCGTCCTTCAACAACGGCTTCTAAACCCTGCAGGATGGGAACACGGAGAGTCAACAAGCTGGCAAACAGGTCAATACTAGCACGTGAATATTACTAGTCTTGAAGGGGTACAAGAGGTGGAGTGGGGGAGGATGGGATGTGGAGGGGAATGGGTGGAGGGGGAGAGGATGAGGGGAATGTGGGTGGAGTGAGGGGGAGAAGAGGGGGAAAGGGAGAGGTGGTGAGGAAGCAAAGGGGAAGTGGATGAGGACGCTTAAAGTGAGGGGAGGGGGAGACGGGAGGGGAGAAGGGAGGGGCGTTGTGAGGGGAGAGGTGGGAGAGTAATGGGGTGGAGTGAGGGGGAGAGGAGGGGGGAGAAGGGAGGGGGTGAGGAGAAGGGGGGCTCCGCGCCAACCTGGGGGCAACGAGCATCCGGGCACCGCGTCGAGCCGCCCACCCACAAGTCCTCCAGCCAGCCACCCTGCGCCATGATGTACTTTCGCCACTTGCACCTGATGTCACCACCAATCTGATGGGGACTGCCGGTACTGTGCCACTGGTGATTGGCGCTGAGTCACATGGGGCAGCATGAGTGGGGGCAGTAAGTGGGGGGGGGAGTAAGTGGGGGGTGAGTGCGGGGGGGTGAGTCGAGGCTAGTGTGGGTAAGGGATCAGTGGGGGGTTTGTAAGTGGGGGGTTTGTAAGTGGGGGGGATGGTGTGAATAGAGTGGGGGTGTGAGTGGAGAAGGGGGCGCCGAGCATCCGTGAACTGCGTCGAGCCGGCTACCCGCACATCTGCCCGCCCTGACGTCACCGCCTATCCGAGGGGACTGCTGGCCCCGCCCCTTGCCATTGTTAATTGGAAGAAGGTAACATCTATAAAATTAAAAGTCCCATCTTGACCACTTCCTGTCTGCGCTGTATATTGATTTTAGAAAAAATCTTTGCAAGATCGCGAGGGAGAGGCCACGACTCATTCTGCTGTGAGTCTACAGAACACTGTGAGTCTACTGAACTGTGAGTCTGCCCTTTATGTGGTTAACCCTTTATGTGCTTGCAATAAATGATTTGTTAGCCAGTAATGTGCTTGCAATGAATGATGCTTTGTTAACCCTTTATGTACTTGCAATAAATGATTTGTTAGCCCTTAATGACAATGCCATGAGTTGTTTGGCCTGCTGCCCTGCCTGTGCTTGAAACTGCAATGCTTTTTAGGTCTGACTGTGTTTAGTCCAAAACTCCCGCTCATTTTGTGCCTTCCGCTTAGTGGACAGGTCTCGCTGATTGCGTAATTTCCGGTGAATGCAGGTCATTCTGATTGCGGAAGTGCCGCTGACTGCGGAAGCCCTACAGTGCAGAGGCCACTCTCAGCGTGTGAGTATTCAAGAAGGTTTAATGTCACGTGTATGTTTGTGTGTATGTGTGAGTGTGTGTGTGTATATGTGAGTGTGTATGTATGTGTGTGTGTGTGTATGTTTGAGTGTATAAGTGGTGTGTGTGAGTATATGTGTGTGTGAATATGTGTGAGTATATGTGTGTATGAGTTTGTGTGAGTGTATATGTGAGTGTGTTTGAGTGTACGTGTTTGAGTCCGCGTGTGTGTGAGAGTGTATGTGTATTAGTGTATTTGCTGCCTGCACTCTGCTGCTGGAAGTGCTGTGGGATTAGATTGGCTGCCTGTACCCTGCTGGAATTGTTGTGAGTCTGGATTTGCTGCCTGCACTCTGCTGGAAGTGCTGTGATATTGGATTTGCTGCCTGTACTCTTCTTGAAGTGCTGTGAGATTTGAATTGTTGCCTGCACTCTGCTTGAAATGCTGTGAGATTGGATTTGCTGGCCTGCACTGAATGATGACTTGAGGTAAATTCTCAGATTTTCTTTGTTAAACTTTGACCGCTCAATCTCTCTATATTAAAATTTCCCCTTTTTTATCAACAGCAAAGAGGCATCAAGAAGCAGTAAGCAGCAGAACACAACAAGAGGCACAACAAGAAAGAACTGAACTTAATAAACCTCATCTTTAACATTAAAATTGGTTATCTTTTAATAGTCATTCACATTTTAAACTTTAATAAATCCTTTTTCCACTTGCCATGCCTGCGTGTTCTTTATCACAATGGGAACCTAATAGGCAGGAATGGCTGCACTGTCGGACAGCCACTAAGAGCGCATCGGGGTGGGGGGGGGGGGGGGGGGGGGGGGGGGGGGGGGGGGGGGGGGGGAGGTTGAGGTTGCGGGGAGATGGACTTAATGCGTGTGGAGGAGGGAATGGCAAGGAGCAGAGTGGGAGTGACGAGAAGGGGGGTGACTGTGTGAACCGCCACCACACCAGCCTTGACTGGACTGCCAGCCCACCAGCCATGAGTAAGTGAACTGCCAGCCCACCAGCTGTAAGTGACTGAAGTGCCAACCCACCAGCCATTACTTAGTGAACTGCCATCCCACCAGCCATGACTCACTGAACTGCATCCAAGAATCCATTCAGTCCACAATGTCTATACTAGCCCTCTGGAAACCAGTCCCTTCAACCCACAACACCCTTACTAGCGCTCCAGAGATCCACGCAAGGATAGACTTTCCTCCTTCATTGCTGTGATCTGTAAAAAAAGATGAACATGTCTAGGATTCTCCACCCTCTCCCCCTTTTCTCTCACACAGCGTCTGTCACCTCTTTTGGGTAGAATTTCTGGCAGTTTCTGAGCTGCCAGTCCGCCAGGCCCGAGTTACCAAGCTGTGAGCCTGCCAGGCCTGAGTGACTGAGCTGCCAGGCCTGAGTGACTGAGCTGCTAGCTCAAGGATCCATTCAGCCCTCAATGCCCATTCTAGTCCTCTGGAAACCACCTCACCCGTGCAACAATCTACGAAGAGACTGGCAACACCCTCAGACAGGTGTGAACTTTATGGCACAACCCCAATATCGGCTGAAAGGATTACACCACCTACAGGTGGCACCAGATCCATTGACCTTAAACAAGCTTCACCAGGATGGTTGTCAATGAAGAGAGTGAGAACTGGTTGCCATACCATTGGTTTGATGGACTTTGGGGTACTGTATGGCTCTATCATTCAGCTAATCATTGCTCTAATACTTGCGACCAGTGTGTGTACCTGCCGTGGACTGGGAATGTTATCACGTTTGATAAAAAGGAGGGAATGAAAGAGTTAATAGTCAAATCTAAAATGGAGTTGTACTTCTACAAAAGCATGGACTAGTAGAACAAAAGAGTGGCTCAGTGCCAAGTCTGAATGACATTGAAAATTATATGAAACACAATCTGGAGGACAGTTTGTCTTTTCAATAAAGGCATTAAGATGGCAACCTGCAGTAATAACATGTGCTTCAAGGCCATAAAGAAGCCAAGATTGAAAAAAATAGCTGACGCTCCAGAGATAAGTAATAACGTCATTGGATGAGTTTGTTTTGGATCCAGCTTCCCTATATTGTGAAAGGCTACTTTTCAATCATGCCATATTCAGACTTGGAAGGAGTGGTTTACTGATAAGAAAAATGTATAATTGTGCTAACTCGCCTTTGTTCAGTGAGTGGGAGCATGAGAAGCACTGAGCAATATTTGTGCTCATTGTAATCTCGCCACTTCCGTCTGACGAATCAATTAAAGATTGCCACTTCCGTCTGCCATCAATTAAAGATTGCGGTTTCTTTTTAAGAAACGAACATTCACAAACAGCACTTCAAGTGGAGTACAGGCCAGGAAATCCAATTTCAAAGCATTTCAAGCAGAGTGCAGGCCAGCAAATTCATACACACACACACATACACAGACTCCCACTTAAACACACACTCATACATACACATACACTCACACACATGGCACACTCACACATGACAGTAAACTTTCTTGAATACTCATAGGCTGAGAGCAGCCTCTGCACTGTGGGGCGTCAACGGCACTTCCGCAATCAGCGTGACCTCTGCACTTACTGGAAATTAATCAATCAGCACGACCTCTGCACTCAATTACGCAATCAGCGAGACTTGTCCACTAAGCGGAAGTCACGAAATGAGCAAGACCTTTGGACTAAACCCAGACGGACATAATAAAGCATTTATTCCTTCCAAACACAGTCTGACATAATAAAGCATTTATTCCTTCCAAACACAGTCGGACCTAATAAAGCATTGCAATTTCAAGCACAGGCAGGGCAGCAGGCCAAATAACTCATGGCATTGTCATTAAGGGCTAACAAATCATTTATTGCAAGTACAGAAAGGGTTAACAAAGCATCATTCATTGCAAGCACATTACTGGCTAATAAAATCATTTATTGCAAGCACATAAAGGGTTAACTACATAACACATAAAGGGCAGACTCAAAGTTCAGTAGACTCACAGCAGAATGAGAGTCATGGCCTCTCCCTTTTTCTTGATCTTGCAAAGTGACTGAATCCCGTCCAGGCATTCGGGGATTTATAGTCCTGCCCCCTCCCCGGAAGTGGTGTTACATTCATCACGGTGATTGACAGGTGAGAAGATCTCAAGGGTTTTTGAACACTCATGACTTTTTTATTTTTCATCGATGGGAAAAATCCTCGGGGCCTGCTCAGCGGAGGACTGTGAGGAAGATGGCCAAAAAAAAAAATCAGTGATACAGGGTAGCATTTTTTCTAAAATCAATATGCAGAGCAGACAGGAAGTGGTCAAGTTGAGACTTTTAATTATATAGTAGATAGGTAGACAGACAAGACAATAGGTACAGGAGTCGGCTATTCGGCCCTTTGAGCCAGTACTGCCATTCACTGTGATCACGGCTGATCATTCACAATCTGTACCCTTATTCCTGCCTTCTGCTATCTTTAAGAGCTCTGTCCAACTGCCTCTAGAAAGCATCTGGAGAATCAGCCTCCACTGTCTTCTGAATTCCACAGATTCATAACCCTCTGGGTGAAAAAGTGTGACCCCATCTCCGTTCTAAATGGCCTTCATCCTTGGTAACTCAAATATTTCATGTTTTATGTGATATTCTTACTTGTTACTGTATGTTGTGTTGTTACTTGTGAGCAGATCACCAAGGCAAATTCCTTGTATGTGCACACACTTGGCCAATACAATTTGTTATCACTTTAGTCTTTATTGCTTTTATGTATACACAAATAAAACTCAAATATAACAACAAAATATACAACAAGATAGTGAAACGTACAACAGTGTCGCGGGGGGTTCAGTTTACCATTAATGATGCAGTATACAGAACTATTTTCTTATTAAAACATTTTCCAATAACTTACCTTATTGTCAATACAATTATACAGTGTTAATGTATTTATTTCTATACCTAATCCATTTTTCCCATTTTCTGTTAAACTTGTCTTCTTTCACTCTTAGAGAATATGTCATTTTCTCCAAATATATGACAAATATTTCCTGTACTATGTCTAACCATTGTCTAAGTCTGGGTATGTCCGCTGCAAGCCAGTTTCTTGTAATGGCCTTTCTGCCAGCTGTGAGTAGGATTTTAACCAAGTAATGATCTTCCTTCAGCACCACTGTATTTATATTACCCAGGTATAAAATGGAACACTTCTTGGAGACTATATATCCTAATACCTCCGTTAATTCTGAATTCACTCTGTCCCAAAATGGTTCTATTTTTTGGCAACTCCAGAAGATATGGGCATGATTTGCATCTGTTTGACCACATTGCCTCCAGCATGATTACTGCCTGAGAATTTGCTTGCTTTTTATGTTAGGCGTAATAAAGAAACAAATCAAATGTTTCCAATTACATTCTCTCCTTTTTTGTGAATTAGTGGATGCCTGTAGTGTTACACACATATGATGCCATTCTTCTTCTGAGATTGTGATGTTCAATTCCTTTTCCCACTTAAATTTTACATAAAATTTAGTTTTAGCTTTACTTTCCATTAAACTATGATAAAGTTTAGAAATAATCCTTAATGTTTTTTGATGATACGCACTATCACTGGATTATTTTCTTCTACTGCCTCCCTTTTTTACTTTTTTATTGTAATAATCTCTCAGTTGGAGGTATCTAAACAAGTCTTGGTTCCGAAGTGCAAATCTACCCTTCAAATCTTGAAAACTTCTTAGGTCTCCATTTTCAATAACAGTACAAAATGCAGTCATTCCTTTCTTCATCCACTCTTTAAATGTTGAGTCATACATCCCTGGTTTAAATTCATTATCCAAAGCTATCCATCTTAAAACTTTTTGTCGTTTATTCAGTTTAAGTTGTTTGGTAAGAGTGAACCAGGTTTCTAAAGTAAATATCGTTATTGGATTGATTATACTCCTGATATGTCTTCTTCTCCCAAGAGTGTTTGGATGTGGAAGTCAGGGATATCTGTCTCAATCTCTTTCCACCTACCTATATAGCTGTCCTCACACCAATTAATTAGTGGTCGAAGTTGGGCTGCATAGAAATATATCCTAAAATTTGGAAGTGCCATTCCACCTTTGTCCTTTGGCAACTAGAGTGTAGTGTATTGAATTCTGGCCTTCTTTCCTCCCCAAATAAATCTAGATATCCCATTCCGTGCATTGTTTTAATGGAACCTCTATTGGCAGAGATTGAAACAAGTGCAATAGCCTTGACAAAATATTCATTTTCACCACAGTTATCTTACTACTAAAATCCATTAGGTAGGTGGACCATCTTTCTATATAATGTGTTATGTTTTGGTTGATGTGATTATAATTGGCCCCCATACAACATTGATATATTTTTTGTTATATGTACCCCTAGGTATTTGATTGATTTTGACTCCCATTTAATATTACACTTTTGCTTGATAGGAGGGTTTGGGTTTTGAAATATTCACCTTATATCCTGCATAAAAATTACATTTTTCTATGATCCCCATCATCCTTGGGAATGAGGTGTTTAGTTCTGTGAGACACTTCATTACAACATCTGCAAAAAGGCCAATTTTATGTTCTCTGTCTCTTATAGTTACTCCCCTCAGTTCCCTATCTTGACGAATCGCTTGAGCCAATAGTTCAATTTATAGAGCAAACAGGGTAGGGCTAAGACAACATTCCTGTCTCGTTCCTCTTCCTAACACAAATCTCTCAGTTAAGGATCCGTTCACCTTTACTCTTGCAGTAGGTTGCTTTAATAACTTGAATTGAATCTTCGGTAAAGCCAAATCTTTCCAGTGTTTGCTATGTGGCCAATAAACATTTTCATTCATTCACTTCACTGTACCTTAATTGGTTAAGGGACAATAAAATTGAATCTTGAAATGGCCCACCCCTTATTCTTATATAGAAACATAGAAAATATGTGCAGGAAGAGGCCATTCGGCCCTTTGAGCCGGCACCGCCATTCATTGTGATCATCCCCTATCAATAACCCGTGCCTGCCTTCTCCCCATATCCCTTGACTCTACTCGCCCCTAGAGCTCTATCTAACTCTCTCTTAAATCCATCCAGTGACTTCTGTGGCAGGGAATTCCATAAATTCACAACTCTCTGGATGAAAATGTTTTTTCTCACCTCAGTCTTAAATGACCTCCCCTTTATTCTAAGACAGTCCCGCTATCCCACGGATCAATCTCATGAACCTACGCTGCACTGCCTTAGGAGACCAAAACTGTAGATGTGGTCTCACCAGATCCCTACACAACTGCAGAAGAACCTCTTTATTCCTATACTGAAATCCACTTGTTATGAAGGCCAACATTCCATTAGCTTTCTTCACTGCCTGCTGTACCTGTAAGCCAACTTTCAGTGACCGGTGTACAAGGACGCCCAGGACTCGCTGCACCTCCCCCTTACCTAACCTAACCCCATTGAGATAATAATCTGCCCCCTTGTTTTTCCCACCAAAGTGGATAACCTGACATTTATTTATATTATACTGCATCTGCCACGCATCTGCCCACTCACTCAACCTGCCCAGGTCACCCTGCAACCTCCTAACATCCTCTTCACAGTTCAACACTGCCACCCAGTTTTGTGCCGTCCACAAACTTGTTAGTGTTGCTCCTAATTCCCTCATCCAAATCATTAATATATATGGTAAACAACACCGAGCCTTGCGGCACTGCACTCGCCACTGCCTGCCATTCTGCAAAGGACCCGTTCACTCCTACTCTTTGCTTCTGGTCTGCCAACCAATTTTTTATCCATGTGAACACCCTACCCAGGGGTCGAAATTAGCGGCTGCCCGGGTGCCAATGACCACCCAAAGTGCCGCCAGGCAACCTAAACGACGACTCATTTTGTCCGGTTTGGCAAGCAAATACTGGTTTATACCGGTAGACACAAAAAACTGGAGTAACTCCGCGGGTCAGGCAGCATCTCTGGAGAATAGGAGCGTGACGTTTCGTGTCGACGGCGACAGCTGTATTCCTCTAGTATCTTTGATTGCGGGGCAAAGATACTAGGTGTGTGGTGACTAAGGGTCGGAGCGAATGACAGGTCCCAACAGCGGCAGCAGCGGCCGCGGCTTTACTGCCTCCTCCACCCGCACCCCACCCGGCGGAAGGAGACCTCCCTCTCCCTTTCTCCCTCCCTCCCTCCTCCCGGCATGCGAGAGGGGTTGTTTTGAAAGCGCAGTTGGTGGATTTGCAGCAGTAGCTTTTGATTTGAAGGCAGCGGCCGCTATCGCCCTGATAACGTTATCAACCCGTTAACAGCGTTATAAACCCGTTAACAGCGCTTTCAATACAACCTCTCTCGCACGCCGAGGCCGGGAGGAGGGAGGGACGGGGAGAGGGACAGGAAGGTAGGGAGGGAGAGGGATAGGGAGAGGGAGGGAGGGAGGGAAAGGGAGGGAGGGAGGGGCGGAGGCCTCCTTCTGCCGTCTGAAGCAGCTGCACTAGAGCTGCACCGCTCGGCCCGCACCTACCTGTCGGCTGGCGGAGGAGGGGAGGTGGCGGCGACGAGTTCCCAACCACCTCCCCCTTTGGCGGCGGCACTTTGGCGTTGGATAGGGATGGCCAAGGCAGCGGGACGATGTTGTCTGTCCTTCCTCCCTCCCCACCTCCTCTGCGTTCGCTCTCTCTCCTCTCTCTCTCTCTCTCTCCCTCCCTCCTCCGCCCCTCTTTTCCTGGGACCCCTCCTCGCCATCCTCTATTCAGTCCTCACTGACATCCACTTTGCTCCCCTCATCATTTACCCCCCCCAATCTATTCATCACCCTACCCACCTCGCATTGATTCTCCTGCCACCCCCCCCCCCATCCATCCTACACTGGTCCCCCAATTCATCCTGTACTGACCACCCTTCCCATCCATCCTGCACTTCTCCCCACCATTCATACTGCACTGATCACCCATTCACCCCGTACTGACCCACCTTCCATTTACCATGCACCAAACCCCCCATCCATCCTGCATTGATCTGCCCATTCATCTTTTACCGATCTCCCATTCATCCTGTACTGATCCCCTCATGTATCCTGTACTGATCCCCTCATTCATCCCATACTGATCCTCCATTCATTCTATACTGATCCCCTCATTCATCCTGTAGCGATCCCTCATTCATCCTGCACAGACCCTCCGATGCACACTGTCCTGACCCCCCCCCCCCCCCAATTCATCCTGTACTGATCCCCCCCATTCATCCTGTACTGATCCCCCTCCCCCCCCCCCCCCCCACCCCCCCCCCCCCCCCAGCCATCCTGTACTCACCACTCTCTCTGTGAAAAATGTTTTCCTCATCTCGGTCCGAAAGGAATTTCCCCTCATCCTTAAACTGTGACCCTTGTGCTGGACATACCCAACATTGGGAACGATCTTCCTGCATCTAGCCTGTCCAATCCCTTAAGAATTTTGTAAGTTTCTATAAAATCCCCCCTCAATCTTCTAAATTCTAGCGAGTACAAGCCGAGTCTATCCAGTCCTTTCCTCATATGAAAGTCCTGACATCCCAGGAATCTGTCTGGTGAACCTTCTCTGTACCACTCTGCATCCTCAAAACAATTCCAGAAGATTAGTCAAGCATGATTTCCCTTTCATAAATCCATATTGATTGGGACTAATCCCTTTACTGCTATCTAAATGCCCCATTATTACCTCTTTAATAATTGACTCCAGCATCTTTCCCACCACCGAAGTCAGGCTAACTGGTCTGTAATTCCCCGTTTTCTCTCTCGCTCCTTTCTTGAAAAGTGGGATAACATTAGCTATCCTCCAATCCACAGGAACTGAACCTGAATCTATTGAACATTGGAAAATGATCACCAATGCGTCCACTATTTCTAGAACCACCTCCCTGAGGACCCTGGGATGCAGACCTTCAGGCCCAGGGGATTTATCATCCTTCAGTCCCATTAGCCTACCCAATACTATTTCTCGCCTAATGAAAATTTATTTCCGTTCCTCTACCCCTAGATCCTCTGTCCTCCAGTACACCTGGGAGATTGTTTTTGTCTTCCTTAGTGAAGACAGATCCAAAGTACCTATTCAACTGTTCTGCCATTTCCTTGTTGCCCATAATAATTTTGCCCGTGGCTGCCTTCAAGTGACCCACATTTGACTTTGCTACACTTTTTCCCTTAACATATTGTAGATGATATGTGTGTACACCTTTAATTGATAGTAACGATGTCCATGCTAACCACTCCCCCACCAGTTAGTATAATTGTAACCCACACGCCCCTAGCTCTCTCTCGAGTGAATCTTGACAGACCACGTACAGCCAGGGCTATGTATAATGTATGCTAAATAAAGTAGTGAAGGCTTTAAGGTGTCTGTGTACCTTCTCTACATGGCGTACTTCTTCCTGTGGGGAGGGCCACTCTCCACTGCAAGGTGCTGAAGACCACTCGGCCCCCCTCTCTTTCTTCCTGCTAGACGGTAAAATGTGACCCCCTGCTCGCATGGAGACCTGCCAGGACCTCGGATTGGTGAGCTTTCCACAGTGATTGTCCACCTGGTAGAGGCACCCCTGAGCCCACTGGCCAAATTCCCGGACCGGTTTGACTCGAAGCTGGGGAAGTTGCCCTGCAGCTACAGGATCGCCCTCAATCCCGACATCACGCCGGGTCGTACCGTCCCCCCGCACCGTGTGTCCTTTGCCATGAGGGGCAAGGTCGAGTCTGCTCTTCGCGAGATGGTGGCCACGGGCATCCTGAAGCCAGTAAACGGACTCCACCCAGTGGGTTTTCTACTATGGTTGTCGCTGCGAAGAAAGACAAGAGCGAAAATACGGATCTGCATCAACCCTAAGGACTTGAACTTGGCCCATCAGGCGCCCGCACTAATCCCATGCGGACGGTGGAGATGTTGCTGCACAGGTCGGTCCTGCCACCGTGTTCTCGGTTCTTGATGCCAAGAGTTTTGTTTCTGGCAGATACCTCTAGACGAGCAATCCTCGCACCTGACGACCTTCAGCACGCCCCTTCGGCAGGTATCGCTTCCTCCGCATGCCGTTTGGGATCAACTCTGCCAGCGAGGTGTTCCAAAGGACCATGGAACAACTGTTTGCTGGACTTCCGTGTGCCATCAGTGTCGACGACATCCTGGTTTATGGGAAGAATGTCGCTGAGCACGACCACCACCTTCGCCAGGTGCTGCAGCGGGCCCGGGAGGTCAACCTGAAGCTCAACCCGAAGAAGTGCCGATTCCGGGTCCCTGAGGTCACCTACGTGGGGCATGTTTTCACGGCATCGGGGCTGAACCCTGACCCGCAGAAGATGGCCGCAATATCCGAGATGCCTGCACCTGCTGACGTGCCTGGCCTGCAGCGCTTCTTGGGCATGGTAGGGTCTCCGCGTGCCCTACCTGCAACTGCCTCGCTCCACAGCAACAGCGGCAGCCACTCCTGCAGCAGCCAGATCCTAACCTGCCATGGTCTGCGCTAGCCACCGACATCTTCGAGTGGCACGGAAAGCACTTCCTGGTGCTTGTCGACTCTTCGGGTCCCCGGTCAGCCTGCAGTCGGACAACGGCAGCCAGTTCACCAGCGCCGAGTTCCGCGCTTTTGCTGAACGATGGAACTTTCGTCATTACACCAGCAGCCTGGAATACCCACAGAGCAATGGACTGGCCGAGCGCGCGGTCCGCAGTGCCAAAGGATTGCTGGAGCGTTGTCGCCTATCCCGCTCCGACATCTACCTGGCCCTGCTGAACCTCTGAAACATCTCCCGCGACCATGCCCTGGGCTCCCCGGCTCAGCGACTCATGTCCCGAGTCACGAGGCCCATGGTCCCGGTGTCTCAGCAGTCCCTGTCCCCCTCCGTCTTTAAACCTGCCTTGGTCCGGAAACGCATTGCCAAAAAACACAGTATCCAGAAGCGTTCCCACGACAGGTCCTGCCATGTCCTCCGCCCTCTTCTCCCCGGCCAGCTCGTCCGTATGAGGTCCTCTTCTGGCCGTTCCAGGCTGGCTGTGGTCGTCGGTTCTGCCGGTTCCCCTCGTTCGTACCTTGTCAACCATGACGGAAGGGTCTACCGCCGGTCCCGCCAGCACCTCCGGCTCGTGAACGAGCCTCTCCCTCCCCCGGCGGCTCCGTATGCCCCCCCGCTGCCACTGTCGCGGCCCTGTGCTTTGCCCGTTCCTCTGGGGCCAACCTCCCCTCGTCCTCCTCCGGAACGCCTCCCGGCTGCAGTCCCGCTTTCTCCGGCTTCCTCGCCCTTCTCTTCACTGTCCCCCCCGATGCCTTCGTCGCCAAGGGGTTCTCCTGTCCGTAGCCCCCACCATGCCCCGGCATCCCCGCTTGTTCCCGTCGGGGAAGGAGGTGATGGCGAGGTGCGGACCCGGTCTGGTCGCCTGGTCAGGCCGCCGGTCCGTTACGGCGATTATGTGTGATCCTGTATTCCTGTGCTTTACTGTTTGCACTCACCCTAGCGCATAAGACGTGGTCGCCCTGTCACTCACTGTTTGTTTTGGTAGAGGAAGGATGTAGATGATGTGTGTACACCTTTAATTGATAGTAACGATGTCCATGCTAACCACTCCCCCACCAGTTAGTATAATTGTAACCCACACGCCCCTAGCTCGCTCTCTAGTGATCGTGACAGACCACGTACAGCCAGGGCTATGTATAATGTATGCTTAATAAAGTAGTGAAGGCTTTAAGGTGTCTGTGTACCTTCTCTACACATATCTAAAGAAACTTTTACTGTCCTTCTTTATATTCATGGCCACTTTCCCTTCGTACTTCATCTGTTCAGCCCCTATTGTCCGTTTTGTTTCCTTCTGTTGTCCTATGAAAGTTTCCCAATCCTCTGGCTTCCGGCTACTCTTTGCTGTGTTATACATCTTTTCTTTCAGTTTTATTCTATCCCTAACCTCTCGTCAGCCACGATTGCCTCCTGCTCCCCTTAGAATCTTTCTTCCTTTTTGGAATGAAATGATCCTGTGTCTTCCGAATTATGCCCTGAAATTCTTGCCATTGCTATTCCACCGTCATTCCTGCTGGGATCCTTTGCCAGTCTCCCTTGGCCAGATCTTAAAGGGCGTGTTGGGCCGAAGGGCCTGATTCCACACTCTATGACTCAATGACAGGGGTGGGCAACCTTGTTCTGCGTGGGGGCCAGGCGGCGTGTCTGTGAGCAGTTGGCGGGTCCCGCCCCGATGGCAGGCATCAAACCACCTGTTCATATGGATCCCGCCCCTTCCAGGCCGCCATCCGGAGCACTGGTCCCTTACCGGCGCTCGCCAACATGGCGCGCCGGACCATTGCCTTGGCTCAAATACTCACACTTACTCGTCCCCGGCCTATTCCCGACAGTGAAGCCCAGACACCGAAGGTGGGCGGCCATGCCGGCGGCTTTGCGCACGATGCGATACAGCCTGACCTCGGCGCTCGGCCCCCGCTCCAGCCGCTGCTCGGCCCCCGCTCCGGCGCTGCTCGGCCCCCGCTCCAGCCGCTGCTCGGCCCCGCTCTAGACCGCTGCTCGGCCCCCGCTCCGGCGCTGCTCGGCCCCCGCTCCGGCCGCTGCTCGGCCCCCGCTCCGGCGCTGCTCGGCCCCCGCTCCGGCGCTGCTCGGCCCCCGCTCCAGCCGCTGCTCGGCCCCCGCTCCAGCCGCTGCTCGGCGCTGCTCGGCCCCGCTAGACCGCTGCTCGGCCCCGCTAGACCGCTGCTCGGCCCCCGCTCCAGCCGCTGCTCGGCCCCGCTAGACCGCTGCTCGGCCCCCGCTCCGGCGCTGCTCGGCCCCCGCTCCGGCGCTGCTCGGCCCCCGCTCCGGCGCTGCTCGGCCCCGCTAGACCGCTGCTCGGCCCCGCTAGAACCGCTGCTCGGCTCCCGCTCCAGCCGCTGCTCGGCCCCGCTCCGGCGCTGCTCGGCCCCGCTAGACCGCTGCTCGGCCCCGCTAGACCGCTGCTCGGCCCCCGCTCCGGCGCTGCTCGGCCCCCGCTCCAGCCGCTGCTCGGCCCCCGCTCCGGCGCTGCTCGGCCCCCGCTACAACCACTATTCGTCTCCCGCTCCAGCGCAGGCCTCCCTGCGTCACGACGCCTGGCGCCTCGGGCCCGGGAGGTGCCGAAGACGAAGGAAGTCCGCGGGCCGGCTGATTGCGGGTTGCGGGCCGGCGGGTTGCGGGTTTGCGGGCCGGCTGAAGTTGCGGGCCGGCGGGTTGCGGGTTGCGGGCCGGCTGATTGCGGGTTTGCGGGCTGTTTGCGGGCCGGCTGATTGCGGGTTGCGGGGCCGCTGTGCGGGTTGCGGGCCGGCTGATTTTGCTGATTGCGGGTTGCGGACCGGCGGGTTGCGGGTTGCGGGCCGGCTGATTGCGGGTTGCGGGCCGGCTGATTGCGGGTTGCGGGCCGGCTGATTGCGGGTTGCGGGCCGGCTGATTGCGGGTTGCGGGCCGGCTGATTGCGGGTTGCGGTTTGCGGGCCGGCTGATTGCGGGTTGCGGGCCGGCTGATTGCGGGTTGCGGGCCGGCTGATTGCGGGTTGCGGGCCGGCTGATTGCGGGCCGGCTGATTGCGGGTTGCGGGCCGGCTGATTGCGGGTTGCGGGCCGGCTGATTGCGGGTTGCGGGTTGCGGGCCGGCTGATTGCGGGCCGGCTTTTGCGGGTTGCGGCCGGCTGATTGCGGTTGCGGGTTGCGGGCCGGCTGATTGCGGGTTGCGGGCCGGCTGATTGCGGTTGCGGGCCGGCTGATTGCGGGTTGCGGGCCGGCTGATTGCGGGTTGCGCGCCGCATTCGGCCCGGGGGCCGCAGGTTGCCCACCCCTGCTCCATGACTAAGTTACTCCAGCATTTTTATTTGTGTCTACCTTCAGTCTAAGGAAGGGTCTCGTCCTGAAACGTCGCCCAGCTGCTTCTCTCCAGAGACGCTGCCCGTCTGTCCCGCGGAGTCGCTCCGGCATTTTGTGTCCACCTTCAAATTTAAACATAAACCGTCATCTTGCAACGTTCTCCCGAAGCTACTCCCTCGGATCTGCCGTGACGTCACGGCTGGACGATGCTCGGCGACCTCCCCCCCCTTCACTCACTCACTCACCCCCCCCCCTTCACTCACCCCCCCCTTCACTCACTCACCCCCCCCTTCACTCACTCACCCCCCCCTTCACTCACTCACCCCCCCCTTCACTCACTCACCCCCCCCTTCACTCACTCACCCCCCCCCTTCACTCACTCACCCCCCCCCCCTTCACTCACTCACCTCACCCCCCCCCTTCACTCACTCACCCCCCCCCTTCACTCACTCACCCCCCCCCTTCACTCACTCACCCCCCCCCCTTCACTCACTCCCCCCCCTTCACTCACTCACCCCCCCCCCTTCACTCACTCACCCCCCCTTCACTCACTCACCCCCCTTCACTCACTCACTCACCCCCCCCTTCACTCACTCACTCACCCCCCCTCACTCACTCACCCCCCCTCACTCACTCACCCCCCCCTTCACTCACTCACTCACCCCCCCTTCACTCACTCACCCCCCCCCTTCACTCACTCACTCACCCCCCCCTTCACTCACTCACTCACCCCCCCCCCTTCACTCACTCACTCACCCCCCCCTTCACTCACTCACTCACCCCCCCCTTCACTCACTCACTCACTCACCCCCCCCTTCACTCACTCACTCACCCCCCCTTCACTCACTCACTCACCCCCCCCCCTTCACTCACTCACTCACCCCCCCCTTCACTCACTCACTCACCCCCCCCTTCACTCACTCACTCACCCCCCCCCTTCACTCACTCACTCACCCCCCCTCACTCACTCACTCACCCCCCCTTCCACTCACTCACTCACCCCCCCCTTCACTCACTCACTCACCCCCCCCTTCACTCACTCACTCACCCCCCCCTTCACTCACTCACTCACCCCCCCCCCTTCACTCACTCACTCACCCCCCCTTCACTCACCCCCCCCTCACTCACCCCCCCCTTCACTCACTCACTCACCCCCCCCTTCACTCACCCCCCCCTCACCCCCCTTCACTCACCACCCCCCCCTTCACTCACTCACCCCCCCCTTCACTTCACTCACTCACCCCCCCTTCACTCACTCACCCCCCCTTCACTCACTCACCCCCCCTTCACTCACTCACCCCCCCCCCTTCACTCACTCACTCACCCCCCCTTCACTCACTCACCCCCCCCTTCACTCACTCACCCCCCCCTTCACTCACTCACCCCCCCCTTCACTCACTCACTCACCCCCCCCTTCACTCACTCACCCCCCCCTTCACTCACTCACTCACCCCCCCCTTCACTCACTCACTCACCCCCCCCTTCACTCACTCACTCACCCCCCCCTTCACTCACTCACCCCCCCCCTTCACTCACTCACTCCCCCCCTTCACTCACTCACCCCCCCCTTCACTCACTCACTCACCCCCCCTTCACTCACTCACTCACCCCCCCCCCCTCACTCACTCACTCACCACCCCCCCCTTCACTCACTCACCCCCCCCTCACTCACTCACTCACCCCCCCCTTCACTCACTCACCCCCCCTTCACTCACTCACACCCCCCCTTCACTCACTCACTCACCCCCCTTTCACTCACTCACCCCCCCCTTCACTCACTCACTCACCCCCCCCTTCACTCACTCACCCCCCCTTCACTCACTCACTCACCCCCCCTTCACTCACTCACACCCCCCCCTCACTCACTCACCCCCCCCTTCACTCACTCACCCCCCCCTCACTCACTCACTCACCCCCCCCTTCACTCACTCACCCCCCCTTCACTCACTCACCCCCCCCCCTTCACTCACTCACCCCCCCCCCTTCACTCACTCACCCCCCACCCTTCACTCACTCACCACCCCACCCTTCACTCACTCACCCCCCCTTCACTCACTCACCCCCCCTTCACTCACTCACACCCCCCCTTCACTCACTCACTCACTCACCCCCCCTTCACTCACTCACTCCTCCCCCCCCTTCACTCACACCCCCCACCTTCACCCCCCCCTCACTCACTCACCCCCCCCCTTCACTCACTCACCCCCCCCCCTTCACTCACTCACCCCCCCCCCCCTTCACTCACTCACCCCCCCCCTTCACTCACTCACACCCCCCCTTCACTCACTCACTCACCCCCCCCCTTCACTCACTCACCCCCCCCCTTCACTCACTCACCCCCCCCCTTCACTCACTCACCCCCCACCCTTCACTCACTCACCCCCCCCCTTCACTCACTCACCCCCCCCCCTTCACTCACTCACCCCCCCCTTCACTCACACCCCCCCCCTTCACTCACCCCCTCCCTGTGGTGATGGCCCAACCCCCCCTCCCCCCCTGTGGTGATGGCCCTATCCCCACTCACCCCTCCCTGTGGTGATGGCCATACCCCCACTCACCCCTCCCCCCTCCCCCTCCCTGTGGTGATGGCCATACCCCCACCCACCTCCCCCTCCCCCTCCCTGTGGTGATGGCCCTATCCCCACTCCCTCCCCCTCCCTGTGGTGATGGCCATACCCCCACCCACCTCATCCCTCCCCCTCCCTGTGGTGATGGCCCTACCCCCACCCACCTCTCCCCCTCCTTGTGGTGATGGCCCTACCCCTACTCCCCTTCCCCCACTCGCCTCACCCCTCCCTGTGGTGATGGCCCAACCCTTCCCCCACTCACCCTTCCCCCCCCCCCCCCTCGCTTCCACCATCCTCCCATTCCCCCCTCAGGGAGAACCGACCCGCTTCCAGGGGGGAAGGGTCAGGCAGCATCTGCGGAGAAGATTGACACAAAGGGCGAGAGGGTGTGAGCTACAGGGGGAGGTTGAGTTGGCTGGGTCTCTAATCCTTGGAGCGCAGGAGGATGAGGGGTGATCTTTTAGAGGTGTATAGAATCATGAGAGGAATAGATTGAGTAGACGCACAGAATCTCTTGCCCAGAGTATGGGAATTAAGGACCAGAGGCCATGGGTTCAAGGTGAAGGGGAAAAGATTTAATAGGAATCTGAAGGGTAACCTTTTCACCCAAAGGGTGGTGGGTGTATGGAACATGCTGCCAGATGAGGTAGTTGCGGCTGGGTCTATACCATTGTTTAATAAATAACATGTACGTGGATAGGACAGGTTTGGAGGAATGTGGACCAGACGCAGGCAGGTGGTACTTGTGCAGATGGGACATGTTGGTTGGTGTGGGCAGGTTGGGCCAAAGTGCCTGTTTCCACGCTGTATCACTATGACAAAGTGTTGTAGTAACTCAGCGGGTTAGGCAGCATCTGTGGAGAAGAGGTGGGACCAGTACAAACAGGACGGTCTGCACCTGGGCTGGAATGGAACCAATGTCCTTGGGGGAGTGTTTGCTAGTGCTGTCGGGGAGGATTTAAACTAATGTGGCAGGGGGATGGGTACAAGAGCAGAGAGGCAGGTGGGTGTAAAACGAGGGTAGAGACAATAGGTAGCAAGGTGAAAAGTAAAAGTGCCAGGCAGACAAAACCAGGGGAAAAATCAAAAAGGGCAACTTTTCAACATAATTGTATAAGGGGTAAGAGCGTTGTAAAAACAAGCCTGAAGGCTTTGTGTCTCAATGCAAGGAGTATTCGTAATAAGGTGGATGAGTTGAACGTGCAGATAGCTATTAATGATTATGATATAGTTGGGATCACGGAGACATGGCTCCAGGGTGACCAAGGCTGGGAGCTGAACATCTAGGGATATTCAATATTCAGGAGGGATAGAGAGAAAGGAAAAGGAGGTGGGGTAGTGTTGCTGGTTAGAGAGGAGATTAACGCAATGGAAAGGAAGGACATTAGCTTTGAGGATGTGGAATTGGTATGGCTAGAGCTGCGAAACACTAAGGGGCAGAAAACTCTGGTGGGCGTTGTGTACGGGCCACCTAACAGTAGTAGTGAAGTTGGGGATGGTATCAAACAGGAAATTAGTAATGCGTGCGACAAAGGCAAAACAGTTATAATGGGCGACTTCAATTTACATATAGATTGGGTGAATCAAATTGGCAGGGGCGCTGAGGAAGAGGATTTTTTGGAATGTATGCGGGATAGTTATCTATATCAACATGTAGAGGAACCAATGAGAGAGCAGGCTATTGCGTAATGAGGAAGGGTTAGTTAGCAGCCTTGTTGTACGTGCCCCCTTGGGCAAAAGTGACCATAATATGGTTGAGTTCTTCATTAGGATGGAGAGTGACATTGTTAATTCAGAAACAATGGTTCTGAACTTAAAGAAAGGTAACTTTGAGGGTATGAGATGTGAATTGGCTAAGATTGACTGGCAATCAATTCTAAAAGGGTTGATGGTGAATTTAAAGACTGCATGGATGAACTACAAAAATTGTCCCAGTTTGGCAAAAGAATAAATCAGGGAAGGTAGTGCATCCGTGGATAACAAGGGAAATCAGGGATAGTATCAAAGCAAAGGATGATGCATACAAAGTAGCCAGAAAAAGCAGCATACCACAGGACTGGGAGAAATTCAGAGACCAGCAGGAGGAGGACAACGGGCTTAATTAGGAAAGGAAAAATAGATTATGAAAAAAAACTGTCAGGAAACATAAAAACTGACTGCTTTTATAGATATGTGAAGAGAAAGAGATTAGTTAAAACAAATGTAGGTCCCTTGCAGTCAGAAACAGGTGAGTTGATCATGGGGAACAAGGATATGGCGGACCAATTGAATAACTACTTTGGTTCAGTCTTCACTAAGGAAGACATAAATAATCTGCCAGAAATAGCAGGGGACCGCGGGTCAAAGGAGGAATTGAGTGAAATCCAGGTTAGTCGGGAAGTGGTGTTGGGTAAATTGAATGGATTAAAGGCCAATAAATCCCCAGGACCAGATAGGCTGCATCCCAGAGTACTTAAGGAAGTAGCTCCGGAAATAGTGATAATCTTTCAAAACTCTTTAGATTCTGGAGTAGTTCCTGTGGATTGGCGGGTAGCAAACGTAACCCTCTTTTTAAGAAGGGAGGGAGAGAGAAAACGGGGAATTACAGACCAGTTAGTCTAACATCGGTAGTGGAGAAACTGCTAGAGTCAGTTATTAAAGATGGGATAGCAGCGCATTTGGAAAGTGGTGAAATCATTGGACACAGTCAGCATGGATTTACGAAAGGTAAATCATGTCTGACGAATCTTGTGGAATTTTGAGGATGTAACTAGTAGCGTGGATAGTGGAGAACCAGTGGATGTGGTGTATCTGGACTTCCAGAAGGCTTTCGACAAGGTCCCACATAAGAGATTAGAATACAAACTTAAAGCATACGGCATTGGGGGTTCAGTATTGATGTGGATAGAGAACTGGCTGGCAAACAGGAAGCAAAGAGTAGGAGTAAACGGGTCCTTTTCACAATGGCAGGCAGTGACTAGTGAGGTACCGCAAGGCTCAGTGCTGGGACCCCAGCTTTTTACAATATACATTAATGATCTGGATGAGGGAATTGAAGGCAATATCTCCAAGTTTGCGGATGGCACTAAGCTGGGGGGCAGTGTTAGCTGTGAGGAGGATGCTAGGAGACTGCAAGGTGACTTGGATAGACTGGGTGAGTGGGCAAATGTTTGGCAGATGCAGTATAATGTGTATAAATGTGAGGTTATCCACTTTGGTGGGAAAAACAGGAAAGCAGACTATTATCTAAATGGTGGCCGATTAGGAAAAGGGGTGATGCAACGAGACCTGGGTGTCATGGTACACCAGTCATTGAAAGTAGGCATGCAGGTACAGCAGGCAGTGAAGAAAGCAAATGGTATGTTAGCTTTCATAGCAAAAGGATTTGAGTATAGGAGCAGAGAGGTTCTACTTCAGTTGTATAGGGTCTTGGTGAGACCACACCTGGAGTATTGCGTACAGTTCTAGTCTCCAAATCTGAGGAAGGACATTATTGCCATAGAGGGGGTACAGAGAAGGTTCACCAGACTGATTCCTGGGATGTCAGGACTGTCTTATGAAGAAAGACTGGATAGACTTGGCTTATACTCGCTAGAATTTAGGAGATTGAGAGTTGATCTTATAGAAACTTACAAAATTCTTAAGGGGTTGGACAGGCTAGATGCAGGAAGATTGTTCCCGATGTTGGGGAGGTCCAGGACAAGGGTGTCACAGCTTAAGGATAAGGGGGAAATCCTTTAGGACCGAGATGGGAAGGAGTTTTTTCACACAGAGAGTGGTGAGTCTCTGGAACTCTCTGCCACAGAGGGTAGTGGAGGCCAGTTCATTGGTTATATTTAAGAGGGAGTTAGATGTGGCCCTTGTGGCTAAGGGGATCAGAGGGTATGGAGAGAAGGCAGGTACGGGATACTGAGTTGGATGATCAGCCATGATTATATTGAATGGCGGTGCAGGCTCGAAGGGCCGAATGGCCTACTCCTGCACCTAATTTCTATGTTTATAAGATAGACACAAAGTGCTGGAGTAATTCAGCAGGGCAGGCAGCGTCTGTGGAGAGAAGGAATGGATGACGTTTTGCGTCAAGCCCCTTCTTTGGTTTGGTTTAGTTTAGAGATGCAGCGCGGAAACAGGTTGTTCGGCCCACGGAGTCCGCGTCGTCAGCGACCACCCTACACACTAACATTATCCTCCGCACATTTTAACAATGTTGCAGAGGCCAATTATTCTACAACCCTGAATGTCTTTCAAATGTTGGAGGGAACCGGAGCACAATATGTAAAAACCCATGCAGGTCAAGGGGAGAACGTACATACTCCGCACAGGGGTATGCAGGCACGGAAATCGCTGTCAAAACATAGGAGGGGACACAATTTCTTGGTGGCCACCTGCGCACATGTGCACACACGCGAGGCTTCGGCCTGGGCCCTGTCTAGTAACTTTGCTGTCGACGGGAACTGATTTGGTTGGTGACCGACTTCGACTTCCAATAAAACAGCAGGTTCGTCCACCCTGAATCGGAGGGCTTGAATCGGCCCATTCATAGAAACATAGAAAATAGGAGCAGGAGGAGGTCATTCGGCCCTTTGAGCCAGCACCGCCATTCAATATCATCATGGCTGATCGTCCGCTATCAATAATCCGTGCCTGCCTTCTCCCGATATCCCTCGACTCCACTAGGCCCTAGAGCTCTATCCAACTCTCTTAAATCCATCCAGTGATTTGGCCTCCACTGCCCTCTGTGGCAGGGAATTCCATAAATTCACAACTCTCTGGGTCAGCTCAGTCTTAAATGACCTCCCCTTTATTCTAAGACTGTGGCCCCTGGTTCTGGACTCGCCCAACATTGGGAGCATTTTTCCTGCATCTAGCTTGTCCAGTCCTTTTATAATTTTATATGTTTCTATAAGATATCCCCTCATCCTTCTAAACTCCAGTGAATACAAGCCTAGTCTTTTCAATCGTTCCTCATATGACTGTCCCGCCATCCCAGGGATCAATCTCGTGAACCTACGCTGCACTGCCTCAATCACAAGGATGTCCTTCCCCAAATTAGGAGACCAAAATTGTACACAATACTCCAGATGTGGTCTCACCAGAGCCCTATAGAACTGCAGAAGAACCTCTTTACTCCTGTACTGAAATCCTCTTGTTATGAAGGCCAACATTCCATTAGATTTCTTCACTGCCGGACTTCCGGTGGCGCTATGGAGGAGTAGAAGGCAACGCCAGCCACCTCCGTGAAGAAACGGGAAAAAACCGGGGAGAAAACGCTGAAAAAACCCACCTGCTGCTTCTGCATCTGCTGCTTCTGCACCGGCTGCCTTGTGTGACGTCATCAGGCCTGCGACCGTAATGTCAACACAGCGCAGCCCACCACCGGAGAAATCCAGGCTCCGATTTTTTTTTAAAAATGGCTGAACAGGAACAAGGCCCAGCTGAAGCCTCGGCCTCAGGTAGGACACAGTCCCTTGAAGATGTGTTCAAAAAATCGAGAAAAAAATCGGAACTGGAAGAACTTAAAAAAAAATTTTATGCAAGAAATGGCAGAATTAAAGAAAGAACTGAAAGAAGTGAAGTCTGAATTAAAGGTGGAACTGGAAAAAATGAACTTTACAGAAGAAATAAAGAAAATTAAGTCGAGATGAAGGAGTTAAAATCTGAAATTAATCTCTTGGCCACGGATTTATCAGAGAAGCTCCGAAAGGAAATTACTGAAGTTGTGACTGAAAAATTTGCAAGTATAATGGAAGAGCTGCATGAAAAAATTGAAACAAAAGTGGAAAAAGAAATGGAACCAGTGCTGGAAGAAATGGTGTTACAATCAACAACCATAAAAGACCTTGAGGAAACAGTCCAAACAAATACTCACACTATGAAAACTATCGTCAAAGAAAGTCAACGACTATCTGACTTACTGGCTAAAGTTACTGATAAGTGTACTGAGCTGGAAGGACGCCAGAGAAGGCAGAATCTAAGGATCGTGGGTATTCGAGAAGGGAGAGAAAAGAATCAAGATACCCGAGAATTTACTGCAATCTTATTACAAGAGGTTTTTATCTTTGGAAGAAAAACCTTTGATAGCCCGAGCACACAGAGTTATGAGACGTTATACAAAGCACGGTGATCCTCCAAGACAAATGATAGTCAAAGTCCAATATGATTATGTTTTGGAAGATATGATGAAAAAAAGTGGTAAAAAGCAGAAATCTTAAATACGAAGAAGACTCAATCAGTATCTACCGAGACTATCCAGAAGTGGTCTCTAAGAAACGGAATGCGTTTAATGAAACCAAAAGCATCCTGAGGCAAGTGAAGAATCTGCAGTACACTTTGAGATACCCAGCAACACTGAGAGTCACTTACAATCAGGAAGAGCATCACTTCAAAAACCCAGAAGACGCATTGAAATTTGCCCAAAGGATTAAGGCCAGCGAGGAAGATTGAATGAAACCTTCACAGTTGAATTAAAGGAACAATTAAACTGCATTTTCAAGATTGGCTGAAGATTATAATAAACTATGGACTTATTTCATCCAAAGAAGACGGAGAAGGAGACGGATGGGAGAATCAAGGAGATTTGGATTGAAGACTGTTCCATGAATACTAATATTTAGAATAGTAATACTACTAACCTAATAATTAACATATATTAACATACATAAACATATATTAAATCTAACACACTGGTAGTGTTAATAATTAGAGCTAATAATTGTTGACTATTGACTATTGATTGTTGACTGTTGACTATTGATTGTTGATCATTGATTGATAATTAATAATTAATTATAACCGACTAATCTAGAATTAAGTAAATAGTAAATATAAATATACATCTTATTTTAAATTTAGACTTTTTTTCTTTCTCTTTTTTATATGTTTATATTATAATTTTCTATTAAGTACTACGTATATATACCATTATACCCGACTATGAACTTTTTATATATCATAGTTTAATATCCCCGGTTTTAATAATAATCTATTTTTTTGTAATATTAATTTACTGAATCATGGAGATGGATAACATTTAACATTCAACACGGAAGTCCTTAGACTGCTAGCCATGTTAGTATGGCTAACACTAACTACACACATACTAGATGTAGTTTTTTCTTTCTTTGAGCACTTTACTAATCTCTTAATCTATCCCTTTTTTACTACCATTTCTAATTATTACTATTATTACTTTATATCTGAGTGGAATCATCAATTAACACAAAGGAGATATATATATGAGAGAAAATCAAGAGTCTTGAAATTCGTCTGTTCAGGGTTCAGGTGTTGGGTCTGGTGTGTCGAGCTGTACCATTTGCTCTGGTACACATCCCTTTAGATAAATGATGCCAGACCTACATACAAATATGGGGAATGGAGGAATAACGTTTTGTAGCTGGAATGTTAAAGGTATTAACGAACCAATTAAGAGGGGTAAGGTATTAGCATATTTAAAATCACTTAAAATAGATGTTGCGTTTATCCAAGAGACACACTTGAAAAAAGAGGCAGAACATAGACTAAAAGCCAAATGGATTGATAAAGTATATCACTCTTCTTTTACACACAAATCTAGAGGTGTAGCAATATTAATTCGTAAAGGTACTGCATTTAAACATACTTCAATAATAACAGATAGTGATGGTAGATATATTATTGTAATAGGAGAATTATATACACAAAAAGTGATTTTTGTTAATATATATGGCCCAAATTTTGATAGCCCGCGATTTAAAAAAAAATTATTTAATACAATCCCTGAATTATCACAACATAATCTAATAATTGGAGGAGAATTAAATTGCACACTTGACCCTTATTTGGATAGATCATCAAAACAACGAAAACTTAAATCACACTCCAGTGAGTTAATAAATGCATATATAGACACCAGTAAAATTAAAGATGTATGGAGATTGCAAAATCCAACAGGACGCGAATACTCATTTTACTCAGCCGTGCATAAAACTTATTCAAGAATAGATTATTTTCTGGTAGATTTAAAACTTATTCCACTTACGTATAATTCAAAATATCATAATATTATAATTTCAGATCACGCACCATTAACTTTTAAGATGAAACTAACGGGTAAAAATGGAAAAACAAGATCAATGGAGATTTAATCCACAAATTTTAAAGGACAAAATAACTCAAGAATATATTACAAAACAGATCAAGATCTTCTTTGAAACAAATGATACACCAGAAATATCATCATCCCTCTTATGGGAAACTTTTAAGGCCTATGTTCGGGGAATTATGATATCTTCGCAAGTATTTTATAATAAAGAGAATAGGAAGCTACAACAGGCATTGGAAAGAGAGATTAAACAATTAGATACAGAGAACGCCATTAATCCAACTACGACAAAACATAATAAAATTTTGGCATTGAAATATAAACTAAATAAAATACGGTCAGATCAAGTTGTAAAACTATACCAATATACCAAACAAATACAATTTGAATTCAGTGATAAACCACATAAACTATTGGCTCGTCAGTTAAGAAAATTGGAAGGAGAAAAATTAATATATAGGATCAAATCAGATAAAGGAGAATTACTAACACAAACTAAAGATATAAACGAGAGATTTTTGCAATATTATAAAAATTTATACTCAGCTAAAACAAAAGAAAATCGTATAGGAGTAGAAACATTTCTAAAAAATTGTAATCTAAATGGACTAGATTTAGAAGATAGGGAATTATTAAATGTCGAAATAACTACTAAAGAAATTGAAGAAACTATTAGATCATTAAAAAATGGTAAAACTCCAGGACCAGATGGTATTGGAGCAGAATTTTATAAAATATTTTATGATATGATAGCCCCACGTTTGAAGATACTATATGAACACATTTATACACAACAGAAATTACCAGATACATTAAATGAATCTATTATAACCCTTATACCTAAATTAGATAAAAATCTCGATGACCCAGGGTCATATAGAGCTTTTAAATACTGATCAAAAAATATTAACAAAAATATTAGCACAAAGACTAAACAAAGTGATTAATAAACTAATTCATTCAGATCAAACGGGATTTATACCAAAACTATACTCTTCAAGTAATCTGAGAAGATTATTTAATATTATATACTCAAAAAGAAATATTACTAAGGATTTATCAATTATCACGTTGGACGCAGAGAAAGCTTTTGATCAGATTGAATGGTCTTACTTATTTTCGGTTATGGAATTTTTTCAATTGGGAGAGAAGTTTATAACATGGGTTAAATTACTATATACTAGACCAACAGCTAGAATATTAATTAACCAAGTGTTAACAACTAAATTTAACTTATTCCGAGGTTGTAGACAAGGTTGCCCTTTATCTCCACTACTCTTTGCACTTGATATAGAACCATTAGCAAAATCTGTGAGATCAAACCCTGAAATATATGGGTATGAAACTAAAGAAACTGAAAATAAAATCTCATTGTACGCAGATGATGTATTACTTTATATTACAAAACCAGAAATTAGTCTTCCTAACTTGTTAGATTTAATAGCTCAATTTGGATCGTTGTCAGGATATAGAATTAATTGGAATAAAAGTGAACTTATGCCAATAATGGGAAATAATTTACATATATTACAACAATACCCTTTTAAGATTGCAAATGAAAAAATTAAATATCTTGGAATTTATGTAACAAAAAGATATAATTATTTAAATCTAATTTTTTACCCTTATTGAATAAACTATTTAAGAATATTCAATATTGGAAAACATTACCTATTTTAATGTTAGGTAAGATTAACGCGATAAAAATGATTTTTCTTCCACAATTACTATATTTGTTTCAAATGATCCCGATATATCTTCCTAAAAATTTCTTTAAGAAAGTGGACTCCATGGTTACTAATTTTATTTGGGATTATAAGAATCATAGAATAATTAAAAAGCATCTATGTAAATCAAAAATAAATGGTGGCTTTGCACTGCCTAATTTTATGTTTTATTATTGGGCAGTTAATATAAAAAATATGTATTTTTGGTTGGGTGAACTAGATAAACAACCAAATTGGTTAAAGATGGAAAAAGAAGACTGTACCCCTTTTAAAATTAGTTCGATTTTATTTGCTAATACTCCAATACATAAGAAAACTTATAAAGAAAACCTATTAATAGAAAGTGGAATACGTATTTGGAAACAATAAAAAAAAACATTACAATTACAGAATGTACCACTAGCTCTTCCAATTGTAAACAATATTTCTTTTAAACCTTCACTGATGGACAAAGGTTTCTTAAAATGGAAGAACTATGGAATAAATAAGATCGGTGATCTTTATAGGGAAAACTTATTTCTCTCATTTCAGGAATTACAACAAAATTATGGATTACATTTTAAAGAATATTTTCGATATCTACAAATTAGAGATTATGTTAAATCAAATACACTGGATTTTAGGAATAGAAAGACAGAAATTTTAAATGAATGTTTAAATAAACATCCGAATACGGATAAATTAATATCATATATTTATAATATTTTATTGGAAAATGATTTACCAAATACGGATAAATATAGACAAGCATGGGAAAATGAACTAGGTCAAGTAATCAGTAGAGAAGTATGGAATGAAAGTTTACAATATATACATCATTGTTCATTAAATGCTAGACACTCCTTGATACAATTTAAAGTTATACATAGATTACATCTCTCAAAGTCCAAATTAAATAGAATTTTCTCAAATGTGTCCGCAATATGCGATAAGTGTCAACAATTAGAAGCTAATTTAACGCATTCATTCACAAAATGTATAAAAATCACTAATTTTTGGATAGAGATTTTTAAGATAATCTCAATTGTAGTTAATAGAGGCCCACAGGAGCCGTTGGAAGAGAAGGAGGGGGAGGAGCGACACCCGACCGGTAAGCTATAAAATCGAGCGCGGGGCTTGTTTTTTGCAGAGGCCCACAGGAGCCGTTGGAAGAGAAGGAGGGGGAGGAGCGACACCCGACCGGTAAGCTATAAAATCGAGTGCGGGGCTTGTTTGTTGCAGAGGCCCACAGGAGCCGTTGGAAGAGAAGGAGGGGGAGGAGCGACACCCGACCGGTAAGCTATAAAATCGAGCGCGGGGCTTGTTTTTTGCAGAGGCCCACAGGAGCCGTTGGAAGAGAAGGAGGGGGAGGAGCGACACCCGACCGGTAAGCTATAAAATCGAGCGCGGGGCTTGTTTTTACCCAAATCCATAACGTTCCATTTGGAGAAGTGGGTTTTTTTGAGGAAGCCGCTGATTGGTGGAAGAGGACCCGAGGAAGCAGCTTATTGGGTGCAACCCCGGGTTTACAATTTTACATTTCTGCCTTCTGGGAGTTAGGGATTCTGGGAGTTAGGGATTCTGGGAGTTAAGGATTCAGTATTTAGTAGTAAAGTTTAAAGGATAAGTTTTTGTGTTTTTAATATTTAATACAGAGTAATTTGGGAGTAAGGTATGTCAGTAGAGATTGGCCCCGTGGTTTGTTCAGCCTGCAACATGTGGGAGATCAGGGAGATGGTCGGTGTCCCTGGTGACTACGTTTGCAGGAAGTGTGTCCAGCTGCAGCTCCTGGCAGACCGCATTGAACGATTGGAACTGCGGCTGGATTCATACTGGAGCATCCACGATGCAGAGAAAGTCGTGGATAGCACGTACAGTGAGTTGGTCACACCGCAGGCAAAAGGTAAGAGGACAAGAAGGGAACGGGTGGCCAATAGCCAGCAAAGCAGTAGGCAGGTAGTGCAGGAGTCCCCTGCGGTCATCTCCCTCCTAAACAGGTATACCATTTTGGATACTGTTGAGGGAGATGGCTCATCAGGGGAATGCAGCAGCAGCCAAGTTCATGGCACCATGGGTGGCTCTGCAGCACATGAGGGGGGGAAAAGAGGGGAAGGGCAATAGTAATAGGGGATTCAATTGTCAGGGGAATAGATAGGCGTTTCTGCGGCCGCAAACGAGACTCCAGGATGGTATGTTGCCTCCCTGGTGCAAAGGTCAGGGATGTCACTGAACGGCTGCAGAACATTCTGGAGGGGGAGGGTGAACAGCCAGTTGTCGTGGTACATGTTGGCACCAACGATATAGGTAAAAAAAGGGATGAGGTCCTACAAGGTGAATTTAGGGAGCTAGGAGATAAACTTAAAAGTAGGACCTCAAAGGTAGTAATCTCCGGATTACTACCAGTACCACGGGCCAGTCAGAGTAGAAAATAGGAGGATATTGCAAATGAATACGTGGCTTGAAAAGTGGTGCAAGGGGGAGGGATTCAAATTTTTAGGGCACTGGGACCAGTTCTGGGGGAGGTGGGACCGGTACAAACAGGACGGTTTGCACCTGGAATGGAATGGAACCAATGTTCTTGGGGGAGTGTTTGCTAGTGCTGTCGGGGAGGATTTAAACTAATGTGGCAGGGGATGGGTACAAGAGCAGAGAGGCAGGTGGGTGTAAAATGAGGGTAGAAGCAATAGGTAGCAAGGTGAAAAGTAAAAGTGGCAGGCAGACAAAACCAGGGCAAAAATCAAAAAGGGCCACTTTTCAGCAAAATTGTATAAGGGGTAAGTGCGTTGTAAAGACAAGCCTGAAGGCTTTGTGAATCAATGCAAGGAGTATTCGTAATAAGGTGGACGAGTTGAACGTGCAGATAGATATTAATGATTATGATATAGTTGGGATCACGGAGACATGGCTCCAGGGTGACATAGGCTGGGAGCTGAACATCCAGGGATATTCAATATTCAGGAGGGATAGAGAGAAAGGAAAAGGAGGTGGGGTAGCGTTGCTGGTTAGAGAGGAGATTAACGCAATGGAAAGGAAGGACATTAGCTTGGAGGATGTGGAATCGGTATGGGTAGAGCTACAAAACACTAAGGGGCAGAAAACGCTGGTGGGTGTTGTGCACAGGCCACCTAACAGTAGCAGAGAAGTTGGGGATGGTATCAAACAGGAAATTAGAAATGCGTGCGACAAAGGCAAAACAGTTATAATGGGTGACTTCAATCTACATATAGATTGGGTTAATCAAATTGGCAGGGGTGCTGAGGAAGAGGATTTTTTGGAATGTATGCGGGATAGTTATCTAAATCAACATGTAGAGGAACCAACGAGAGAGCAGGCTATTTTAGACTGGGTTTTGAGTAATGAGGAAGGGGTAGTTAGCCGTCTTGTTGTACGTGCCCCCTTGGGCAAGAGTGACCATAATATGGTTGAGTTCTTCATTAGGATGGAGAGTGACATTGTTAATTCAGAAACAATGGTTCTGAACTTAAAGAAAGGTAACTTTGAGGGTATGAGACGTGAATTGGCCAAGATTGACTGGCAATTAATTCTAAAAGGGTTGACGGTGGATATACAATGGAAGACATTTAAAGACTGCATGGATGAACTACAAAAATTGTTCATCCCAGTTTGGCAAAAGAATAAATCGGGGAAGGTAGTGCATCCGTGGATAACAAGGGAAATCAGGGATAGTATCAAAGCAAAGGATGATGCGTACAAAGTAGCCAGAAAAAGCAGCATACCAGAGGACTGGGAGAAATTCAGAGACCAGCAGAGGAGGACAAAGGGCTTAATTAGGAAAGGAAAAATAGATTATGAAAGAAAACTGGCAGGGAACATAAAAACTGACTGCAAAAGAGAAAGAGGTTAGTTAAAACAAATGTAGGTCCCTTGCAGTCAGAAACAGGTGAGTTGATCATGGGGAACAAGGATATGGCGGACCAATTGAATAACTACTTTGGTTCCGTCTTCACTAAGGAAGACATAAATAATCTGCCGGAAATAGCAGGGGACTGTGGGTCAAAGGAGGAATTGAGTGAAATCCAGGTCAGTCGGGAAGTGGTGTTGGGTAAATTGAATAGATTAAAGGCCGATAAATCCCCAGGGCCAGATAGGCTGCATCCCAGAGTACTTAAGGAAGTAGCTCAGGAAATAGTGGATGCATTAGTGATAATCTTTCAAAACTCTTTAGATTCTGGAGTAGTTCCTGAGGATTGGCGGGTAGCAAATGTAACCCCTCTTTTTAAGAAGGGAGGGAGAGAGAAAACGGGGAATTACAGACCAGTTAGTCTAACATCGGTAGTGGGAAACTGCTAGAGTCAGTTATTAAAGATGGGATAGCAGCACATTTGGAAAGTGGTAAAATCATTGGACAAAGTCAGCATGGATTTACGAAAGGTAAATCATGTCTGACGAATCTTGTGGAATTTTTCGAGGATGTAACTATAGCGTGGATAAGGGAGAACCAGTGGATGTGGTATATCTGGACTTCCAGAAGGCTTTCGACAAGGTCCCACATAAGAGATTAGTATACAAACTTAAAGCATACGGTATTAGGGGTTCAGTATTGATGTGGATAGAGAACTGGCTGGCAAACAGGAAGCAAAGAGTAGGAGTAAACGGGTCCTTTTCACAATGGCAGGCAGTGACTAGTGGGGTACCGCAGGTCTCAGTGCTGGGACCCCAGCTATTTACAATATATATTAATGATCTGGATGAGGGAATTGAAGGCAATATCTCCAAGTTTGCGGATGACACTAAGCTGGGGGCAGTGTTAGCTGTGAGGAGGATGCTAGGAGACTGCAAGGTGACTTGGATAGGCTGGGTGAGTGGGCAAATGTTTTGGCAGATGCAGTATAATGTGGATAAATGTGAGGTTATCCACTTTGGTGGCAAAAACAGGAAAGCAGACTATTATTTAAATGGTGGCCGATTAGGAAAAGGGGAGATGCAGCGAGACCTGGGTGTCATGGTACATCAGTCATTGAACGTAGGCATGCAGGTGCAGCAGGCAGTGAAAAAAAGCGAATGGTATGTTAGCTTTCATAGCAAAAGGATTTGAGTACAGGAGCAGGGAGGTTCTACTTCAGTTGTACAGGGTCTTGGTGAGACCACACCTGGAGTATTGCGTACAGTTTTGGTCTCCAAATCTGAGGAAGGACATTATTGCCATAGAGGGAGTGCAGAGAAGGTTCACCAGACTGATTCCTGGGATGTCAGGACTGTCTTATGAAGAAAGACTGGATAGACTTGGTTTATACTCTCTGGAATTTAGGAGATTGAGAGGGGATCTTATAGAAACTTACAAAATTCTTAAAGGGTTGGATAGGCTAGATGCAGGAAGATTGTTCCCGATGTTGGGGAAGTCCAGGACAAGGGGTCACAGCTTAAGGATAAGGGGGAAATCCTTTAAGACCGAGATGAGAAAGAATTTTTTCACACAGAGAGTGGTGAGTCTTTGGAACTCTCTGCCACAGAGGGTAGTTGAGGCCAGTTCATTGGCTATATTTAAGAGTGAGTTGGATGTGGCCCTTGTGGCTAAGGGGATCAGAGGGTATGGAGAGAAGGCAGGTACGGGATACTGAGTTGGATGATCAGCCATGATCATATTGAATGGCGGTGCAGGCTCGAAGGGCTGAATGGCCTACTCCTGCACCTAATTTCTATGTTTCTATGTTTCTATGTTAATGCAAAGCTGACTCCAGACTCAAAACTAATTATATTGGGAATACTGGAAACAAATCAGATATTAACAACACAACAAATAATTTTTATCGGTTATAGTTTAATAATTGGTAAAAAATTAATACTAAGATTTTGGAAAGGTCCTACTTCCCCCACAACTAAAATGTGGATTACAGAAATGTCGGAGACGTTACACTTGGAACGATTAAGGCTTGCCCTGATGGACAGGCTGGACCAGTTCAGAGGAATATGGTCTCCATTTATTGAATATTTAAAGGGTCAAGATGGTCCGGTTCGAAGCCATGACGGAAGCCTGAATGTATGAATGGATGAAGAATTATAGACAATAGATCATGAATATATCTCCATTGAAGAATATCTTGTTTAATATTCCACTCAATCAGTTTATCTCTCTCTTTTTTTTCTTTTCTTTTTCCCTTTTTTATTTCCTACTGCTATAAAATAAAAAAGAAAATTATAGAAGTACAAATAAGATTTATTGTTAATTTTAAAAATATTAAGAATGTATGTGACGTTAATGTTTTCTTTTGCTTTAATTGGATTTTATATTTCTTCTTAATATGTAATTACTTCTGATAAAAATATCTTACAAAAAAAAAAAAAAGATTTCTTCACTGCCTGCTGTGCCTGCACGCCAACCTTCAGTGACTGGTGTACAAGGACACCCAGGTCTCGCTGTACCTCCCCTAACCCCATTGAGATAATAATCTGCCCCCTTGTTTTTGCCGCCAAAGCGGATAATCTCACATTTATCTATATTGTACTGCACCTGCCACGCACCTACCCACTCACTCAACCTGTCCAGGTCACCCTGCAACCTCCTAACATCCTCTTCACAGTTCACACTGCCACCCAGCTGTGTCATCCGCAAACTTGCTAGTGTTGCTCCTAATTCCCTCTTCCAAATCATTTATATATATATATATATATGGTAAACAATTGCAGCCCCAACACCGAGCCTTGCGGCACTCCACTCGCTACTGCCTGCCATTCTGAAAAGGACCCGTTCACTCCTACTCTTTACTTCTGGTCTGCCAACCAATTTTCTATCCATGTCAACACCCTACCCCCAATATCATGTGCTCTAATTTTAGTCACCAGTCTCCCGTGCGGGACCTTATCAAAGGCTTTCTGAAAGTCTAGATACACTACATCCACTGGCACCCCTTCATCCATTTTACTTGTCACACCCTCAAAAAATTCCAGAAGATTAGTCAAGCATGATTTTCCTTTCATAAATCCATGTTGACTTGGACTAATCCTTTTCCTGCTATCCAAATGCCCCATTATTACCTCTTTAATAATTGACTCAAGCATCTTTCCCACCACTGAAGTCAGGCTAACTGGTCTGTAAATCCCCGTTTTCTCTCTCGCTCCTTCTTGAAAAGTGGGATAACATTAGCTATCCTCCAATCCACAGGAACTGATCCTGAATCTATTGAACATTGGAAAATGATCACCAATGCGTCCACTATTTCTAGTGCCACCTCCTTGAGGACCCTGGGATGCAGACCATCAGGCCCATGAGATTTATCATCCTTCAGTCCCATTAGCCCACCCAATACTATTTCTCGCCTAATGAAAATTTATTTCCGTTCCTCTACCCCTAGATCCTCTGTCCTCCAGTACACCTGGGAGATTGTTTTTGTCTTCCTTAGTGAAGACAGATCCAAAGTACCTATTCAACTGTTCTGCCATTTCCTTGTTGCCCATAATAATTTTGCCCGTGGCTGCCTTCAAGTGACCCACATTTGACTTTGCTACACTTTTTCCCTTAACATATTGTAGATGATATGTGTGTACACCTTTAATTGATAGTAACGATGTCCATGCTAACCACTCCCCCACCAGTTAGTATAATTGTAACCCACACGCCCCTAGCTCTCTCTCGAGTGATCGTGACAGACCACGTACAGCCAGGGCTATGTATAATGTATGCTAAATAAAGTAGTGAAGGCTTTAAGGTGTCTGTGTACCTTCTCTACATGGCGTACTTCTTCCTGTGGGGAGGGCCACTCTCCACTGCAAGGTGCTGAAGACCACTCGGCCCCTCTCTTTCTTCCTGCTAGACGGTAAATGTGGCCCCCTGCTCGGCATGGAGGCCTGCCAGGACCTCGGATTGGTGAGCTTCCACAGTGATGTCCACCTGGTAGGGGCACCCCTGAGCCCACTGGCCAAATTCCCGGACCGGTTTGACTCGAAGCTGGGGAAGTTGCCCTGCAGCTACAGGATCGCCCTCAATCCCGACAATGGAATCAACAACCTGGCAGCTGGGTGGGCGGGGCGGGGCGGGGCTGGGAGGTAGGTGGGCCAGGGTCAAAGGCATTGTGAGGTCAGCAGGGCGGGGGCGGTGTGGGGCCAGCAGGCATGCTTGGGGCGGGGTGGGGGGAGGGTGGAGGGGGTGGACGAGGCCAGTAAGCAGTTGGGGCAGGTGCAAAGGCATTGTGAGGTCAGCAGCTGGGCACCCTTAATCATATCTCATGTGGTGGCACCTGATAGCAACCCAAGGTCACGACGAACCATCGGCTCTAGAGGGCGGTGTCTTGGTGGGGGAGGCGCGAGTCACGGGGTTGTTATCTGAGTTGATATTTAAGGCCGGGCAACGCCAGTGTCAAGTGAGGAGTAGGGAGCTGTATGCAGAAGATTAAACACGTCCAGAGCACATAACCTGTGTCCGACTAGTTTTTGGCTGCACTCCTGCCAGTCCCCGCCACATTGGTGACCCCAGACGCCCAGGAGTGTAATCCTGGAAGGGAAATTTTAAAAAGGCATTCTGCCTCTGCTGCCTACAAGACTGACCTCAACGCGGTCTCCCTGGAGGTGACTACATTTTGGACCTTGCAGCCGGGGCGATCTCTAGGATCGAAACCAGTTTGGTTTCGACTGGCCGAATCCCAATTTCACATCCGTGGTGTTACAGCTGACGAGACTCGCTGCCACTATGTGGTAAGCGCCCTTGACCAGCAGACGGCCGGTCGGGTCATTCCTTACCTGGATAACCCACCGGTCGTGGGGAAATACACAGGCCTCAAGGAGCTGTTGCTCCGGATCCACGGGCTGACCCGAATGCAGCGCGCCTGTCAGGTCCTTAACATGGGCGGGCTCGGCGACCAGATGCCCTCGGCCTTCATGAGCGAGATGCTCACGCTCATGGGTGATCACCTGCCCTGTCCACTCTTTGAATTCAACTGCCTGCAGCAGTTTAGATTAGATTAGATTAGATTTTATTACTTGTCATTCGCACCTCAGAGAGGCTCGAACGAAATTCTGTTTCTACAAACCATACAGAGCAATTCATAAAAAAACACACAAACAATTCAATTCACACAAACATCCATCACAGTGAGTCTCCCCCTCATTGTGATGGAAGGCAAAGTTCTTCTCTCTCCCCCGCACCATTTCTCCCCCGATGTCGAAGCCCCAGGCGGGCGGTGTTAAGTCCTACGGCCATTGAGGCCGCGCCGGGCGATGTACGGCCCCGCTCTAGGCCCAAAAGTCACAACGTTGGAGCCCCCGGCGGGCGCTGGAACGTTTGCGTTTATAGCGATTCACAATCGATTCCAGATGAGAGTTGCCTCTGAGTATCTTCTGGCCAATGGCCAATTCATCCCTGTGATACAATCTTATCTGTACTCTGCTGATTAAAATTATGTTTGAATACCTCCTACTTGAATACTTACATAGTTCTAATGTTCATTCTCTGCTTTCTTCATTGCCTGCTGTACCTGCATGCTTACTTTCATTGACTGATGAACAAGGACCCCCAGATGCCGTTGTACTTCCCTTTTTCCCAACTTCAATACATTCAGATAGTAATCTGCCTTCCTGTTTTTGCTACCAAAGTAGATAACTTCACATTTATCCACATTAAACTGCATCTGCCATGCATCTGCCCAGTCACCCAACTTGTCCAAGTCACCCTGCATTCTCATAGAATGCACTTCACAGTTCACACTGCCACCCAGCTTTGTGTCATCTGCAAATTTGCTAATGTTACTTGTTTACAAAAACAGGGACATAATGCTGAGGTTCTATAAGGTGCTGGTCCAGCCGCATTCGGAGTAAATATGAACAATTTTGGGCCCCATATGTGAAGAAGGATGTGCCGGCTCTGGAGAGGGTCCAGAGGAGGTTCACGGCAACTGATCCAAGGAATTAGTGGGTTCATGTACGATGAGCGTTTGTCGGCGCTGGGCCTGTACTCGCTGGAGTTTAGAAGAACGAGGGGGGGACCTCATTGAAACTTCAGGGAACAGTGAAAGGCCTGGGTAGAGTGGATGTGGAGAGGATGTTTCCACTAGTGGGAGAGTCTGGGACCAGAAGGCAAAACCTCATAATTAAAGGATGTTCCTTTAGGAAGGAGATGAGGAGGAATTTCTTTAGCCAGAGGGTGGTGAATCTGTGGGATTCATTGCTACAGATGGCGGTGGAGGCCACATCAGTGGATATATTTAAGGCAGAGATAGGTAAATAAATTGTTGATTAGTGCGGGTGTCAGGGGTTATGGGGAGAATGTGGTTAGGAGGGAGAGATAGAGCAGCCATTTTTGAATGGCATAGACATGATGGGGAGGGGGAGAGCGGGAGGGGAGAGGAGGGGGAAAGTGCGAGGGGAGAGAGGGAGGAGGGAGAGGGGAGGGGGAGGTTGGAGAAAAGGAGCGGGGAAGAGGGGGAGAAGAGAGGGAGGAAGTGAGGGCGAAGAGGGGGGGGGAGAGGGAGGGGAATCCTGCCGGCTTCGCCACTTTTCATTTCACTGTACATCTTGTACGTGTATGGAACAAATAAAGTTTACTTGACTTGAGTGATGGGCGAGAGGGAGGGGAGAGGGGGCTTGAACTTACGTAGACGTGATTGTCCGGAATCGTTCTTGCCCAGCAGTATCCCAGATCAGCTTCACCTTCTCCCCATTAACATCGGCCGTCCGAATCTTGAAATCCACTCAGATAGTCGTGATGTAGCTACCTGAAAGAGAGAGACAGAGAGACACACAAAGAGAGAGAGAGAGAGACAGACAGAGAGAGAGACCGAGAGAGAGAGATAGAGAGAGACGGAGATAGAGAGACAGAGACACCGAGAGAGAGACGCACACAGAGAGAGAGACAGAGAGATGGAGAGAGAGAGAGACAGAGAGACACACACAGACAGAGAGAGAGAGAGAGATAGACAGAGAGACAGGGAGAGAGGTAGATAGAGGAGAGAGTGAGAGAGAGGGAGGGGGAGAGAGAGAGAGGGGAAGAGAGGGAGAGACAGAGAGAGAGAGTCACAGAGAGAGGGGCTGTTCAGACACTTCGGGAAACCGCCGCCTCCCCTTCCCCTCCCCACTCTCACTTCTCTCCCTCTCCCCACTCTCCGCCTCCGCACTCTCTCCCACCCTCCCTCTCTCCCTCAAACCCCCCTCCCCCCCCCGAAAGATCTCCCTCCGCCTCCTCTCCCCCCTCCCTCCTTCCCCCCCCCTCTCCCTCCCTCCCCCTCTCCCCTCCTCCTCCCTCCCTCAACCCCCTCTCTCACCCTCCCCCTCGCCCCCGCTCCTCTCCCTCACCCCCTCTCTCCCTCCCCCCCCCTCCTCCCTCCCTCCCCCTCTCCTTCTCCCCCCTCCCCTCCCTCTCCCCCCTCACCCCCTCCCTCCCTCCCCCCCCCTCCCTCCGCCTCCCCACCCCCCCCCTCTCCCTCACCCCCCTCTCTCCTCTCCACCCACACCCCCTCTCTCCCCCCCATGCTCCTACTCCCTCCCCTCTCCCTCCTCCTCCCCCCCTCCTCCTCCCCCCCCTCCCTCCTCCTCCCCCTCCTCCGCTCCCTTCCTCCACCCCCTCCTCCTCTCCCCTCCCTCACCCCCTCTCACTCTCCCCCTCTCCCCCACCCCACTCCCCCCCTCCCATCCCCTCTCTCTCCCCCTCCCTCTCTCCCCCTCGCCTCTCTCCCCCTCCCCTCTTCTCCCCCTCCCTCTCTCCCCTCCTCCCTCTCCCCCCCCCTCTCCCCCCCCTCCCCCCTCCCTCTCTCCCCCCCTCCCTCTCTCCCTCTCCCTCTCCCGCTCTCTCCCTCCTCCCCCCTCCTCTCCCTCCCCCCTCCCTCCCCTCCCCCTCTCCCTCCTCTCCCCCTCCCCCCTCCCCCTCCCCTCCCTCTCCCCCTCCCTCCCCTCTCCCTCCCCCCTCCCTCCCTCTCCCTCCCCCCCCCCTCCCTCCCTCTCCCTCTCCCTCCCCCCTGAATGGAATGGACAAGGGAGTTGCGGAGGGAGCGGTAATGGACTCCCTTGTCCATTCTTCCCTCCCCTCCCACTCTACCCCTTCCCCGGGCACTTTCCCTTGCAACCGCAAGAAATGCAACATTTGTCCTTCACCTCCCCCCTCCACTCCTTTCAGGGACCCAAGCAGTCCTTCCAGGTCCGACAGAGGTTCACCTGCACCTCCTCCAACCTCATCTACTGCATCCGCTGCTCCAGATGCCAGATGATCTATATCGGTGAGACCAAGCGGAGGCTTGGCGATCGCTTCGCCGAACACCTCCGCTCGGTCCGCAATAACCAACCCGACCTCCCGGTGGCTCAGCACTTCAACTCCCCCTCCCATTCCACATCCGACCTCTCGGTCTTGGGCCTCCTCCACGGCCAGAGTGAGCAACACCGCAAGCTGGAGGAACAGCACCTCATATTCCGCTTGGGGAGTTTGCATCCTTTGGGCTTGAATATTGAATTTTCTCAATTCTGTTAACCCTTGCTGTCTCCTCCCCTTCCCACCTCTCCCTCAGCCCTCGGGCTCTGACATTCCCTCTATCTCTATCTCCCTCCCCCACCCCAGTCGCACCAGCTTCTCATTTTCACACCACAAACAGCTTACAATGGCTTGTTCCCTTTATCACCGATACTTTTTTGCATATCTTTCACTCATTGTCCCTTATCTCTCCACATCACCGTCTATATCTCTCGTTTCCCTGATCCCTGACCAGTCTGAAGAAGGGTCTCGACCCGAAACGTCGCCTATCTCCTTCGCTCCTTAGATGCTGCTGCACCCGCTGAGTTTCTCCAGCTTTTTGTGTAACCCCAGATATCCATGTATCATTGGAGAGAGTGGAACTGAGAGAAATAATTAAAGAGGGCTTAACAAAAGAATGGCAGAGAGGATGGGAAAAGGAAGTCAGGGGTAGACATTACTTTTCTGTACAAGCTGAAGTTGGAAAAATATGTTTCTGTACATCTCTGTCCCGTAGGGACTCAGTTAGACTGTGTAGATTGAGGTTGGGACATTGTGGGTTAAATTGCTGTTTGTGCATTGTAGGGAAATATGTTTCTGGCTTGTGTGAATGTGGGAGTAAGGAGACAGTTAACCATGTTTCCTAGAATGTAAAAAGTATAGGGAAGAAAGAAAGGCATTGTTTGCTAGACTGACAGGACTTGGAGTTGAGGCTTTTTCTGGTTTATCTTTGTTTGGACACAGTGAGAAACATCAGCTGATATCCAGGGCTGTTCTTCAATGCCTGCATGTTACAGGACTGTATGTAAGAATTTAGTTCAAACTTTGACCTGTGGAGGCCAGTAATACGCTTAGCAGCGTCTACACTGCCGGAATCCAGGAAGAGGAGGAGGAGGAAGAAGAGGAGGAAGAGGAGGAAGAGGAAGAGGAAGAGGAAGAGGAAGAGGAGAAAGCAGAAGGCAGAAGATTAGGAAACTTCCATAGAACAACAGAAAGATGAAGTATGAGGGGAAACTGGCCAGGAATATGAAGGACAGTAAAAGCTTATTTTGATATGTTAAGGGAAAAAGAGTAACAAAGATAAATGTGGATGGGTCCCTTGAAGGCGGACACGGGTGAAATTATGGGTAACAAGGAAATGGCAGAAGAGTTGTACAGGTACTTCGGTTCTCTCTTCACTAAACAATCTGCCAGATGTACTGGAGGACAGAGATCTAAGGGGTAGAGGAACTGAAATAAATTTTCATTAGGCGAGAAATAGTATTGGGTAGGATAATGGGACTGAAGGATGATAAATCCCCAGAATCCTCAGGGAGGTGGCTCTAGAAATAGTGGACCCATTGGTGATCATTTTCCAATGTTCAATAGATTCAGGATCAGTTCCTGTGGATTGGAGGATAGCTATTGTTATTCCCACTTTTCAAGAAAGGAGCGAGAGAGAAAACGGAGAATTACAGACCAATTAGCCTGACTTTGGTGGTGGGAAAGATGCTGGAGTCAATTATTAAAGAGGTAATAATGGGGCATTTGGATAGCAGGAAAAGGATTAGTCCAAGTCAACATGGATTTATGAAATGGAAATCATGCTTGACTAATCATCTGGATTTTTTTGAGGATGTGACAAGTAAAATGGATGAAGGGGAGCCAGTAGCTGTAGTGTATCTAGACTTTCAGAAAGCCTGTGATAAGGTCCTGCACGTGAGACTGGTAACTAGAATTAGAGCACATAGTATTGGGGGTTGGATGTTGACATGGATAGAAAATTGGTTGGCAGACAGGAAGCAAAGAGTATGATTGGACGGTTCATTTTCAGAATGGCAGGCAGTGGCGAGTGCAGTGCCGCAAGGCTCGGTGTTGGGGCCGCAACTGTTTACCATATATATTAATGATTTGGAAGAGGGAATTAGGAGCAACACTAACAATTTTGCAGATAGTACAAAGCTGGGTGGCAGTGTGAAATGTGAAGAGGATGTTAGGAGGTTGCAGGGTGACCTGGACAGGTTGAGTGAGTGGGCAGATGTGTGGCAGATGCAGTATCATATAGATACATGTGAGGTTATCCAATTTGGCGGTAAAAACAAGGAGGCAGATTATTATCTCAATGGGGTTAGGTTAGGTAATGGGGAGGTGCAGCGAGACCTGGGTGTCCTTGTACATCAGTCACTGAAAGTTGGCGTGCAGGTACAGCAGGCAGTGAAGAAAGTTAATGGAATGTTGGCCTTCATAACAAGAGGCTTTCAGTATAGGAGTAAAGAGGTTCTTCTGCAGTTGTATAGGGCTCTGTTAAGGCCAGAACTGTATTGTGTACAGTTTTGATCTCCTAATTTGAGGAAGGACATCCTTGTGATTGAGGCAGTGCAGCGTAGGTTCACGAGATTGATCCCTGGGATGGTGGGACTGTCATATGAGGAAAGATTGAAAAGACTAGACTTGTATTCACTGAAATTTAGAAGGATGACGGGAGATCTTATAGAAACATATAAAATTATAAAAGCTAGATGCAGGAAAAATGTTCCCAATGTTGGGCGAGTCCAGAACCAGGGGCCACAGTCTCAGAATAAAGGGGAGGCCATTTAAGACTGTGGTGAGAAAAAACGTTTTCACCCAGAGAGTTGTGAATTAGTGGAATTCCCTGCCACAGAGGGCAATGGAGCCCAAATCATTGTATTGATTTAAGAGAGAGTTAGATAGAGCTCTTGGGGCTAGTGGAATCAAGGGGTATGGGGAGAAGGCAGGCATGGGTTATTGATTGGGGACGATCAGCCATGATCACAATGAATGGCGGCACTGACTCAAAGGGCCGAATGGCCTCCTCCTGCACCTATTTTCTATATTTCTAGGTTTCTATATTTCTACGTATCTGTGCTAACAAAATAAAATGAATATTTACTTTTCTGATTTAAACAGGACTATTGTTCAGATCTTTGAGACTGCCGGCATTTGAAGTACAATACTGGCTGTGTATCTGAAGCTCTGCTGAGTGGTATTTTTTGTTAACCTGCTTCTCTAAAGCTGGTACATTCCATTATCCATTACAACTAACCACAGCAACAAAAACATTTAAAGATAGGCTCAGTGTGGACCAGTTACGTTTACCAAATGTACTGTCACACTAATATTAAATCATCGAAACAGCATGCAACTGAATCGGACTTTCCTGCAGCAAGTTTTTTGCATGGCTTACGGTGCCCTACATAATGTTTGGATCAAAGACCCATATTTATTTATTTGCCTCTGTACTCCACAATTTGAGATTTGTAATACAACAAATTACGTGGTTAATGTTAAAATCACATGTGGTTAATGTTGATAAAATCTGACATGTGGTGCACATTGTCAGATATTATTAAAGGGTATTTTTATACATTTTGGTTTCACCATGTAGAACTGACACCTGTGTTTATAGATAGTCACCACCCCCCATGTCAGGGCACGATAATGTTTGGGACACATGACTTCACTTGCGTTTGTAGTTTAATTGCTCAAGTGTGTTTAATTGCATCCCTAATGCGGGTTAAAGAGAGCTCTCAGCACCTCGTATTTTCTCCAGTCTCTCCATCACCTTTGGAAACTTTTATTGCTGTTTATCAACATGAGGACCAAAGTTGTGCCAATGAAATTGAAAGAAGCCATTATGAGACTGAAAAACAAGAATAAAACTGTTAGAGACATCAGCCAAACCTTAGGCTTACCAAACCTTAGGCAAACTGTTTTGAACATCATTAGGAAGAAAGAGAGCACTGGTGAGCTTACCAATCGCAAAGGGACCAGCAGGCCAAGGGAGACCTCCACAGCTGATGACAGAAGAATTCTCTCTATAATAAAGAAAACTCCCAAACACCTGTACGACAGATCAAAATCATTCTTCAGGAGTTGTCTGACCACTCTCTGCAAAAGGCTTCATGAACAGAAATACAGAGGCTACACTGCAAGATGCAAAACAATGATCCCAAACATACTGCTAAAGCATCAAAGGAGCTTTTCAAAGCTGAAAAATGTTCATTTCTTGAGTGGCCAATTGAGCATGCCTTTTATATGCTAAAGAGAAAACTGAAGGGGACTACCCCCCCAAACAGAGGGTACAATATTGATAATCCATCACCAGAGAAGACACCCAGCAACTGGTGACGTCCATGAATCGCAGACTTCAAGCAGTCATTGCATGCAAAGGATATGTAACAAAATAGTAAGATTAAATGAGAACTTACCAGTTTGAAGTTTGATCTTTATTTTATGAGGAGTTACGATGAGGGATTACGTGGAGAAGCACCGCTAGGCGCATGCACGTCATACTTCAAAGCAACAGCGTGAAAACACAGAAACTATAGCCAAAGTGATATAGTAAGACTCAGAAGACTAGAACTACCAGATGATCTTTGCGATTATGAGGACCGGGAGCGGGCACGTAATTCCTCATCGTAACTCCTCATAAAATAAAGATCAAACATCAAACTGGTAAGTTCTCGTTTAATCTTACTATTTTACTTCGGAGTCACGTGAGTGACTACGTGAAGATTTCAAAGCACTGTGATTTCATGCCGTAGATCCATTCCATACGACACACTGCTTCAGTTGACACAGTAGTGAATAAATAATGTATTCAACATTGCTTCAAATTATCCAATAATTATTTTAATAATAACAAACAAAAGACAGTAATAACCCCTCTATCCCAGGGGGAAATTACAAATGAAATTTATAAAGACAAAGCAAATCAAATCAAACGTAACCCAAAACTGCATGCCCAAACCCTGGCACTGTCAGGACAGGTTTATCATAAAATTGAGAAAAAGTTGATTCCTTAGACCATCCTGCGGCCCCGAGGATTTGGTCTAGCGGCACGTCCTGCGCCTTCGCTGTGGATGTTGATGCCGCCCTGGTGGAGTGAGATTTAAACACATGAGTGTCTACTCCAGCACAATCCAAAACCTGTTTTAACCATCTAGAAATAGTTAGTACTGACACCTTTTTATGAGGTTTTTTTGTGGCTGATGAGCATTGCTGTCTCAGAACCTCTGAGACTCTCAGTTACCTCGATACATTGACTCAGGTGCTTAACTACACATAACGTTTGGTCAACAGAGTATGCTTTAAAGCTTACTTTGGTTCCGGCCATTCCTGGCCTGCTTTGTTTGATTAAATCATTACACATATAAAATGTCAACAAAAATGTTATCTGCAGAAGAATACATGCTATCTAGTCGTAACTTTTGCAATGTTTGCACTCGTTGCGCTGATACTAGCGCCATGAGCTTAACCACTTTAAGTGTTAACTTCTGAAAAGACAATGACGTCATTTGAGCCCATTGCCGAAGCAGTGTGAGAACTATACTGACATCCAAGATTTCTGTATATCTAGGCTTAGGAGGATTTTTGTTAAAGATTCCTCTCATGAATCGGGACACTAACGGACGAGACCCAATAGATTGTTGTTCTGAAAACTGCCCTAAGTAGGAGGACAAAGCACTCTGAGCACTATTAATGGCACAATAACTCAAGTGTTCATCAAAATGCAATATAGCAAGGAACTCCAATACATCCGGTATGCTTGCAGTATGATAAGATAAGATATATAAAAAACATCTCCCATTTCTTAATATGAGACACATATTGTTTCTGAAGAAGGGTCTCGACCCGAAACGTCGCCTATCTCCTTCGCTCCTTAGATGCTGCTGCACCCGCTGAGTTTCTCCAGCATTTTGTGTAACCCTCGATTCTCCAGCATCTGCAGTTTCTTCGTTAACACTTGTTTCTTAGTGCTATCTCTCCAAGCTGCAGTTATCACATCCATGGTCCTATTCGACAGTCCAAGGCCTTGGTCAGAACCTGCATATTAACAAATTAATACGATAATGTAACGGATGTCTTTCTCCTGTTACTGGATGAACCAACAAATTACTGCAGTTGGAGACAGTCATGAATGGCCGAGTCATCATTCTGAGCAGCCATGGGAACCATCGCTGTGTAGGCCAGTCTGGAACCACCAAAACGCCTGAGGCAGAGTCCTGCTCTATTTTGGTGAGACATTGCCTAATCAGGCAGAATGGGGGGAAAGCTTAAAATAATGTATGTCCCCAATGTAGCGAGAATGCATCCACCGCTACTGCTCCTGGATCTGGTTCCCACAAAACGTATTTAGGCAACCAGTGATTTAGCCTGGATGCAAACAGATCAATATCTGGCAACCCATAGCGGCTGACAATCATTTTAAATACATCAGGATTTAACATCCATTCTATGTTGTCATTAAATTTTCGTGACCTGTTGTCTGCCACCACATTATCTCTACCTGGTAGGTAGATAGCTGAGACCCAGATGTTTCTGGAAATACACCAGTGCCACATGAGGTTAGCCAGATTATCACATGATACTGACCTTATTCCTCGCATGTGATTGATATATGCCACAGCCGTGGTATTATCAATCTGGAGTTGAACATGTAAATTATTCATTGTTGAACAATAAGCTTTTAATCCATAGAATGCACCCAGCAATTCTAAATAATTTATACCATGCCTGTGCAGGATTAAATCCTCTTGCACACTCCATCTACCACCATGGCTAGACTCGCTGTCCGTAGCTCCCCATCCCAGAGCACTCACATCTGTCTGTAAAACCACTGAAGGTTGCTGAACCAAAATGTTTTTGGTAGTTTGTACAATATTGATAATCCATCAGTGTAATTCAGCTATGGCTCTGGTTGGTAATTGCATAGGTCTATCAAAATGACCTGCATGGTCTTTAAGTGCTTGTTCTCTGGCTTATTGCAGACTTTGATAGTGCAGAGGTCCAAACTCCACTGCAGGGAAAGCTGCCACCAATTTACCAATAACACTGGCTACTTCTTGGATGGAGGGATATTGTTTTTCAGCAAGACTAGTACCGACCTTCCTGATTTCCACAGCCTTGACTGTAGGCAAAGTCATTGACATATCAACAGAATCAATGACAAATCCCAAATAATCTATTTTTTGGGATGGCTCTAACTTGGATTTTGTTGGATGGACCAGAAATCCTAACCTTTCAAACAGTGTTTGATTGCTGAAACTGATTCCTCAGCTGTCTCCTGAGTGTTGCTTATGATTAAAATATCATCTAGATAAGCCATTATAATGTAATTCTGGGCCAGCACTGGTTTCAACAATTTCGTGAACAGCCTAGGAGCTGAATTTGACCCATTGGTTAAGCTTTAAATTGCCACAGCTGTCCCAATCAAACTAAATTTCAAGTATCTCCGATACTGATGATGAATTAGTATTGAATAATATGCATCTTTAAGATCTATAGTTGCCACATAGCAGCCTTGTAATAACAATGTTTAGCAGTATTGAAGGTGTCCATTTTAAAATGCCTATACTGAACATAGGAATTTAACTGGGTTAGGTCCAGAATGACTACATGCCCCTTTTTTTTCTGTCTGGGCAAAAATCTTGGACACAAATTTTGAGGATGTCGTCCTCTCAATTACCTCTTTTTGGGACAAAACTGTAATTTCTTCTTTTACCTGCTGAGTTTCTGGTGCAGAAAAAAACCAAAACTCTCTTAGGCATATTCTGTACAGGTGGATCAATTCCTGACATAAACTCTATTCGAGAGCCTGACACAGTGTCTAGTATAAACCGATCAGATGTTATGCAGCGCCATTCATCATAAAACAATTGCAACCTACCCCCAACCGGAGATTGTTCCCCAGAAATCTTATCCTGGACAGAATGAATCACCTGTACCTCTACAGTCAGCCTCGAAGTCCTCCTTCTTCCCATATTGGGGTTGTAGCCGAGATTCACGGGTGGGTAATACCGTCGCCCCACTCTGCTTGGCCCTGCCCCTGGATCCGATCCCCTTCGCGCTGAAACTGACCTGCGAGGTGGCATCCTGGCAGAAGGGACGTATGTCTTCATGTGACTGATTGTTTTGGCCTCTTCCTCCAGGTCCTTGACTTGTTTGAGGATGTCCACCCCAAATAAATAATCTGGGGCTTGGATGTTGGTGGACCTACACAAAGCTGCAAATCTCGGGTTCAGCGTCGGCTTTATGGCTATTTTTCTTATGCAGTTGACCTCAAAATATGCGTAACAGACAGAGCCAGCATATCTTGTTGTGTGCCAGACATTGGTGCCCCCAGACCATTTTTCCAAATGCAGTGATACCTGCTGCCACCAACTTGAGGACCCGCTGAAACCTGATTTCTTGTCCACGCATCGTTGCACTCATTTGTGCCCATGTTGCAGAGTTCACGGTGGGCACCTTGAGTGACGCACAATTAACAGGTGTTTTATATCTTGTGGCCGTGTCTTCCATAATTGTATCCTGGAGCTGGTGCGAAGCCATGTAATTTACATTGGCGGCCAGGTTTTCTTCCATGGCCTCACCAGTCCCTTCCGGAATAGCGAAGATTCTCACTACGTCCGGGACACCTGGAGCATGGCTCATGTGCTCTGGAGTGTGCTCATATGCAGTGACACCAGCTTCAGGGTCAAACTCCTCCTGCCCTGGCTCTCCCGAGTCTTGCTCTAGGGAGGTCTCTTCCAGCCCTAAACAAGGTGCTGGAGAGGGTGATTCCCATTGATATTGGTAGGCAGTGTAATCCTCACTGTGTGGGCCTCTTTGAGAGGCTGCCTGGGGAATCCTAGGGGCATTGGACCCCAATTAAAATATGTCATGGCTCATTAGCATCTGGAGTATCCTCTCCATTTGGTTGAGCCGTCCCCATACCTTCTTGTTATCAGGAGGGGAGTCTTCCTCATCATCAGACCCGTCAGATAAAATGGGCCTGAGAGACTTTCTCTTGGCTTTTCTTCCTGTTGTAGTGGCCTCAGTGCCCTGAGGCACTGGCGCCGATGGAGGCTGTTGAACTGCCGGTAAAACAGCAGCCGGTATCGGAGCTGGCGTTACCGCACTTGTTATCTCCCGACCCGATCTGCGAGCTGAAACCGCGGGCCCGCGCGTTCCGCTCCTACTTCGAACTGTTTTTCTAACGGTACCCTCCAGAACCACTAACTCCCGCTGGCTCCCGAGTCAGACTTACAGAGTTTAAATAGTCGCAGGGAAAGTTTTAAAAACCCACTTACCTGCGAGTTTACTACTTACCGCTGGTGGAGCTGCGCTCTCCAGCCAGTCGGTGCGCAATGCGTCAGACGTAATGACGCGCGTGCGCCTGGCGGGGCTTCTTCACGTAGTGACTCCAAAGTAAAATACTAAACATGACTACTTTCATTTACATGACATTGTTGTGTCCCAAACATTATGGTGCCTGAAATGGGGGGGACTATGTTTAAAGGTAGACAAAAATGCTGGAGAAACTCAGCGGGTGAGGCAGCATCTATGGAGTGAAGGAAATAGGCAACGTTTTGGGTTGAGACCCTTCATCAATCTCATAATGGCTTCTTTGAATTTAATTGGCACAACTTTGGTCCTCATGTTGATATGTATAAACACAGCTGTAATTTCCACATGGTGAAACCAAAATGCACAAGAATGGCATTTATTGAAGGGTGATCTCATAGAGTCTTACAAAATTGATTGAGGGGTGATCTCATAGAGACTTACAAAATTCTTACGGGGTTGGACAGGCTAGATGCAGGAAGATTGTTCCCGATGTTGGGGAAGTCCAGGACAAGGGGTCACAGTTTAAGGATAAGGGGTAAGTCTTTTAGGACCGAGATGAGAAAATCGTCTTTCACACAGAGAGTGGTGAATCTGTGGAATTCTCTGCCACAGAAGGTAGTTGAGGCCAGTTCGTTGGCCATATTTAAGAGGGAGTTGGATGTGGCCCTTGTGGCTGAAGGGATCAAGGGGTATGGAGAGAAGGCAAGTACAGGATACTGAGTTGGATGATCAGCCATGATCATATTGAATGGCGGTGCAGGCTCGAAGGGCCGAATGGCCTGCTCCTGCACCTAATTTCTATGTTTCTATGTTTCTATTAAAAGCTGACAATGTGCACTTTAACCACATGTGATTTTTCCATACAAATGTCAAATTGTGGAGTACAAAGGCAAATAAATAAATGATAGGTCTTTGTCCCAAACATTATGGAGGGCACTGTATCTCCCTTTTATTGATAGCGATATGGATATTGATTTCTCTAACTTCACGTAACCATTACATCCCCTCTCTCTCCATCCCTCCCCCACCAAAGTCATACCAGCTTCAGTCATCTTGTTGAGTCTCATTGTCTGTATCTTTATTTCACCTCGCCCACAGCTAACAATGGCCTATTTCTATTGTCATTTTCCCATTGACATTGTCATTTGTTTTGCATATCCTTAGTATCTGCTTTGTTCTGTCATTTTCACACCTCACCCTTCCATATCTCTAGTCTCCCTCTTCCCCGACTCAGTCTGAAGAAGGGTCTAGACCCAAAACATCGCACATTTATTTTCTCCAGAGATGCTGTCTGACTTGCTGACTTATTCCAGCTTTTTGTGTCTATCCCCCTTTGTCCCTCTGCCTGACCTGAACGGGACCCGTTTCCTCCTTTTCCTCTTCCTCTTCCACCAATATCCCTTTCTCTGGCTTCACACTCTGCTCATCTTCTCTCACAGCCTTTCCTGTTCTTCCCATCTCTGGCCTTTGTCCAACCATCACCCTGCTCTCCCTCACCTGTATCCATCTATTACTTAAAGATGGACGCAAAATGCTGGAGTAACTCAGCGGGACAGACAAACAGCATATCTGGAGAGAAGGTAGAATGGGTGACGTTTCAATAGAAAATAGACAATAGGTGCAGGAGTAGGCCATTCGAGCCAGCACTGCCATTCAATATGATCATGGCTGATCATCCACAATCAGTGCCCCATTCCTGTCTTCTTCCCATATCCCCTGACTCCGCTATCTTTAAGAGCTCTCTCTAACTCTCTCTTGAAAGCATCCAGAGAACTGGAGAGAGAAAGAACAATGAATGAAAGATCTGTAAAAAAGTGACGATGATAACAATGACAGAACGAAATAGGCCATTGTTAACTGTTCGTAGGGTGAAAACGAGAAGCTAGTGCGACTTGGGTGGGGTAGTGATAGAGACAGAGGGAATGCAAGGGATACCTGAAGTGAGAGAAATCAATATTCATACCACTGGGCGGTAAGCTGCCCAAGTAAAATATGAGATACTGTTCCTCCAATTTGCGTTTAGCCGCACTCTGACAATGGGGAGACTGAGGACAGAAAGATCAATGCGGGAATGGGAAGGAGAATTAAAGTGTCCAGCTACCAGGAGATCAAGATGTTTCAGGCGGGTTGAGTGAAGGTGTTCCGCGAAACGATCGCCCAGTCTGCGTTTGGTCTCGCCGATGTATAAGAGTCCACATCTTGAACAACGGATACAGTAGATGAGGTTGAAGGAGGTGCAAGTGAGGCTTTGTCCCTCCCTCACCTCCCTTCCAGTTTCCTTCCCCAAATACAATCAGACTGAGGAAGGGTCCCGACCCGAAACCTTATCAATGCATGTACTTGCATTAAACATTATACCCAACATTATGTGTCTGTACACTGCGGACGGCTCGATTGTAATCATGTATAGTCTTTCCGCTGACTGGATAGCACGCCACAAAAACCAGACGGTGGTGGGCATTTGGAACGAGCTGCTGGAGGAGGTGTAGGGAGGCAGATACAATCACAATCTTTAAAAGTTGGTTGGACAGGTTCATAAGTCACTGCAGCAGAATTCCACCGAGTGGAGCTGTCAGCGATGGCAGCCTCACCAATGTCTGTCTTTTAGCCTTTTTTGTTATTTTTAGTGTGTTTTAAAAAGTTTGTGTTAATGCTCTCTGGTTTGTTTTATGTCGAGGTGGGGCAGGGGGGGAAACTTTTTTCTATCTCGTACCTTGCTGGCGATGTGATTTTTTTTCTGAATCGTATCTCCAGTCACTCTGCAGCCTAACAGCATGAAGCTGGCGGCCTTGCTCGAGACTGACTTGAAGCCCCACCGTGGGGCCTTGGACTTACCATCGGAGCCTGCGATCCCTTACCTCCAACCGCGCCTCCACATTTCAACACCGAGGAGCTGGTAGCCTCGGGTAGAGACTGAGGTCGGGACGCTCCAAGTTGCAGGAGGTTCGACTGGCCCCGACCCGGGGTCTGATGGCCCAACGCGGGAGCTTGATCGCCCCGACGCAGAGGGCCCGACCGCCGGCCACGATGATCATTGTGATTAGGCCATTCGGCCCATCGAGTCTGCTCCACCATTCAATCATGACTGATCTATCTTTCCCTCTCAACCCCATTCTCCTGCCTTCTCCCCATAACCCCTGATACCCGTACTAATCAGGAACCGGACAATCTCCGCTTTAAAAGGCGTGGCACGGTGGTGCAGTGGTACAGTTGTTGCCGCACAGCGCCAGAGACCCGGGTTCCATCCTGACTACGGGTTCTCCCCGTGACCTGCGTGGGTTTTCTCCGGGTGCTCCGGTTTCCTCCCCCACTCCAAAGACGTGCAGGTTTGGAGGTTAATTGGCTTCTGTAAAATTGTCTCTAATGCATGTAGGATGAGCTAGTGATCACTGGTCGGCAAGAACTCAGTGGGCCGAAGGGCCGGTTTCCGCGCAGTATCTCTAAAATCTAAACAATACACGGTGACTTGGCCTCCACTGCCGTCTGTGGCAATGAATTCCACAGATTCACCACCCTCCGCAGCGCCAGTGAAAACAGTGTACATACAGTGATGACAAATGCAATCGGTGCAATATCCAGTGCAGAACAGTGCAAGATTGGGATGCAGAAAGCCCGGGGTAGCACGGATTAGAGGGGCCTGCCTTCCAAGCTCAGCCTTCCAAGTCTCAATCCAAGCTCAGCCTTCCTCCAGCGCATCCTAGCGCCGACAGGCAGAGTACTGCCGCCTTCCTCCCCAGACAACTGAGGGGAAAAATAGAAGAAACCTCTTCCAACCCCCAGAATTCCCCGAGGGATACCCCTGCCCTGCCTTTGAAATCAAGCCATCACAATTGTGCATGATCAGTTAGCATTAATCATTTTTAATATATACTAGACTGTGGGACCCATGTTCACGTGGGAGGGCTGGTCCCCGATGCAATATTCCACCTCTCCACCAATTCTAATATTGGTGGCCAGTGGGGGGGGGGGGGGGGGGGGGGGCTTTCTGGAGAGCTGGTATGGGTTCTTGGGGTGGCAGCTCAGTCCCTCAAGCCTGATGTGCTGGCAGCTCACTCACGGCTGGTGGGCTGGCAGCTGACTCGTGGCTATTCCTTGAAATTCCCATTTCAAGCAGGGTGCAAGGCCACCAAATTCAAATGCAGTTTCTTACCACTTCAAGCAGGGTGCAAGGCCACAAAATTCAAATCCATTTTCCTACCATTTCAAGTAGGGTGCAACGCCACCAAATTCAAGTGCAGTTTCCTACCCCTTCAAGCAGGGTGCAAGGCCACCAAATTCAAGTGCAGTTTCCTACCACTTCAAGCTGGATCCAAGGCCACCAAATCCAAGTGCAGTTTCATACCATTTCAAGCAGGGTGCATGGCCACCAAATTCAAATGCAGCTTCATACCATTTCATGCAGGGTGCAAGGCTACCACATTCAAATGCAGCTTCATACCATTTCATGCAGGGTGCAAGGCTACCACATTCAAATGCAGCTTCATACCATTTCATGCAGGGTGCAAGGCCACCACATTCAAATGCAGTTTCATACCATTTCAAGCAGGGTGAAACCAACATAAAACCATCATAAAACCACACAGAACACAAAACTCACAGTTCAGTAGACATTCGGGATGGGAGATTGCAACCTTCACGTGGTCCACCCTGTTTCGACGAATGCAATCAACCTGGCGTGCACAAACAGAAGATCAAACAGAACAAGTTGTCTTACAACTTCAGGCTATGCACACCATCTGCAAGAAGAAGTAGACATTCAGTGTGTTCAGTTGATTCACAGCTCAGACAGAGCTGAGGGAGAATGACCTCTCCCTCCCCCATCATGCAGAGACTGAGCCACACCCACACTTCCGGGTTTTATAACCCCTCCCCCTCCCACTGGAAAAGGTGTGGCCTTCATGACATGATTGACAGGAGAGAGATTCTCAAAATTTTTAAAACGCAAATAATAACACTTTTATTTTTCATTGATGGGAAAAATTCTCTGCACCTGTTGAGCGGAGGGGGACTGAGTAAGATGGTCAAAAATCACAGCCGTAAGTGGTAGCATTTTATCTAAAATCAATATACAGTGCAAACAGGAAGTTGCCCAAACCACCCAAGCCACCATTTGCAGTAGTGCCTTTTAACTTCAGCCCAAAGCATCAAAGCCACCATTTGCAGTAGTGCCTTTTAACTTCAGCCCAAAGCAACCAAGTCACCATTTGCAGTAGTGTCTTTTAACTTCAGACCAAAGCACCCAAGCCAACATTTACAGACAGTGCCTTTTTACTTCAAACCAACCATATTTTCATTTTCAAACCGCATTAAGGGCACTCACAGTTGAATAGACATGTGTTCAGTGCTATTCAGAGCTCAGGGAGACCCTCTTGCTTCCTCCATCTTGCAGAGACTCAGTGAGGCACACGACTTCCGGGTTCTATAGTCCCTCCCCCCTCCCACCAGCAGGGGCAGCAGAGAAAATGGCAAAACATTTAAAAACATTAATATCACTCTTATTTTTCATGGATGGGAAAAATCCTCTGGTCCACGAAGGCGGAGGGGGGCTCTGAGCGAGGTGGCCAAAAATGACGGCCTTAGGTGGCGGCGTTCACTCGGAAATCACAGCACAGTGAGCCAAAAGCGGTCAAGATGAGACTTTTAATAATATAGAGATAAAGGAAAGCTTATCGTGGCCTATCTACATTTATTTTGCTTAAAAAAAGACATTTATTTCATTGAATTACAACTTGGCTCCAGCAGGTTAATGAGCAAAAGTCCTTGTTTACCGCAGCCGGAGTCTTGCGGACGTCCAAGGCGGAGAGCGAGATCCCACCGTTCGGAGTTGAGGGTGAATGGCCGGGGGGACGGATTGACAAATTCGGAGTATTAAGATGGAGTTAAAGGGGAAGTGAGTGCACAAAAATTTACAAATGAATAAGAAGGTCAAAGTGTTGTCCACGAAGGATAAGAAATAAAGTGGACGAGCTTGAGGCTCAGTTAGAAATCGGCAAGTATGATGTTGTTAGAATCATAGAGACATGGCTGCAAGAGGGCCAGGGCTGGGAACTGAATATTCAAGGGCATACCTCCTATCGAAAAGACAGACAGGTGGGCAGAGGGGCTGGGGTAGCTCTGTTCGTAAGGAATGAAATTCAGTCCCTTGTAAGAGGTGACATTGAAACAGGAGGTGGAATCAGTATGGATAGAACGAAGGAATTGTAAGGGTAAAAAGACCCTAATGGGACTAATGTACATGGCCCGATACAGTAGCCTGGATATAGGTTGCAAGTTGAATGAAGAGTTAAAATTGGCATGTAGTAAAGGTAATGCTATGGTTGTCAAGGGGGATTTCAACATGCAGGTAGACTGGGAAAATCAGGCTGGTACTGGACCCCAAGAAAGGGAGTTTGTGGAGTGCCTCTGTGATGGATTCTTAGATCAGCTTGTATTGGAGCCTACCAGGGAGAAGGCAATTCTGGATTTAGTGTCATGTTATAAACCGGATTTGATAAGGGAACTTGAGGTGAAGGAGCCATTAGGAGGTAGTGACCATGATATGGTACATTTTAATCTACAATTTGAGAGGGAATAGGGTAAATTGGAGGTGTCAGTATTACAGTTGAATAAAGGGCACTATGGAGCCATGACGAATAAGCTGGCCAAAGATAACTGGAAATATACCCTAGCAGGGATGAGAGTGGAACAACAATGGCAGGTATTTCTGGGAATAATGCAGAAGGTGCAGGATCAGTCCATTCCAAAGAGGAAGAAAGATTCCAAGGGGAGAAAGGGGCGACCATGACCGACAAGGGGCGTCAGGGACAGTATAAAAATAAAAGAGAAGTACGACGTAGCAAAGATGAGCGGGAAGCAAGAGGATTGGGTAATGTTTAAAGAGCAACAGAAGATAACTAAAAAGGCAATACGGGGAGAAAAGATGAGGTATGAAAGTAAGCTAGCCAAGAATATAAAGGAGGATAGTAAAAGCTTCTTTAGGTATGTAAAGAGGAAAAAATTAGTTAAGACCAAAGTTGGACCCTTGACGACTGAAAAGGGTGAATTTATTATGGGGAGCAAGGAAATGGCAGATGAGTTGAACAGGTACTTTGGATCCGTCATCACTAAGGAAGACACAAACAATCCTCCTGATATAGTTGTGGCCAGACGATCTAGGGGGACGGAGGAACTGAATGAAATCCACATTAGGCAGGAAATTGTGTTGAGTAGACTGATGGGACTGAAAGCTGATAAATCCCCAGGGCCTGATGGTCTGCATCCCTGGGTACTTAAGGAAGTGGCTCTAGAAATCATGGACGCATTGGTGATCATTTTTCAACGTTCTATAGATTCAGGATCAGTTCCTGTGGATTGAAGGGTAGCTAATGTTATCCCACTTTTTAAGAAACACGGGAGAGAGAAAACAGGGAATTATAAACCAGTTAGCTTGACATCGGTGGTGGGGAAGTTGCTGGGGTCAATCATAAAAGATAAATAGTGGCACATTTGGATAGCAGTAACAGGATCAGTCCGAGTCAGCATGGATTTATGAAGGGAAAATCATGCTAGGCAAAATGGACAAGAGAGAGCCAGTGGATGTATGTACCTGGACTTTCAGAAAGCATTTGATAAGGTCCCACATATGAGATTAGTGGGCAAAAGTAGGGCACATGGTATTGGGGGTAGAGTGCTGACATGGATAGAGAAGTGGTTGGCAGACAAGAAACAAAGAGCAGGGATTAACGGGTCCCTTTCAGAATGGCAGGCAGTGACTAGTGTGGTACCGCAAGTCCCGGTGCTGGGACCGCAGCTATTTACAATATACATCAATGATTTAGATGAACGGATTCAAAGTAACATTAGCAAATTTGCAGATAACACAAAGCTGGGTGGCAGTGTGAACTGTCAGTAGGGTGCTATGAGAATGCAGGGTGACTTAGCCAGGTTGGGTGAGTGGGCAGATGCATGGCAGATGCAGTTTAATGTGGATAAATGTGAGGTTATACACTTTGGTAGCAAAAACAGGAAGGCGCATTATTATCTAAATGGTGTCAAGTTGGGAAAAGGGGAAGTACAATGGGGCCTGGGGGGTCCTTGTTCATCAGTCAATGAAAGTAAGCATGCAGGTACAGCAGGCAGTGAAGAAAGCGAATGGCATGTTGGCCTTCATAACAAGAGGTGTTGTGTATGGGAGCAAGGAGGTCCTTCTGCAGTTGTACAGGGCCCTAGTGAGACCACACCTGGAGTATTGTGTGCAGTTTTGGTCCCCTATTTTGAGGAAGGACATTCTTGATATTGAGGGAGTGTGGCATAGGTTTACAAGGTTAATTCATGGGATGGCGGGACTGTCATATGCTGAGATAATAGAGCGGCTGGGCTTGTATACTCTGGAATTTAGAAGGATGAGAGGGAATCTTATTCAAACATATAAAATTATTAAGGGTTTGGTCACGCTAGAGGCAGGAAACATGTTCCCGGTGTTGGGGGAATCCAGAATCAGGGGCCACAGTTTAAGAATAAGGGGTAAGCCATTTAGAACGGAGATGAGGAAACTGAGAGTTGTGAGTCTGTGGAATTCTCTGCCTCAATTCTCTGGATACTTTCAACAGAGAGCTAGATAGGGCTCTTAGAGATAGCGGAGTCTGGGGAAATGGGGAGAAAGCAGGAACAGGGTACAGATTGGGGATTATCATCCATGATCACATTGAATGGCGGTGCTGGTTCGAAGGATTGGATGGTCTACTCCTGCACCTATTGCCTATGGACGAGAGGACATGAGTTCAAGGTGAAGGGGAAAAGATTTAATAGGAATCTGAGTGTTAACATTTTCACACAGACGGTGGTGGGTGTATGGAACAAGCTGCCGGAGGAGGTAGTTGAGGCTGGGTCTGTCCCAACATTTAAGAAACAGTTAGACAGGTACATGGATAGCACAGGTTTGGAGGGATATGGACCAAACACGGCAGGTGGGACTAGTGTAGCTGGAACATGTTGGTCGGTGTGAGCAAGTTGAGTGGAAGGGCCTGTTCCCACACTGTATCACTCTGTGACTCCAACAGGAAATGCGGGAGTAACTCGGCAGTCAGGCAGCATCTCTGGAGAGAAGGAATGGGCGAGGTATCAGCAGGGGTGAGGCGCGGAAGGGCCAGTCTCCGGGCAGGGTGACCGCCGGCGCTGCCCGTGTGGAGTTTGGTGAGCGGATGCGGGTTGCCATGATGTCAGGTTGTCGGTCGTCCGTGCGTGCGGCTGACATCATGACGGTGGGCAGGTGGGCGGACCCCGACCCTACGCGCCACCCCATTGGCTCCAGCCCGCCGGCTCATCTGCATACGGCGATGGTGCAACAATGAAGTGAATGGGGAGAGGTCACGGGGAAGGAATGGGGGGAATGAGTGAGTGAATGAATGTATGAGTGAGTGAGTGAGTGAATGAATGAGTGAATGAATGTAGCAAAGCAGCTGCACACAGGGAGAGAACTTCAGCACATAGAATCATATAATCAGGCTCGGTAAGGCGCTGGTAAGGTTTTATGGAGTATTGTGAGCAATTTTGGGCACTATATCTGAGGAAGGTTGCGCAGGCTCTGGAGAGGGTCCAGAGGAGGTTTACAAGGATGATCCCAGGAATTACCACACCTGGAGTATTGCGTACAGTTTTGGTCTCCAAATCTGAGGAAGGACATTATTGCCATAGAGGGAGTGCAGACAAGGTTCACCAGACTGATTCCTGGGATGTCAGGACTGTCTTATGAAGAAAGACTGGATAGACTCGGTTTATACTCTCTGGAATTTAGGAGATTGAGAGGGGATCTTATAGAAACTTACAAAATTCTTAAGGGGTTGGACAGGCTAGATGCAGGAAGATTGTTCCCGATGTTGGGGAAGTCCAGGACAAGGGGTCACAGCTTAAGGATGAGGGGGAGATCCTTTAAGACCGAGATGAGAAGGACTTTTTTCACACAGAGAGTGGTGAGTCTCTGGAACTCTCTGCCACAGAGGGTAGTTGAGGCCAGTTCATTGGCTATATTTAAGAGTGAGTTGGATGTGGCCCTTGTGGCTAAGGGGATCAGAGGGTATGGAGAGAAGGCAGGTACGGGATACTGAGTTGGATGATCAGCCATGATCATATTGAATGGCGGTGCAGGCTCGAAGGGCTGAATGGCCTACTCCTGCACCTAATTTCTATGTTCTATGTTTCTAATTAGTAACACTTATCTATAATGAGCATTTGTCAGCACCAGGCCTGTACTCGCTGGAGTTTAGAACAATGAGGGGGAAACTTGTTGAAACATACAGAATTGTGAAAGGCTTGGATAGAGTGGATGCGGGGAGGATATTTCCACTGGAGGGAGAGCCTAGGACTAGAGGCCAAAGCCTCAGAATTAAAGGACATTCTTTAAGGAAGGATATGAGGTTGAATTTCTTTAGTCAGAGGGTGGTGGATCTGTGGTATTTATTGCCACAGAAGGCTGTGGAGGCTGTCAGTGGATATTTCTAAGGCAGAGATAGATAGATTCTTGATTAGTATGGGTGTCAGGGGTTATGGGGAGAAGGCATGAGAACGGTGTTAGGAAGGGGAGATAGATCAACCATGACTGAATGGTAGAGTAGACATGATGGGCTGAATGGCCCAATTCTATTCCTATCACTTATGACATGACATATATATTGATGCATAAGAATATAAATATCATTGTTTTTATAGAACAGAATCTAGCATATTGTTATGGAATAGAAAGCAGCATAAAGCAGTCCAGCCTAGAAACGGGCCCTTCGGCCCACAATGTCCGTGTTGAACGTGATGCAAATAACATCCAATTTCTTCATTTTATTCAATGTTTTTTCTTAGAGTCATAAAGCATGGAACGAGGCCCTTCGGCCCACTTTGCCCACCCTTTCCAGCTTGATAACGTCTTTCCCATAATATGGTGACCAAAACTGAACACAATACTCTATACTCAGTGCTCTGACTGATGAAGGCCAATGTACTGATAGCCTTCTTGACTACCCTGTCTACCTGTGACACCACTTTCAACGAGCTATGTCCCTGCAATTGAATTTCGATCACAAAATAACCTGTTTATAAAAACACAGCGGTCATCTCTCCCACACCTGACGTTTAGGCCAAATATCCACAATAATAGATGGAGTGGGCAAGAGACTGTGCATCTACCCTATCTATTTCTCTCATGATTTTATTCATCACCCCTCATCCTCCTGCGTTCCAAGGAATAGCCTACACAACCTCTCCCTATAGTTCAGAACCTCGAGTCCTGGCACCATGCTCAAAAATCCTCTGTGCCCTTTCCAGCTTGACAACATCTTTCCAATAACATAATGACCAAAATTGAACACAAAACTCTAAATGTTGCCTCACCAACATCTTATACAACTGCCACATGACCGCCATTCTTCTATATTCAATACTCTGACTGCTAAAGGCCAATGTGCCAAAAGCCTTTTTGACCACCTTATCCACCTGTGATGCCACATTCAATGAACTACTCCTAGATCCCTCTGCTCCACAACATTACCCTGAGGCCTACCATTCACTGTGTAGGTCCTGTCCATGATAGACTTCCCAAAATGCAACACCTCACACTTCTCAATTCCATCAACCATTCCTCAGCCCACCTGGCAAATCAATCCAGATCCTGCTTCAATCTTTCACAATCATTTTCACTATCTGCAAAAATACCCACTTTTGTATCATCAGCAAACTTGCTAATCTTGCCCTGTATGTTCTCTTCCAAATCATTGATGTAGATGACAAACAGTAACGGGCCCAGCACCGAAGACCGAAAAAGGTGAATTTATTACGGGGAACAAGGAAATGGCAGATGAGTTGAACAGGTACTTTGGATCTGTCTTCACTAAGGCGGGCACAAACAATCTTCCTGATATAGTGGTGACCAGAGGATCTGGGGTGACAGAGGAACTGAAGGAAATCCACATTAGGCAGGAAATGGTGTTGGATAGACTGATGGGACTGAAGGCTGATAAATTCCCAGGGCCTGATGGTCTGCATCCCAGGGTACTTAAGGAAGTGGCTCTAGAAATCGTGGATGCATTGGTGATAATTTTCCAATGTTCTATAGACAATGGATCAGTTCCTGTGGATTGGAGGGTAGCTAATGTTATCCCACTTTTTAAGAAAGACGGGAGAGAGAAAACGGGGAATTATAGACCAGTTAGCCTGACAACGGTGATGGGGAATATAATAACAATAATAATATATTTTATTGTCATTACACATAAGTGCAACGAGATTTGGTTTGCAACTTTCATCCGATGTCATAACTTAATCGACAAATAAAATATAGGTTTAAATACCCTGAGAACAAGGTTTGTAAAAACGAACATTAGACCAGTAAAATCAACACAGACTAAAGTGCGAGGCCGGGGGAGACAGTCCATGGGGGTGGGGGGCGCTCAGCAGGGCCGGATCAGAGCCGCTATATTCTGGAATGAAGCTGTTCCTGAGTCTGGTGGTGCGGGCATAGAAGGCCTTGTAGCGTCCGCCGGAAGGGAGTAGTTCGAACAGTCCATTACAAGGGTGAGAGGAGTCTTTATGGATGCTGACGGCCTTCCTGATGCACCGTGTGTGGTAGATGCCCTCCAAGGCTGGTAGCGGTGTCCCAATAATCTGTTGCACTCTGTAGACAACGCGCTGAAGAGCTCTCCTCTCCGCCTCCGTGCAGCTGAGATACCACACAGAGATGCCATACGTTAGTATGCTCTCTGTGGTGCAGCGGTAGAAGGTCGTCAGCAGCTGTTGGGGCAGACCAGTCCTTTTCAATGTTCTTAGGAAGAACAGTCGTTGCTGTGCCTTTTTGAACAGCGCAGCGGTGTTGGTGGACCATGTGAGGTCCTCTGAGATGTGAGTGCCCAGAAACTTAAAGTTGGACACTCTCTCCACACTGTCCCCGTAGATGGAGATTGGGGCGTATTCCCCATTCTGTGAGCTCCTGAAGTCAATAATCAGCTCCTTGGTCTTGCAGACAAGTTGTTCCATGAGCACCAGTCCGCCAGGTTCTGCACCTCCGCTCTATAGTTTGTTTCATCACCGTTGGTGATCAGCCCGATCACCGTTGTGTCGTCTGCAAACTTGACAATGGTGTTGTTGTCAAATGCAGGGACACAGTCGTGGGTGAAGAGGGAGTAGAGCACGGGGCTCAGTACACAGCCCTGTGGTGTGCCGGTGCTCAGGGTGATAGTGGAGGACAGGTGCGGCCCCAGTCTCACTGCCTGCGGTCGCTCCATCAGAAAATTCAGGATCCAATCGCATATCAGTGAGCTGAGGCCTAGCTGGTGGAGTTTGGTGGTGAGCTTGGTGGGGGTGACCGTATTGAAGGCAGAGCTATAGTCAATGAAGAGCATCCTCACGTAGGTGCCCAGGTGGGTCAGGACAGTGTGAAGAGCCAGAGAGATGGCATCCTCTGTGGATCTACTTGCCCTATATGCAAATTGATGAGAGTCCAGTGAGGCAGGGATGCTGGATTTGATGTGGGAGAGGACCAGCCTTTCAAAGCACTTCATTGGTATTGGCGTTAGGGCAACCGGGCGGTAGTCATTCAGGTTGGTGACTTTAGACGTTTTCGGCACCGGCACTATGGTAGCTGTCTTCTGGCACTTCGGGACCGTTGCCAGAGATAGAGACAGGTTAAAGATCCTCGTGAATACTTCCGCCAGCTATACAGCACAGTCCTTTAGCACCCTTCCCTGGACTCCATCCGGGCCTGCAGCCTTGCGTGGATTGATCCTACGCAGAGCGCACTGTACCTCCTGGGTGCTCAGTGTTAAGGCCTGTCCCTCCGCCATGGCCGGGGTTATTTCTCTCCTGGTGGTGTTGCCAGTTTTGAAGCGTGCGAAGGTGTTTAACTCGTTGGCCAGTGTGATATCACTGTGGGGGCAGGCGGGGCTGCTCTTGTAATCAGTGATGTCCCTGCCACATGCTTCTGGTGTCCGCGGTATTGAAGTGGTCTTCCATCCTTTGCCTGTGGATGTCTTTGGCCTTTTTTATGCCTTTGTTCAGGTTTGACCTGGCAGCACTGTAGGCAGAAGTGTCCCTGGATTTAAAGGCAATGTTGCGTGCCCTTAGCAGGTTCTGAACCTTCTTGTTCATCCACAGTTTGCGGTTTGGGAACATCTTTATTTCCTTGTCCACTGTGACAAACTCCACACAGCAGTTGATGTCGGAGAGCACAGTGGATGTGTACCCCTCCAAGTCTACCTCTGTACCACTGGTAGCCTGTTGTGCAAACAGGTCCCAGTCGGTACGATCAAATCAGTCCTGGAGTTGTAGGGTGGTGTCCTCGGGCCATATTTTGACCGTCTTTATTACAGGTTTGGTCTTGCGGATGAGGGGTTTGTATGCAGGCAGTAGAAACAGTGAGAGGTGATGGGATTGTCCCAGGGATGGGCAGGGGAGAGTTCTGTATGCGTCCTTGATGCTGGTGTACACTTTATTCAGCGTGTTTGAGCCCCTGGTAGGGCACTGCACATGCTGGTGGAATTTGCGGAGTGCAGCTCGTAGGTCGACATCGTCCCCTGCAACAACGAAGGCACCGTCGGGGTGAGCATCCTGCTGCTTGCTGATGGCCGAGAGCAGCTGTGCTAGCGCTAGGTTAGCATTAGCCTGCTGGAGTCAATTATAAAATATGAGATAGCCGCATATTTGGATAGCAGTAACAGGATCGGTCCGAGTCAGCATGGATTTACAAAGGGGAAATCATGCTTGACTAATCTTCTGGAATTTTTTGAAGATATAACTAGAAAAATGGACAAGGGAGAGCCAGTGGATGTCGTATACCTGGACTTTCAGAAAGCATTTGATAAGGTCCCACATAGGCGATTAGTGGGCAAAATTAGGGCACATGGTATTGGGGGTAGAGTGCTGACATGGATAGAGAAGTGGTTGGCAGACAGGAAACAAACAGTAGGGATTAACGGGTCACTTTCAGAATGGCAGGAAGTGACTAGTGGGGTACTGCAAGGCTCGGTGCTGGGACCGCAGCTATTTACAATATACATCAATGATTTGGATGAAGGGATTCATTAGCAAATTTGCAGATGACACAAAGCTGGGTGGCAGTGTGAACTGTGAGGAGGATGCTATGAGAATGCAGGGTGACTTGGACAGGTTGGGGGAGTGGGCAGATGCATGGCAGATGATGTTTAATGCGGATAAATGTGAGGTTATCCACTTTGGTAGCAAAAACAGGAAGGCAGATTACTATCTAAATGGCGTCGTTGGGAAAAGGGTAAGAACAATGGGATCTGGGGGTCCTTGTTCATCAGTCTATGAAAGTAAGCATGCAGGTACAGCAGGCACTGAAGAAAACGAATGGCATGTTGGCCTTTATAACAAGAGGAATCGAATATAGGAGCAAAGAGCAAAGACTCTGCAGTTGTACAGAGCCCGAGTGTGACCTGGAGTATTGTGTGCAGTTTTGGTCTCCTAATTTGAGAAAGGACATTCTTGCTATTGAGGGAGTGCAGCGTAGGTTTACCAGGTTAATTCCCGGGATGGCGGGACTGTCATATGCTGAGAGAATGGAGCAGCTGGGCCTGTACACTCTGGAGGTTAGAAGGATGAGAGGAGATCTCATTGAAACATATAAGATTGTTAAGGGCTTGGACACGCTGGAGGCAGGAAACATGTTCCCGATGTTGGGGGAGTCCAAAACCAGGGGCCACAGTTTAAGAATAAGGAGTAAGCCATTTAGAACTGAGACGAGGAAACATTTTTTCTCACAGAGAGTTGTGAGTCTGTGGAATTCTCTGCCTCGGTGGAGGCAGGTTCTCTGGATACTTTCAAGAGAGAGCTAGATAGGGCTCTTCAAAATAGCAGAGTCAGGGGATATGGGGAGAAGGCAAGAATTCCACAAATTCACAACTCTGTGGGTGAAAACTTTTTTTCTCATCTCAGTTTTAAATGGTCTCCCCTTTATTCTTAGACTGTGGCCCCTGGTTCTGGACTCCCCCAACATTGGGAACATTTTTCCTGCATCTAGCTAGTCCAGTCCTTTTATAATTTTATGTGTTTCTATAAGATCCCCTCTCATTCTAAATTCCAGTAAATACATAGAAACATAGAAACATAGAAATTAGGTGCAGGAGCAGGCCATTCGGCCCTTCGAGCCTGCACCGCCATTCAATATGATCATGGCTAATCATCCAACTCAATATCTTGTACCTGCCTTCTCTCCATACTCTCTGATCCCTTCAGCCACAAGGGTCACATCCAACTCCCTCTTAAACATGGCCAACGAACTGGCCTCAACTACCTTCTGTGGCAGAGAATTCCACAGATTCACCACTCTCTGTGTGAAAAACGATTTTCTCATTGCCTTTGTGTCCATCAGGTTTTGCAGAATTACAAGCATGCTCTGCTCTAGATGTACACAATTATTTTATACTGCTAACGCTTCAACACCATTGTCCTTATTTCACTTGTGTCAGTTGTGAAAATGGAAAATAAGCATTTAAATAACAATTTATCAGAATTAGACAGCACAGAAACATGCCCATGTCAACCAAAATGCCCCACCTACATTACCTGCCCTTGTTTGGCCCATATTCCTCGAAACCTTTCCTGTTCACCAATGATAAATTTCAATTTCTTCTAAATTTTAAGAATTCAAACGTGAATTTACACACAACCAACGTAGCAGAATTTAACTTGTCTTCCATGGTTACCAAATACAAATTTGGCCAAAGGAAATGGAATGCCAAGAGAATTGTGAAAAAAAAAAATTATACAAGGGAAACCCATTTGAATAAGTAATGAAAAACAAGGAAGGTTAAGGAGGTGAAACCAAAGAGAAAATTTGAGGGGCGGCGGGGGGGGGGGGGGGGGGGGGGGGGGGGTTGGGGGGGGGGTTTCTTAAGCAATTTAAAATATCATTAGAATGAAGGTGTTTTTCCAAATCACCAATCTGCAGCATTTGATGTCGGCATTAAATGTGAAGCGACACTAATATTGATGAGCTCTAGTTTAGAAAATGCAAAGAGAGATGCCAATCACAAGAGCAATGGAACAGTTATCTTTTTTGGGAATTCACAGTGCAGTGTGTGACAACTATTCTTGAAAATGTAAAAAAACTGTATACATTTTACAAAGGTTTACAAATACTATTGGCAATTCACTGATTTCCACAACCCATATATGTACAAAACAAATATTCATTTGACCATTTATGCCTGCTCCTTCATTCAGTCAGATTGTGGTGCGTGATCTTTCACTTCAAACACCACTGTTCCCACACTGACCCCATGCTCCACGATTCCCTTTATATCTAAAAAAAGTTATTGCTCTTTCTTGAATATGCAGGTTTGGGTGGAAGATTGCAACCTTCACGTGGTCCACCCTGTTTCGACTAATACAATCAACTCGACGTGCACAAACAGAAGATCAAATAGAACATGTGTTAAAGAAGGAACTGCAGATGCTGGAGAATCGAGGGTACTCAAAAGGCTGGAGAAACTCAGCGTGTGCAGCAGCATCCAAGGAGCGAAGGAGATAGGCGACGTTTCGGGTCGAGACCCTTAACGTCGCCTATCTCCTTCGCTCCCTAGACGCTGCTGCACCCGCTGAGTCTCTCCAGCCTTTTGAGTACCCTCGATTCTCCAGCATCTGCAGTTCCTTCTTTAACACATGTTCTATTTGATCTTCTGTTTGTGCACGTCGAGTTGATTGTATTAGCCCAGTCTTTCCAATCTTTCCTCATATGACAGTCCCGCCATCCAGGGGATTAATCTTGTGAACCTAGGCTGCACTGCCTCAATAGCAAGGACGTTCTTCCTCAAATTAGGAGGCCAAAACTGCACACAATCCTCCAGATGTGGTCTCACCAGGGCCATATACAACTCAGGGCTCTCACTTAACTTTTTTTCCTTGTTGCCAGCCGGGCAACCTTGACAGGTTGCCAAGTGACAGTTTAGGTGGTCATTTAAGGTGGTTTGCATGACGCGTGCGATAATGTGCTCGGACGAAGTGAGTAGTTACCAGTCGGAATTATGCTCAATGAAGCATTCACATATTATGTTCAAGAAGGAACGCAGATGCTGGAAAATCGAAGGTAGACAAAAGTGCTGGAGTAACTCAGCGGGTGCAGCAGCATCTATGGAGCGAAGGAAATAGGCAACGTTTCAGGCCGAAACCCATCAGTCTGAAGAAGGGTTTCGGCCCGAAACGTTGCCTATTTCCTTCGCTCCGTAGATGCTGCCGCACCCGCTGAGTTTCTCCAGCACTTCTGTCTACATTCACATATTATTTCTGCTTCAAATAACTCACAAACTAAACATTATCACCAATCAAGACATGATATATACCACAATGACATGCAGCAAAATTATAATACAGTATCTCAACTCTTTTACACATTGCAATTAATACAATTTCTATTAGTTCTTTCCACTTCTAAACAAAAATGTGGATGGATTATTCAGCATATGATCAACCTGTGTCAATAAATCCTGGACCATGGTAACATATATGCTTAACCATGCACACTACAGATTGATGCAAGCATGTTCTCTGTGAAGGACCAAAAATTACCATGACATGGCCATAGCATGGGTCGTTATTGTTATTGGTACAGAAACACTCTGGCTTCCCACATAATTTATCCATAACAAAATATACAGGTTGCAAGGAAATTTCTAAAGGCATTTTATGATAATAGCTGTTAAAACCGACTACACCCATTTGTTAGGTTAAACATTACACTAACTGACAAGAGATGGCCAAAGGACATAACTGCAGCAAATGTTCTTTTGGTAATATGTTTAAAGGTGTCAAAACAAATAGTAACATTGGGAATTAAAACACATTTGATTGCATTCCGTTATCAAACATAGTCAATGTTCGCTCTGAAGACCATGAAGTACAATAGGGTCAGGGGGCGTGTGAATCAGTGCGGGGTGGATAGAGTTGGCGGGGAGGGGGGGGGGGGGGGGTGGGGGGGGTGGGGGGGGGGGGGGGGGGGGGGGGTTTTTCAGATGGCAAACGGTGCGGAGAATGAAATATTTGAGGCAGGTGAATTAGTACGTGTTGGTTGGAGTATGTAAAATTAGTGAGGGGAGAGCACAGGGGATGGTGTTGAATGGGGGGAATCAGTATGGGATGGATGGGGGGGGGGATCAGTACAGGATGAATGGGGGTAAGAACAAAAATGCTGGAGAAATTCAGCGCGGGTAGGAGACAGCATCTTCTATGGAGTTCTAAAGGAAATAGGCAACGGTTTCAGGACGGTCGAGACCCTTCTTCAGACCTTTCCCCCCCATTTTCTTCTTGAATGGGGATATCAGTACAAGGAATGGATGTGGGGGTGGGGGGGGGGGAGGTCAGCACAGGAGAATGGCGAGGGTTAAGTACTGGATGAATGGGGGGGGTGGGTTTAGTTGGTGAGGGGAGCACAGGGATGAGTCAGTGAGGACTGAATTGAGGAGGGAATGGGGGATCAGTCGCAGGATGGAGACACACGAGGCGGTCCCAAGTATAATAGGGGGGTGTTGGGGGAGAGAGGGTTGAGCCGCTGAGAGAGAGAGAGGACAGAGAGAGGGGGGGGCCTGGGGGAGGGGCTGAGGAGGATGGGGAGGAAGGACGCCGTCAGCGCAGGCTCAGAAATACATCGCCTCCCTGCCTTGGCCGTCCTGGCCAACGGCTCAACAAGAGGAGGCGGTTGGGAACTCGTCGCTGGGTGCAGGTCCGCAGGTGCAGCCTTCTGTTCAGATAGGAGGATGGTGGGATCACCCCCCCCTAAGCGAAAACGCAGATTCCCGACGATTTGGGGCGGGCCCGCCAGAACGGTACCTATACGGCAAGAAAAACAGAAACCAGAAAAAAAACACGCCACTCTCCCCCTACACCATATCACCTATAGAGCACACAAACTGTTGGAAAGAACCGAACCGGGGGGCTTGAGGGGGGACACGACTCGGCACCAAAGAGAGCCAGTGTGGTTTGCTATGGGGATACAGAGGGCACGAAGCTAGTAGCAATGAGAAAGTGTCCAAAAACTCCCCAGCCAACCCCGGTCGGCAGAGGGAACAGCGGACACACTGGTCATAATCCGATAATACAAAATACACGACAGCAACAAACACGGTCCGCCCTTAACGACCTCAGAAGCGACGAAACAAAAAGAATACAACGGTAAAAACACGAACAAAAAATCAACAAAGCAATACCGGGTCCCTCCGAGAGAAAAGGGGGAAAGAAACCAAACACAAACCCCCCAACACAAAAACCAAAAAACACCAACCCAATACGCCAAAACTAAAAAACACAAGACCCACACACTAAAAAAACCACCCAACAAAAGAAAACAAGAACCCCAACACCTCTCCAAACCCTACACATAACGCCTAACCAAAAAACAAAAAAACAAAAAACTAAGCAAAAGAACAAAACGGCAGAGCACCTAAAAATCCAAATATAGAAACAGAGAGAAAACGGGGGAAACAAGCCATGGTAAGGGGCCTCACACCCAAGGGAAAGAGCGATCCCACACTGGCCCCCCCAAGGCCCACAACCCTCCCTCCCCTTCCTGCGTCCCCAACAGCAACGTGCAAACGGACGCTCCGCACCGAGAAAGTACAAAAAGAAACCCAAGCAAAGATAAAGACGAAAACGTACACCAAACACTTTACACCAAACAAAGAATCTCCGCCAAATCCAAAACTCATCAACAGTAAACTCCCTCAAACAAAAGCGCGTAAACAAGAAAAAAAAAAAGTGCCGAACAGAAACAAAGCACAAGAACCTACACAAAAAAGTGGGGCCAACACACAACAGAAAGCTCAAAACCTGCAAACAGACGCTCTACCACCAACAAACCATCACCGACGCCCGAACCCGAGAACAAAAAAACGGTCTAGACTCCACACCCTCTAGGCAGAGCAGAACTCGGAGCCGAGCGACACCCAGTCCCGCACCCTCCCCGCCCGCCCCAAACACCGTCCCTCCCTCCCAAGAGCAACGGCCCGCCCTGGGGTGACGCAAGCCACCTAGCCCCCGTCGCCCTCCGTGCCCTCCCACGACCCCCGTTCTCCCCCTTCCCTACCTCCCCCCCTCTCCCCTTCCTCCCTCCCTCTCTCCCCTTTCCCTCCCGTTATCACGCCCGTCCCCCCACCCACCTCCCCTTCCCTACCCCCCCCCTCTCTCACCGTTCCCCTCCCTCCCTCCCTCCCCCCTACCCCCCGCCCGCTTCTCCCCCCTTCCCCTCCCTCCCCCCCCTCTCCCCCTTTCCTCCCCGCTTCCCCGTTTCACCCTTCCTATCCGCCATCCCTCCCCTCCTTACCGTTCCTCTCACTGCCCCTTCCCTCCTTCCCCCTCTCTCCCTTCCCCCCCTTTTTCTCCCCTCCCCCTCCCTCTCTCTCTTCCCTCCCTCTCTCCCCCTCCCTCTCTCCCCCTTCCTCCCTCCCCCCTCTCTCTCCTCCCGGCCTCGGCGTGTGAGAGGGGTTGTTTTGAAAGCGCCGTTAAGCAGCGTCCGTTATCAGGTCGATAGCAGCCGCTGCCTGCAAATCCACCAAACAACCCCTCTCGCACGCCGAGGGAGTGAGAGGGGGAGGGGGTGAGGGAGGCCTCCTGCTGCCGGGCGGGGTGCGGGAGGAGGAGACGGCGGAGCCGCTATCGCTCATTCGCTCCGACCCTTCGTCACCACGCATCTGGTATGTTTGCCCCACAGTCAAAGAGACTAGAGGAATGCAGCCGCGAAACGTCACGCTCCTGTTCTCCAGAGATGCTGCCTCACCCGCGGAGTTACTCCAGCTTTTTGTGTCTACCGGTATAAACCAGTATTTGCTTGCCAAGCCGGGCAAAATGAGGCGGCATTTAGGTTGCCCGGCGGCACTTTGGATGGTCATTGGCACCCGGGCAACCACTAATTTCGAGCCCTGCAACTGCAGAAGGACCTCTTTATTCCTATACTCAAATCCTTTTGTTATGAATGCCAATATGCCATTAGGTTTCTTCACTGCCTGCTCGAACTGCACAAGGACACCCAGGTCTTGTTACACTTCCCTTTTTCCTAATCTGACACAATTGAGATAATAATCTGCCCCATTGTTCTTGACGCCAAAGTGGACAACCTCACATTTATCTACATTATACTGCATCTGCCACGCACCTGCCCACTCACCCAACCTGTCCAGGTCACCCTGCAACCTCAGAGCATCCTCTTCACAGTTCACACTGCCACCCAGCTTTGTGTCATCTGCAAATTTACTATATGTTACTTTTAATTCCTTCGTACAAATCATTATTATAAATAGTTGTGGCCTCAGCACCGAGTCTTGCAGCACTCCACTCGCCACTGCCTGCCATTCTGACAGGGACCTGTTTATTCCTACGCTTTGTTTCCTGTCTGCCAACCAATTCTCTGTCCATGCCAAAACCATACCTCCAATACCACGTGCCCTAATTTTGCCCATTAATCTCTTGTATGGGGCTTTCTGAAAGTCCAGATACACAACATCCACTGGCTCTCCTTCATCCATTTTACTTGTCACATCCTGAAACAATTCCAGAAGATTAGTCAAGCAGGATTTCCACCTTCAGAAATCCATGCTGACTTGGACCAATCCTTTTACTGCTATCCAAATGCGCCGTTATTAGTTCTTTAATAATTGACTTCAGCATCTTCCCCACCAATGATGTCAGACTAACTGGTCTATAATTCCCCATCATCCCAACTTATCCAGCATTTGCAGCTATGATAGTAACAGCCATACTACCCACTCAGGTCAGTGTGGAGAGAAAATAATTAAATCAGATTTAGGGGGCTTCAATGTTAGAGGATCAGGCAGAAGCAATTCTGTTACTAAGGACAAGTTATTGATACATTTTAGGTATGTACTTTTGTTGCAAATTTAACTACCTATGCATCTACTTTTAATTTCTATTATACGAGAAATTTGTTTGTCATAATTTTGCCATTGAGCTCATATCTGTGGCCGTAGTTTAATAAATTTTGGAGTAATGCTTTTATTTTTTTATTTAATTCAATGGAACTTTAATTTTGTCATGGTCCTTTCTGTCATTTTTTAATTTCTTTTAGCATAATGAATTATGTTTTTTTTTTCAAGAATAAACAATAAAAAAGCCACAATAGCACAGCTTCATGCATTAGACTCAAAACGTTATGGACATGGGTTTAAAAGCCTAGAAGGGTCTCGACCCGAAACGTCGCCTATCTCCTTCGCTCCTTAGATGCTGCTGCACCAGCTGAGTTTCTCCAGCCTTTTGTGTAGCCCGATGATTCATGTGGTTTTTATGAAATGCCATCTTGTGTAATGTCCTCACAGCAGATTAAGAATTGTTATAATTAGGGGTTGGAGTCGGATGTTTTGGGTGCGACTCCATACCCGTTTATTCCACTCCCCTGTGGGTTTATAACCTTATTTACCTCCGTTTTCCCCAGACCGGGTTTATTCCACTCCCCTGTGGGTTTATAACCTTATTTACCTCCGTTTTCCCCAGACCGGGTTTATTCCACTCCCCTGTGGGTTTATAACATTATTTACCTCAGTTTCCCACCTGACCGGGTTTATTCCCCCAGACGTGTAATTTATTGATTATTTACAGAGAGTGGGGAGCCAGAGAGAGGGAGATGTTTTATCTCAGGACGCTGTTCCAGGCGGTGAGTTTGTATTATTTACCCGTTTTCCCCCAGGCGTGTGGTTTATGTAGTGATTTACCTCAGCTCTCCCCCAGACTGGGTTTATTGTGCTCCGCTGCTGATTGATAACGTTAATAGACTAAGTGGACCTGTTGGGTCCCAGTCACACGGGAGGCCTGGTCCCCCAATGCAATATTCCACCATTCACCCGTTCCCCCGACGCAATATTCCACCACTCACCCATAGCCCCTAACTGCGCAGGCGCAGCTCACTTCCCCTCATCCCTAAGCACTCCCTCCCCCTCCTCTCCATGTGTGGGAGGGGAGGAGGGAAGGGAAGTGGGGTGTGTGGCGAGGGGGTGTGTGTGGATGGGGAGGTGTAGGAGAGGGGGGACGGCAAGTATGGGGTGGGGGGAGGTATGTATGTGGGTGGAAGGGGGGAGGAGGGATGTGGGAGGGGTAGGGGGGGGTTTGGGAGTGGGTGTGTGTGGGAGGGAGGTGTGTGTGGGCAGGGTGCGGTGTGTATGTGTGAGCAGCTGGGGGTGTGTGGGTGGGGTGGGGTGTATGTGTGGGCGGGGTGCGTAGGAGGGAGTGAGCTCAGAGAAAAGCTGGGGAAGAGCCATGGGAAGAGGGGGGCGTCACCATGGAGGGGGACCAGAGGGGTAGTGGCTGGAATTGGCGGGAACTCACAACCGGCGAATTGCGATGGGAACTCACAGCCGGCGCCGATCGTTGGTCGTTCTTCTCCACCAGAGTCTCCGCTTTCCATTCGGCGACACCTCTGACTCTGGGCTAGGTCTCCCACGCTGGGCTGCTTGGGGCGGGGCTGCTAGCTACAGTAAACTCATCAATTCCTGCGCTCCAAGGAATAAAGTCCAAGCCTGCTCCAACCCTGTCGCTCAGGCCCCTCATGTCCCGGCAACACCTCGTAAATCTTCTCTGTAACCTTTCCATCTTGAGCGGGCAGCGCGGGGGCACAGCGTGTAGAGCTGCTGCCTCACGGCGCCAGAGACCCGGGTTCCATTCTGACTACAGGTGCTGTCTATACGGAGTTTGCACGTTCTCCCCCTGACCTGCGTGCGTTTTCTCCGGGTGTTCCGGTCTCCTCCCATGCTCCAAAGACGTGCAGGTTTGTAGGTTAATTGGCTTTGGTAAAAATTGTTGAATTGTCCCCTGTGTGTGTGTAGGATTGTGTTAACGTGCGGGGGGCGCTGGTCGGCACAGACTTGGTGGGCCGGAGGGCTTGTTTCCGCAATGTAGATATATCTCAACCTTTCTCAGTTTTGGAGGAAGTTGAACAGCTCTCTCTCTGTCTCTCTCTCTGTCTCTCTCTCGCTCTCTCTCTGCCTCTCTCTCTCTCTGTCTGTCTGTGTTCCTCTCTCCGTCTCTCTCTGTCTCTCTCTCTGACACTCTCGACCGCAGTAAGCATTCAGATACCCAAAGCAGATCAGAAATCGATGTTTTAATACAAATCTCACGGATTTAAATGGCAGTCAATGTCAGGCATTGTTAGGAAGATAAAAATCGCTCATAGAAAACTAAACATATAAAACCGCGTGGGATAAAAAATAAACCTTTTGTACGTCTGATTAAAACAAAGGTTGTGTGGGTCAATGGGAGAGAGGGAACAGAGATAGAGAGAGAGAGAGAGAGAGAGAGAGAGGGTGAGAGAGGGGGAGAGCGAGGATAAAAAGAGGGGGGGAGAGAGAGAGAGAGGGGGACAGAGAGGGGGGAGAAAGAGGGTGGAGAGAGCTAGAGGGTAAATAGATGAGAGAGGGGGAGAGGGGGGGGGGCAGGGAAGGGGAGAAAGAGGGTGGCAAGAGCTAGAGGGTAAATAGATGGAGAGAGAGGGGGGGACAGAGAAGGAGGAGAAAGAAGGTGGAGAGGGAGAGATAGAGGGTAAAGAGAGGGGGAGAGAGAGAGAGGGAGGGGGAGAAAGAGGGTGGAGAGAGAGAGATAGAGGGTAAAGAGAGGGGGAGAGAGATAGAGGGTAAAGAGAGGGGGGGGAAGGAAGGAGAGAGGGGAACGAGGTATGGGGAGAGGGACAAGCTGGGACTAAACTAAGCAATGTGGTTTTGGTCCCTCTCCTGCCCTGCCCCTCCTCTATTTTACTCATAGAGTCCAGGAAAGAGATAAAGATCTTTACAAAGTGTACTGGAATATTCCGACATTTCTTTACATCGATGATGTTCTGTGCCCGGAGCGAAACCCTCTCTCTCCTTGATTAGAGCATTCACCTGGGGAGAGAGAGAGAGGGAGGGAGGGCGAGGGGGAGAGAGAGCAGGGAGAAAGGGAGAGGGAGGGGGAGAGGGAGGGGGAGAGGGAGGGGGAGAGGGAGGGATAATATCAGGTAAGTTTATGTTTCATTCATTGTTCATCTCTGTACATTATCTATATCTCTCATTTCCCTTACCCCTAGCCAGTCTGAAGAAGGGTCTCGACCCAAAATGTCACGCATTCCTTCTCTCCACAGATGCTGCCTGACCCACTGAGTTACTCCAGCGTTACTCTGTGAAACGTCACCTACCCATGTTCTCCACAGATGCTGCCTGACCCGCTGAGTTACTCCAGCGTTACTCTGTGAAACGTCACCTATCCATGTTCCCCACAGATGCTGCCTGACCCGCTGAGTTACTCCAGCGTTACTCTGTGAAACGTCAGCTATCCATGTTCCCCACAGATGCTGCCTGACCCGCTGAGTTACTCCAGCACTCTGTGAAACGTCACCTATCCATGTTCTCCACAGATGCTACCTGACCCGCTGAGTTACTCCAGCACTCTGTGAAGCGTCACCTATCCATGTTCTCCACATATGCTGCCTGACCCGCTGAGTTACTCCAGCGTTACTCTGTGAAACGTCACCTATCCACGTTCTCCACAGATGCTGCCTGACCCACTGAGTTACTCCAGCTTTTTGCGTCTGTCATCCAACCAAGTTGCTCATGGAAAGAGTTAGAGTTTCAAGTCCAACTGAGTTCTGACAATAAGTTTTCAGCCTGCACTTTTAACTCCCCTTTCCAGATGCTGTCTGACACAGAGTATTTCCGACGTTTTCCACTTTCCAGATTTCCCGCATCTCCAGTTATTTTTTTGTTGTTTCCATCAACAGACTATTTTTGCTCTGGCAGACAAAAGTACTGGAGAAACTTAGCAGGAAATGGCAACGTTTCGGGTCGAGACCCTTCTTCTGACTGATGTGAGAATGGGGGGGGGGATGGGAAGAAGAAAGGAAGAGGTGGTGGACAGTAAGCTGTGGGAGAGCTGGGAATGGGAGGGGAAGGAGGGAGAAAGCAGGGACTACCTGAAATTAGAGAAGTCAATGTTCATACCGCTGGGGTGTAAATTGCCCAAGCAAAATATGAGGTGCTGCTCCTCCAATTTATGCTGACTCACTCTGGCCATGGAGGCGGCCCAGGACACAAAGGTTGGATTCGGAATGGGAGGGGGAGTTGAAGTGCTGAGCCACCGGGAGATCGGGTTGGTTATTGTGGACCGAGCGGAGGTGTTGGGCGAAGCAATCGCCAAGCCTACGCTTGGTCGCACCGATGTAGAGCAGCTGACACCTAGAGCAGCGGATGCAATAGATGAGGTTGGAGGAGGTGCAGGTGAACCTCTGCCGCACCTGGAAAGACTGCTTGGATCCTTGGATGGAGTCAAGGGGAAGGTAAAGCGACAAGTGTGGCATTTCCTGCGGTTGCAAGGGAAAGTGCCAGGAGAGGGGGTGGGAAGGGACGAATTGACCAGGGAGTTATGGAGGGAGCGGTCTCTGCGGAAAGCCGACAGGGGAGGAGATGGGAAGATGTGACCAGTGGTGGGATCCCGTTGGAAGTGGTGAAGATGTTGGAGGATTATTTGTTGTACATGACGGCTGGTAGGGTGGAAGGTGATGACAAGGGGGATTCTGCCCTTGTTGCGAGTGGGGGGGATGGGGAGTGAGTGCAGAGTCACGGGGTATAGAAGAGACCTTGGTGAGAGCCTCATCTATGGTAGAAGAGGGGAACCCTCCTTCCCTAAAGAAATAGGACATTTCCAATGCCCTGGTGTGGAACACCTCATCCTGGGTGCAGATGCGGCTTAGACGAAGGAATTGGGGGGTACGGGATGGAGTCTCCTACTCGGTCTACATCGGTGAGACCAAGCGTAGGCTTGGTGATCACTTCGCCGAACGCCTCCGCTCTATTCGCAATAACCAACCTGATCTCCCGGTGGCTCAGCACTTCAACTCCCCCTCCCATTCCGATTCCGACCTTTCTGTCCTGGGCCTCCTCCATGGCCAGAGTGAGGATCAGCATAAATTGGAGGAGCAGCACCTCATATTTTGCTTGGACAATTTACACCCCAGCGGTATGAACATTGACTTTTCCAATTTCAGGTAATCCCGGCTTTCTTTTCCCCTTCCCAGCTCTCCCTCAGCCCGCTGTCTCCACCTCTTCCTTTCTTCTTCCCGCCCCCCACCCCCCCACCCTCACATCAGTCTGAAGAAGGGTCTCGACCCAAAACCTCGCCTATTTCCTTCCCTCCATAGATGCTGCCTCACCCGCTGAGTTTCTCCAGCATTTTTGTCTACCTTCGATTTCCCAGCATCTGCAGTTTCCTCTTAAACATTTTTGCTCTGGTAATGAGTTCAGTACGATTCCATAAAGGAAAATGGGCTTTGGCCACCAGGTGCATAATTATGTGAAGAGCTGGAGGGGAGTGTTTCAATGGGACTCAGTGTACATAAGTGTGAGGTTATCCACTTTGGCGGCAAGAACAAGGAGGAAGATTATTATCTCAATGGTGTCAGATTAGGAAAACGGGAAGTGCAACGAGACCTGGGTGTCCATGTACACCAGTCTGGGTGTCCATGTACACCAGTCACGGACAGTAAACATGCAGGTACAGCAGGCAGTGAAGAAAGCTAATGGCATGTTGGCCTTCAGTACGAGAGGATTTGAGTTTAGGAGTAAAGAGGTCCTTCTGCAGTTGTACAGGGCCCTGGTGAGACCACACCTGGAGGATTGTGTGCAGTTTTGGTCTCCTAATTTGAGGAAGGACATCCTTGCTACTGAGGCAGTGCAGCGTAGGTTCACGAGGTTAATCCCCGGGATGGCGGGACTGTCATATGAGGAAAGATTGGAATGACTGGGCTTGTATTCACTGGAATTTAGGATGAGGGGGATCTTATAGAAACATCTAAAATTATAAAAGAACTGGACAAGCCAAATGCAAGAAAAATGTTGAGGGAAGTCCAGAACCAGAGGCCACAGTCTAAGAATTAAGGGGAGGCCATTTCAAATTGGGATGAGAAAAAACTTTTTCACCCAGAGAGTTGTGAATTTGTGAAATTCTCTGCCGCAGAAGGCAGTGGAGGCCAATTCACTGGATTAATTTAAAAGAGAGTTAGGTAAAGTTCTTGGGACTAGTGGAATCATGGAATATGGGGAAAAGGCAGGCATGGGTTACTGATTGTGGATGATCAGCCATGATCACAATGAATGGCGGTGCTGGCTCGAAGTGCTGAATGGCCTCCTCCTGCACCTATGGGACAGGCAGCATCTCTGGAGGGAAGGAATGGGTGACGTTTCGGGTCGAGACATTTCTTCAGAATGGTTAGGGATAAGGGAAACGAGCGATATAGATATTGTTAGCTGTTTGTAGGGTAAGAACGAGAAGCTAGTGCGACTTGGGTGGGGGAGGGATAGAGAGAGAGGGAATGCCGGGGCTACCTGAAGTGAGGGAAATCAATATTCATACCACTGGGCTGTAAGCTGCCCAAGCAAAATATGAGATACTGTTCCTCCAATTTACGTTTAGCCTCACTCTGACAATGGAGCCTGACCCGCTGAGTTACTCCAGCACTCTGTGTCTTTCTTCAGTTTAAACCAGCATCTGCAGTTCCTTCCTAAACTTCTGTTTAGTTTATTATAGTCCCGTGTAGCGAGGTACAGTGAAAAGCTTTTTTGTTGCGTGCGCTCCAGTCACCGGGAAGACTGACCATGATTACAATCGAGCCGTCCAGTGAACAGATACAGGATGAAGGAAAAAACGTTTAGTGCAAGGTAAAGTCCGATTAAAGATAGTCCGAGGGTCTCCAATGAGGTGGATGGGAGGTCAGGACCGCTCTCTAGTTGGTAAGAGGACGGTTCAGTTGCCTGATAACAGCCGGGAAGAAACTGTTCCTGAATCTGGAGGTGTGTGTGCGTTCGTTTTCACACTTCTGTACCTCTTACCCGATGGGAGAGGGGGGGGGGAAGAGGGAGTGACCGGGGGGTGAGACTGGTCCGCGATGATGCTGCTGGCCTTGCCGAGGCAGCGTGAAGTGTAGATGGAGGTTGGTTTGTTGTGCGTGATGGTCTGGGCTGCGTCCACAACTCTGCTATTTATCGCGGGTCTCAGATGGGGAGAGAAGGGTCTTTCTGGTGACTGGATAACAGGCAATGTTCCCCCTCCCCTCCTTCCCCTGCACCCCCTCTCCCCGTCTCTGTGATCTGTGTGTGAAGGGGGGGGGGGAAAGGGAGAATATACTTCAAGCTGTCACCTTGAGACCTAAAATGATCCCAGATTTAATACTCAAGTTACTGAACACTAACATTACTCCCCTCCCCTCTCTCCTATCACATCCCCTCTCTACCCTTCCCTCCCCCCTCCCCTCTCTCAGCCTCCCCTCCCCCCATCACCTCCCTCCCCTCTCCTCCCTCCCCTCTCTCCTCCCCTCTCTCAGCCTTCCCTAGAGATTGTAAACAACACATCTAGTGAGAGGGGCAGAACAGGTTAGAGATAGAGAGAGAGAGGTGGGGGGGAGAGAGGGGGAAAGAGAGAGCAGGAAAGAGAGAGGGGGAGAGAAAGGTGGCTAGAGAGAGAGTGGAGGAGAGAGAGGGGGGAAGAGAGGGCAGAGAGAGGGGGGGAGAGAGAGAGAGAGGGGCATAGGGGGGAGAGAGGGAGGGAGAGAGAGAGGGAGAGAGAGGGGAGATGGGGAGAGATGTACCTTTACCAACATATCTGCCACATGCGTGTCCTTAGCATGTGAAGCAAGAACCTCCATCAGTGATTGAACATACCAAGAACCTCGACGTGTGTTCCGCAAGGCAGCCGTGCCTGGGGTCAGAGAGAGAGAGGGGAGAGGTCACAGGGGCTGGGGTAGAGAGAGGGGAAGAAACACAGAAACATAGACAATAGGTGCAGGAGTAGGCCGTTCGGCCCTTCAAGCCAGCACCACCATTCAATATGATCACGGCTGATCATCCAAAATCAGTACCCCCGTTCCTGCCTTCACCCTATATCACTTGATTCCGTTAACCCAAAGAGCTAAATGTAACTCTCTCTTGAAAACATCCAGTGAATTGGCCTCCACTGCCTTCTGTGGCAGAGAAATCCACGGATTCACAACTCTTTGGTTGGAAAGGTTTCTCTTCATCTCAGTCCTAAATGGCCGACCCCTTATTCTTAAACTGTGACCCCTGGTTCTCGACTCCCCCAACATCGGAAACATGTTTCCTGCATCTACCCGGTCCAATCCTTTAAGAATTTTATGTTTCTATAAGATTCCCTCTCATCCTTCTAAATTCCAGTGAATACAAGCCCAGTCGACCCCATTCTTACATCGTATGTCAGTCCCACCATCCCGGGAATTAGCCTTGTAAACCTATGCTGCACTCCCTCAATAGCAAGAATGTCCTTCCTCAAATTGGGACACCAAAACTGCACACAACACTCCAGATGCGGTCTCACCAGGGCCCTGTACAACTGCAGTAGGACCTGCTTGCTCTGAAACTCAAATCCTCTTGTTATGAAGGCCAATATGCCATTCGCTTTCTTCACTGCCTGCTGTCCCTGCATGCTTACTTTCAGTGACTGATGTACAAGGACACCCAGGTCTCGTTGCACCTCCCCTTTTCCTAATCCGACACCATTCACATAATAATCTGCCTTCCTGTTCTTGCCACTAAAGTGGATAATCTCACATTTATCCACATTAAACTGCATCTGCCATGCATCTGCCCACTCACCCAACCTGTCCAAGTCACCTTGCAGCCTCATAGCATCCTCCTCACAGTTCACACTGCCACCCAGCTTTGTGTCATCCACAAACTTGGAGACATCACATTTAATTCTCTTGTCTATATCGTTAATATATATTGCAAATAATGGGGTCCCAGCACCGAGCCTTGCGGCACCCCATTAGTCACTGCCTGCCATTCTGAAAATACCTACTCTTTGCTTCCTGTCTGCCAACCAGTTCTCTATCCGTCAATTCCCTACCCCCAATACCATGTGCTCTAATTTTGCACACTAATCTCTTGTGTGGGACCCTGTCAAAGGCTTTTTGAAACACTACACCCACTGGTTCTCCCTTATCCATTCTACTTGTTACATCCGCAAAACATTGCAGAAGATTAGTCGAGCTCGATTTCCCCTTCATAAATCCATGCTGACTTTGCCCAACCCTGTCACTGCTTTCCAAATGCGCTGCTATAACATCTTTAACAATCGACTCCAGCACTTTCCCCACCATCGAGGTCAGGCTAACTGGTCTATAATTCCCTGTTTTCTCGCTCCCTCCTTTCTTAAAACGTGGTGTTTCAGAAGGAACTGCAGATGCTGGAAAATCAAAGGTAGACAAAAAATACTGGAGAAACACCGTGGGTGAGGCAGCATCTATAGATGGAAGGAAATAGGCAACGTTTCGAGTCAAAACCCTTCTTCAGACCTGCTGAGTTTCTCCAGCAATTTTGTCTGCCTTCGTAAAACGTGGGGTTACTTTGGCTACCCTTCAGTCCACAGGAACTGATCCAGAGTCTAGAGAACATTGGAAAATGATCACCAATGCATCCACGATTTATCGAGCCACTTCCTTATGTACCCTGGGTTGCAGGCCATCAGGCTCTGGGGATTTATCAGCCTTCAGTTCCATCAGTCTACCCAACACCATTTCCTGCCTAATGTGGATTTCCTTCAGTTCCTCCCTCCCACTGGATCCTCAGTCCCCAGGTATTTCTGGGGGATTGTTTGTGTCTACTTTAGTGAAGACTGAACCAATGAACTCGTTTAACTGGTCTGCCATTTCCTTCTTTCCCATTATAAAACAAAAACCGGTCTTCTCAGTCCTTGATGCCGGACAGTGTAGTGGGCAAATTGAATGAGCTTTGGACATTTCTCAACTTTCATTTTTAGGGGTTACTTACTGAATTAGTATCCCTGCTCGGGGCAGCGGTAGCCCTGGCTAAAGTTCTCAACACAGCTGCGCCACTACATTAATAGAGAGACAGGGTTCTGGGGGCGAGAGAGGGGGGAGAGGGGGAGAAAGAGGGGATGAGAGAGAGAGGGGGAGAGAGAGAGGGGGAGAGAGAGAGGGGGAGAGAGAGAGGGGGAGAGAGAGAGGGTGGAGAAAGAGGGGGAGAGAGAGGGGGTGGGGGGAAAGATAGGGGGAGAGATAGTGGGAGGGGAGAGAGTGTGGAGAGATGGGAGTGTGGAGAGAAACTATGAGATTCAAAGAGGAGGAAGTACTGACACTTTTGAAAAATATAAAGGTGGATAAGTCTCCAGGTCCTGACAGGATATTCCCTAGGACATTGAGGGAAGTTAGTGTAGAAATAGCAGGAGCTATGACAGAAATATTTCAAATGTCATTAGAAACGGGAATAGTGCCGGAGGATTGGCGTACTGCGCATGTTGTTCCATTGTTTAAAAAGGGTTCAAAGAATAAACCTAGCAATTATAGACCTATTAGTTTGATGTCAGTGGTGGGCAAATTAATGGAAAGGATACTTAGAGATAATATATATAAGCATCTGGATAAACAGGGTCTGATCAGGAACAGTCAACATGGATTTGTGCCTGGAAGGTCATGTTTGACAAACCTTCTTGAATTTTTTTGAAGCGGTAACTAGGGAAATTGATGAGGGTAAAGCAGTGGATGTTGTCTATATGGATTTCAGTAAGGCCTTTGACAAGGTTCCCCATGGAAGGTTGGTTCAGAAGGTTCAATCTTTGGGTGTTAATGACGGAGTAGCAAGATGGATTCGACAGTGGCTGAATGGGAGATGTCAGAGAGTAATGGTGGATGGCTGTTTGTCAGGTTGTAAGCCGGTGACCAGTGGGGTGCCTCAGGGATTTGTGTTGGGTCCACTGTTGTTTGTCATGTACATCAATGATCTGGATGATGGGGTGGAAAATTGGATAAGTAAGTACGCAGATGATACTAAGATAGGTGGTATTGTGGATAATGAAGTAGATTCTCAAAGTCTACAGAGAGATTTGGGCCATTTGGAAAAGTGGGCTGAAAGATGGCAGATGGAGTTTAATGCTGATAAGTGTGAAGTGCTACATCTTGGCAGGACAAATCAAAATAGGACGTACATAGTAAATGGTAGGGAATTGAGGAATGCTGTGGAACAGAGGGATCTAGGAATAACTGTGCATAGTTCCCTGAAGGTGGAATCGCATGTAGATAGGGTGGTAAAGAAAGCCTTTGGTGTGCTGGCCTTTATAAATCAGAGCATTGAATATAGGAGTAGGGAAGTAATGTTAAAATTGTACAAGGCATTGGTAAGACCAATTCTGGAGTATGGTGTACAATTTTGGTCGCCTAGTTATAGGAAGGATGTCAACAAAATAGAGAGAGTACAGAGGAGATTTACTAGAATGTTGCCAGGGTTCCAGCAACTATGTTACAGAGAAAGGTTTGAACTAGTTAGGTCTTTATTCTTTGGAGCGCAGAAGGTTAAGGGGGGACTTGATTGAGGTCTTTAAAATGATGAAAGGGATAGACAGAGTTGACGTGGATAAGCTTTTTCCCATTGAGGGTAGGGAAGATTCAAACAAGAGGGCATGACATGAGAATTAAGGGACAGAAGTTTAGGGGTAACGTGAGGGGGAACTTCTTTACTCAGAGGGTGGTGGCTGTGTGGAATGAGCTTCCAGCAGAGGTGGTGGAGGCAGGATCGATTTTAACATTTAAAAGTAAAGTGGATAGGTATATGGACGTGAAGGGAATGGAGGGGTATGGTCTGAGTGCAGGTAGATGGGACTAGGGGAAAACAAATGGTCGGCACGGACTGGAAGGGCTGAGAGGGCCTGTCTCCGTGCTGTAATTGTTATATGGTTATATGGTTATATGGTTATATGGGGAGACAGAGGGTGGAGAGATGGGCAGAGAGAGGGGGGGGAGAGGGGGAGAGAGAGAGGGGAGAGAGGGCGGAGAGAGAGGGGGAGAAGGGGAGAGAGGCACTCACCTTTTAAACAGGCGTAGCCACAGATGATGTCAGATCTGGTGGGTAGTTTCACTCGGAGCGTTTCCCCTCCGCCTCCCTCCAATGAAAACAAACTCTCTCTCCCATCCTGTAGATCCACCCCACTGTCTGTCTCATCTAGAGTGAGAGAGAGAGTGAGTGGAGGGGAGGAGAGAGGGAAGGAGAGGGGAGGAGCGGAGAGGGGAGGGGAGCAGGGGAGGGGAGGGGAGGAGTTGAAAAAGGACAGCGCCGCTGGGGAGGTGGGGGGGGGGGGGGGAAAGAGAGTTCCTGTCCACAGTGTGTGGGGAGTCTGGCCCGGGTCAGCACGGCCTGGTAGTAAACTTGGCTGGGCCGCCAGGGGTTAAGCTGCGGGGAGGGCATGAGCGTTGAGAAGGAGAGGGTTGGGGATCATGCCAGCAACTCACTCACTCAGTCGCTCGGGCAGCTGCGAGCGGCTGCCCGGACCGGACAGTGGAAATGGCCGCTACCTTAGCGCCTTCAGCCGGCCCGCCCGCCAGCCAGCCATGGTGTCCTACGGCACAGGCGCAAGCGGTGGAGGTGGTGGTTGGCGAGTAGCTACTGGGCAGAAGGCTGGCCGCTCCGTCCCGGGCTCTCTCTCTCCCCGTTATGTGATCTCCCTGAGCCAGGAAGTCCACGTCTCTCAGACCTGAATTGCACAGTGCATTGTGGGACAGGTGAAGACGGAGGCTCCCTGGTCCTCATTGCCTCCTTGGAGGAGTTTCACATCTTCCTTTCTACTGACCAAACCAAACTCTTCATCCTGTCTGCCAGCCTTTTTTCAAAATTTAGCAACTCAAAATGGGGGGGGTGTCTTGGTCGCCGGGAAATACAGTAACTCAAATGTCACTGGTTAAGTGACAATAAGCGCAAAGTTGACCTTGCGGTTTGTTTCAATACCAGCGTCTCAAACTAATCCCTATTTTCAGTCGACATAATATTTCTTAAAAATATAAATATGTCAAAGTTTATTAACTATGGCGATAGATGTGGCCCTCCAACAGTCATGGGACCTGGCCCCTATGCACAAGGTTGCCGACCCCTGCCCCAGATCCTCTGGCCTCTACTATATCAGGAAGATTGTTTGTGTCCTCCTCAGTGAAGACGGATCCAAAGTACGTGTTCAACCCATCTGCCATTTCTTTGTTCTCCATAATAAATTCACCTTTTTCCGTCTTCAAGGGTCCAACTTTGATCTTAACTAATTTTTTGCCTCTTCACATCCCTAAAGAATCTTTTAATATCCTCCTTTATATTCTAGGCTAGCTTACCTTTGTAAATCATCTTTTTCTCCCCGTTTGGTCTTTTTAGTTATCTTCTGTTGCTCTTTAAACATTACCCAATCCTCTTGCTTCCCGCTCATCTTTGCTATGTTGTAATTCTTCCCTTTTATTTTTATACTGTCCCCGACGTCCCTTGTCAGCCACGGTCGCCCCTTACTCCCCTTGGAATCGTTCTTCCTCTATGGAATGAACTGATCCTGTGCCTTTTGTATTGTTCCCAGAAATACCTGCCATTGTTGTTCCACTCCCATCCCTGCGAGGGTATCTTTCAAGTCAACTTTGGCCAGCTCCTCGCTCAAGGCTCATTACACAACACTAAATCCACAATCCGGTTCATTACATAACACTAAATCCAGCATTGCATTCTCCCTGGGAGGCTCCAATACAAGCTGTTCTAAGAATCCATCACGAAGGCACTCTACAAAGTCCCTTTCTTGGGGTCCAGTACCAACCTGATTTTCCCAGTCTACCTGCATGTTGAAATCTCCCATAACAACCACAGCATTACGTTTACTACATACCAATTTTAACTCCTGATTCATTTTGCGCCCTATGTCCAGACTACTGTTTGAGGGCCTATAGATTAGTCCCATTAGGGTCTTTTTACCCTTACAATTCCTTAGTTCTATCCACACTGACTCCACATCTCCTGTTTCAATTTAACCCCTGCAAGAGACTGAATTTCATTCCTCACCACCTACCTCACCCCCTTGCCCCCCTGTCTGTCTTTTCGATAGAAGGTATGCTCTTGAATATTCAGTTCCCAGCCCTGGCCCTCTTGCAGCCATGTCTCTGTAATTCCCACATCATACTTGCCAATTTCTAACTGAGCCTTAAACTCGTCCACTTTATTTCTTAGAGGGGAGAGGGGAGGAGAGGTGAGGGGGGGGCGAGGGTAGGGGAAGAGAGAGGAGGAGAGGTGAGGGGGAGGTGAGGAGAAGGGTAGGAGGAGCGGGGAGACAGTGAGGGGGAGGGGGGATTAAACTCACCTCCACGACAAGCTTGAATGAGAAACACTTTGGGTTTGTTCTGGAGTTGGGGACAAGTGTCGTTGTCGAAGAGACGAAAAATATCCTCTAACTGTGGGAGAGAGGGGAGAGAGAAAGAGAGGGGGAAAGGGGGAGAGAGGGGGAAGGCCGAGAGGGGAGAGAGGGAGGGGGAAGAGAGAGAGGGAGTTTAGTTTATTGCCACTTGTTTCGAGGTAGTGAAAAGCTTTCTTGTTGCGTGCTCTCCAGTCTGTGGAAAGACTGTACATCAGGGCTGCCAACTCTCACGCTTTGAGCGTGAGAATCACGCATTTGGGCAAATTCTCACGCTCTCACGCTGATCACATATTTGTCACGCTCTGTCGTGAGAAATTCTGTGATCAACGAAAATGTAAAAACTGATATAAACTGCATGGGCCACGGGTGTTGGAGCCGGGGCTGAGGGAGGGATGGGAGCAGCGGGCGGGGACAGATGCCGGGAACAGGCCTGGCGAGTGTTTGCGGGGCTGGAGAGTCGCACATGGAGCAGCCCCAGTGCAAGAGTCCCGGGCCATCGGATGCGTCGCGACACTGCCGCGAGAGTCTCTGTTCCGAAGGGACAGGGACTCTCAAAGGGAGGGGGAGAGAGATGGAAAGGAGACAGGGAGACAGTGGGGAGAGAGATAGAGGGGGTGAGAGGAGAGGGGGAGAGGGGCAAGACGGAGAGGAGAAGGGGAGAGTGAGATGGGAGAGAGGGGGAAGAGAGAGAGGGAGGGGAGAGTGAGAGGGGGAGAGAGAGGGGGGAAGAGAGGGGAGAGAAAGGAAGACAGGGAGAGAGATGGGGAAGAGAGGGGAGAGAGATGGGTGGAGGGAGGAGAGAAGGGGAGAGGAGGGGAAGAGAGGGGTGGTAGAAGAGAGGGGGAAGGGAGAGAGGGGGGAAAGTGAGAAATGGGGGAAGGGGAGAGATGGGGGCAAAGAGAAAGAGGAGATAGAGAGAGGGGAGAGAGGGTATAGAGCAAGGGGAGAGTGGGGTGGAAGGGAGAAATGGGGAGAGGTGTGTGGGGAGGAGAGAGAGGGGGGAGAGAGTGTGTGTGGAGAGAGAGCAAGAGGGGGAGATAGAGAAGGAGAAAGAGAGAGGGGGAGGGAGAGAGGGGGAAGAGAGGAGGAGAGGGAGAGGGGGAGAGAGTTAGGGGAAAGAGGGGAGAGAGTTAGGAGAGAGGAGTGAGGGGAGGAGGGAGAGTGAGGTAGAGGGAGAGAAGGAAGAGAGAGTGAGAGAGGGAGAAAAGGAGGGGGGAGAATGGAGAGAGGGGAAGAGAGGAGAGGGGAGAGAGAGAGAGAGAGAGGGAAGGGAGGGGAGAGAGGGGGTGAGAGGATGAGGGAGAGAGAGAGCAGAGAGCGGAGAGAGGGGGGGAGGGGAGAGAGAGGAGGAGAGTGAGGGGAGAGAGAGGGGGAACAGAGAGAGAGGCGGGAGAGAGAGAGGGGGGAGATAGGGGGATAGAGAGGCAGGGCTGCCAACTCCCATGCATTGAGTGTGAGAATCACGTATTTCGCCAAATTCTCACGCTGATCACAAATTTCTCACGCTCTGTCATGAGAAATTCTGTGATCAACGAAAATTTCAAAATTAATATCAACTGCATGGGACACGGGTGTTGGAAGCAGAAGCAACGGCAGGGACAGATGCGGACGGGGAGCGGGTGTGGCGAGTCTTTGCTGGGCTGGCGAGTCGCTCACTGCTACTCCGGCCATGGAGCAGCCTCAGTGCAAGAGTCCCGGGCCGTCGGAGGCGTCGGAAGCGTTGCGCTGCTGCCGTGAGAGTCTCTGTGCCAAATTCGCCCAGGTGACCGGCATGGATCAGGCTGCAGCTCCGTGCATCCTGGAGGACAACCAGTGGCTGCTGGAAGTAGGTACCAAGCACTGGGTAGAAACGGTGGAAGATAGTGGACTTCAAATGGGGGTGGTTGGAGAAAGAACCCTGCCTGCTAGATTTTCACTTACTGTAACTGCAGGAAAAATGTTCCCAATGTTGGGGAGTTCTGAAACAGGGGTCACAGTTTAAGAATAAAGGGTTGGCCAGTTAGGACTGAGATGAGGACAAAGTTTCTTCACGCAGAGAGTTGTGAATCTGTGGAATTCTCTGCCACAGAAGGCAGTGGAGGCCAATTCACTGGAGGTTTTCAAGAAAGAGTTACATTTAGTTCTTGGGGCCAATGAAATCAAGGGATATGGGGGAAAAAAGTGGAAAGACGTAATGATTTTAGATGAACAGCCATGATCATATTGCGTGGCAGTGCTGGCTCGAAGGGCCGATGGCCTATTCCTGCACCTATTTTCTATGTTTCTATGCTTGAGTATATGGCAATAAAACTCGCTCACTTGATTTTGAAGCATCCATGCATGGTGGAGGCATAATGTAGTCATAGAGTGATACAGTGTGAAAACAGGCCCTTCAGCGCAACTTGCCCACACCCGCCAACATGTCCCAGCTACGCTCCCTGCTTTTGGTCCATACCTCCAAACCTGTCCTATCCATGTATCATGTATCAACCATTATTTCCTTCAGTTAAATATTGGGAAGTAGCACTATTGTCATTTGCCACTCAACTATTATGTTTGTTTACCTCACTATTTCTAAACTCCCCCTCCCTCCACCCCCAATTCCTTTGTCAGGTTGAATAGAAATGTCCCCAATCTAGTTGTTTTATTAATTGAACACATAGATGAACATCCTCAAGGAGTGTAATCAGATGGAAACGGATTCAGATGTGATATTTAAGAGATTGTTCAAAGAAGGGGAATATTTTTTAGGAGTGACAGAGATACTTGCAGGGGAATGTGTGAGATTATTATTTGTCTTTAGTTTTAGCTTGAATCAGGACATCTGAAGATTCAAAGTTTAATATAGTAATTGTACTGATACTGACCCCAACCAACCACGTAATGAATATCATCCATTCCGGAGGTTTAACTTTTCTGATGCCATTTAAACGTCACTTGGCTTTCAATCACTTCAATGTAAAAGTAATTGTGAATGGGGAGCATTGGAACAAAAATTTGCCCTCGGTACATATTAACTGTAATATAATAATGTACGCATGTTGGTAGGTGCAATCAAAACAAAGATCTTTTTATCATTGTTGCGTTATGAATACCACAGAAAATATTATGTACTCTCAAGATCACATTTAATAGAATAATATTGCTTAAATATATAGTTATTGGACTTTGCATTTCGGAAAAGTCCCAGCTGAGAGGAAGACAGCAAAACACTGAAAATATTGGGGGTGAAAATGACTTCAGGACAGTTTGTTAGGAAAATGAAAGAAATGGTAACAGAATACTTATACAGCTGAGTGAGTATAATTTTATGGATGAGAAATTATTTGACAAAGTAACTAGCATGTTAGATAACAAGGAAGCCAATGGATGCAGCAAATTTTGTTATAGATAATTTGGTCTGTGAAGTGCCCCATATTGGATACTTGACCATTGTGGACTTGAATGTAATAGGTTAAGTCCATGGGGCCAGATATGGGGCTTTATGTGTGGGCCAGATATATTGTCAGTGCAGAGGGGCTAGGAGCAAGGCCAAGTGTGCATCCAGTCAAGGTCTGGAATAGTACTAGGTGTGCAGTCAAAGCTGGACCAGGGGAGTGTTCAGCACTGGGAACCTAAGCAGGTAAGCAGCTATGATCAGGGTAGAATAGGGGGCCAGGTGTAAGGCTGGACTCAGGGTCAGGAATGAGAGAAGGTATGCAACTGGAGTCAGGGCCAGGAGTAGTACCCAGTGTGCAGTGAGACCCAGGTTGGGCAACATGGGCCAAGTGCTTGATTATAATCTGATTTCCATACATGAATAAACTAAGATCATTCATGTGCTGCACCTGTTGATCAGAGCCTGGGCTCTACTGTGGAATGTAATTAGGAATGTCATTTAGTCTAACCTTATTCACAGCTAATCCAATTTAAAGCATATATATTGCATTCAAGTGTCAGTTAAAAGACTCACCACAGTATGCACCATATTGCACAATTTCAAACTGAAAATGCAAAAGCTCCGTACCAATGGGAGGGGGACACTGCCCCCCCCCGTCGCTACGCTCCCTCGGACTTGGTCTCTCGCAATTTCTCACTCCCAACTCTCACCCAACGTTGGCAGCCCTGCTGTACATGATTACAATTGAGTCGTCCACAGTGTGTAGATACAGGAAAAGGGAAGTGCAGGGTAAAGTCTGATTAAAGATAGTTCGAGAGAGAGAGAGGGGATTGAGAGAGAGAGGGGTGGTTCTTACCACTAAACTCTCTCTCCCCTCTCTCTCCCTCTTCCCCTCTCTCCCCCTCCCCCCCTCTCTCTCTTTCCCCCTCTCTCTCCCCCCTCTTCCCCTCCCTCTCCATCGCTATCTCTCTCCCCACTCTTAGCCATTATAGAGGTTGTGTAATGAACCGGATTGGATAAGGGAACACGAGGTAACGGAGCCATTAGGAGGTAGTGACCATAATATGATGTTTGAATCTACAATTGGAGAGGGAGAACGGTAAATCGGCGGTGAATGTTACAGTAAACACAGGGCACTATGGAGCCATGAGGGAGGAGCTGGCCAAAGTTGACTGAAAGATAACCTAGCAGGGACGACAGTGGAACAACAACGGCAGGTAGTTCTGGGAATAATACAGAAGGTGCAGGATCAGTTCATTCCAAGGAGAGTAAGGGGCGACCCTGGCTGACAAGGGCAGTATAAAATGATAAGAGAAGTATAACATAGCAAAGATGGGCAGGAAGCCGGAGGATTGGGCAACTTTCAAAGGACCAACATAAGGTAACATAAAGGACAATAGGGGATGAAAAAAATGAAGGAAGGACTTGTCTGAAGAAAGGTCTCGACCCGAAACATCACCTATTCCTTCGCTCCATAGATGCTGCCTCACCCGCTGAGTTTCTCCAGCATTTCTGTCTAAGTACGAAGGTAAGCTCACCAAAACTATAAAGAAGGAGTGTAAAAGCTTCTTTAGGTATGTTGAGAGAAGAAGATTAATAAAGACAAATGTGGGCCCTTGAAGGCAGAAACAGGTGAAATTATTATGGGGAACAAGGAAATGGCAGAAGAGTTGAACAGGTACTTTGGTTCTGTCTTCACGAAGGAGGACACAATCTCCCAGATGTACTAGAGGACAGGGGATGTAGGGAGGCAGGGGAACTGAAATAAATTTGCATTAGGTGAGAAATACTATTGGGTAGAATGATGGGACAGAAGGCTGATGAATCCCCAGGGCCTGATGGTCTGCATCCCAGGGTACTTAAGCAAGTGGCTCTAGAAATCTTGGACGCATTCGTGATCATTTTCCAATGTTCTATAGATTCAGGATCGGTTCCTGTGGATTGGAGGGTAGCTAATGGTATCCCACTTTTTAAGAAAGGCGGGAGAGAGAAAACGGGGAATTATAGACCAGTTAGCCTGACATCGGTGGTGGGGAAGATGCTGGAATCAATTATAAAAGATGAAATAGCGGTATGTGGATAGCAGTAACAGGATCGGTCCGAGTCAGCATGGATTTACGTAGGGGAAATCATGTTTGATTAATCTTCTGGAATTGTTTGAGGATGTAACTAGGAGAATGGACAAGGGAGAGCCAATGGATGTAGTGTACCTGGACTTTCAGAAAGCATTTGATAAGGTCCCACATAGGAGATTAGTGGGTAAAATTAGGGCACGTGGTATTGGGGGTAGGCTACTGACATGGATAGAAAATGGTTTGGCAGACAGGAAACAAAGATTAAGGATTGACGGGTCCCTTTCAGAATGGCAGGCAGTGACTAGTGGGGTACCGCAAGGCTCGGTGCTGGGACCGCAGCTATTTACGATATACATCAATGATTTGGATGAAGGGATTAAAAGTAACACTAGCAAATTTGACACAAAGCTGGGTGGCAGTGTGAACTGTGAAGAAGATGCTTGGAGGTTGCAGGGTGACTTTGACCGGTCGGGGGAGTGGGCAGATGCAGTATAAATGGATAAGTGTGAGGTTATCCATTTTGGCAGCAAGAACAAGAAGGCAGATTATTATCTCAATGGTGTCATATTAGGAAAAATGGAAGTGCAGCGAGACCTGGGTGTCCTTGTACACCAGTCACTGAAAGTAAGCATGCAGGTACAGCAGACAGTGAAGAACGCAAATGACATGTTGGCCTTCATAACAAGAGGAGTCGATTTTAGGAGCAAGGAGGTCTTTCTGCAGTTGTACAGGGCCCTGTTGGGACCACACCTGGAGTATTGTGTGCAGTTTTAGTCCCCTAATTTGAGGAAGGGCATTCTTGCTATTGAGGAAGTGCAGCGTAGGTTCACCAGGTTGATTCCCGGGATGGCGGGACTGTCATATGTTGGTAGAATGGAGCGGTTGGGCTGTATTCACTGGAGTTTAGAAGGATGAGAGGGGATCGTATTGAAACATATAAGATTGTTAAGGGATTGGACACACTAGAGGCAGGAAACATGTTCCCTATGTCATCCAGAACCAGGAGTCACAGTTTAAGAATAAGAACTGAGATGAGAAGAAAAAAAATACCCAGAGAGTTGTGAATCTGTGAAATTCTCTGCCCCAGAAGGCAGTGGACGCCAATTCTCTGGAGGCTTTCAAGAGAGAGTTAGATAGGGCTCTTAAAGATAGTGGATATGGGGAGAAGGCAGGATTGGGGTACTGATTGTGGATGATCAGCCACGATCACAGTGAATGGCGGTGCTGGCTCGAAGGCCGAATGGCCCCCTCCTGCACCTATCTTCTGCTTCTATCAGGCACGTGCCGCGAGTAATTACTCAGGGTAGGCAGTCAGACGGCTTTAAAAATAAATTAAACCGCGCATGTGCAGATTGTTCTCTCCGTAAAAATAAAAATAAAGACAGTAACAATTCAATTTGCCCAAGGCTTCCAAGTCTCCTTTATTCTGAATTACTGAATGGGTGGGGGTGAAGGGTGATGGCATGTGGAGAGATGGCGGATAAAACGGGAGCACAGGGAACAGTTGAATCAGTTGTCATCTAATTGAATGACAACACTTGTTCAAGGGACCAATTGGGGGGAGAGTTCCATTCACAGCGTGTGGAGAGTCTGCTCCAGGTGTGAAGTTGCGGGGAGGGCAGGAGTGTTGAGAAGGAGGGGGCCGGGGATAATGGCAGCAGCTCACTCACTCACTCACTCACTGCTGCGGCGCTCTGGACGCGGAGCCCCCGCACTGTAGCCGGGGATAGAAGCAGCTCGGGGATCTGCGAGCGGCCGCCGGGACCCGACAGCAGAACTGGCCGCCACTTCAGCGCCTTCTGCCGGCCCGCTCACCTCACCCAGTGCTCTCCGTCGGAACATCTCTCACCTGCCGCTCGCTCATGTCAGCGGCTTCCTGCAAATCCTTAAATTCCCACAGCTGAGCAAACTCAACCTCAACCTGACATGAGTGAGGCCAGCGAGCGGCAGGAGAGGTTTTTAGACGGAGAGCCGCCAGAGGTGAGCGGGGGCCGGCAGAAGGAGCTAAGGTGGCGGCTGGTTCCGCTGTCCGGCCACCCGAGCTACTCCTCCCCCCCCCCCCCCCCCGGCCTCAATGCGGTGGTATTGCACGTCTCCCGACCCCTCCTTCACAACATTCATGCCCTCCTCGCAACTTTACCCCGAGCCAGACTCCCCAAAGGCTGTGAAAGGAGCTCCCCCCACACCCCGGGAAATACGGTATTTAAAAACATAAACACAAAATGTACTTACCACATTATTGTACATGAACTCCATTCTTCTCTTCTTTGTTTCCTAACATACACTTAAAATTGTGACAATCCATATTTGAGAGCCCCGCCAAGACCCCAGCGCTGTGCATGCGGAGTGCTGCGCAGGCAGGGTTTCAGCTGCCTTCATTCTGCTGGAAACTGGCGCCTGAAGCAGCGCTGACGGCCCGTGGGCTGCACACACCTTCAAGGGTTACAAGCGCTGCGGATGAAAGGCACGGAGAATGATGCCGACCAAAGAGATCGATCTCTTACATAGGCATCATTCTCCCATGCCTTTATCATTTATATTCAGTTATTACCATTTTATAATTTTAGTCAGGGTAGGCAGTGCCTACCTTGCCTACCCTGACGGCACGTGCATGGTTTCTATGTCTCCCCCACCTGTAACAGCTGCCCATCTACGCCATACACTGCTCCCTCCACTCCGTGGGACAGCACGGCCACGACGGTCGAATGGACTGATCGGTGGTCAGGGAGATGGGAAAATCGCTGTAGCTCTGACTTCATCTCCTGGGGGAGAGAGAGAGAAAGACGGGAGGGGGCAGAGTGTAAAGAGTCACAGTTAGATGTATCCTTCCCCCTTCTCCCTCTCTCCCCATCTCTCTCTCCTCCTCCCTCTCCCCCTCTCTCTCACCCATTTGTCTACCCCCTTCACATCTCTCTCTCTCTCCCCCCCCCTATCTCCCCCTCTCCCTTCCTCTCTCTCTCCCTCTCTCTCTCTCTCACCCGTCTCCCTCTCTCTCCCCCCCCCCTCGCTCTCTCCCTCTCCCCCTCTCTCCGCCCCCCTCTCTCTCTCCCCTCTCTCTCTTTCTCTCCCCCCCCCCCCTCTCCCCCCCCCCTCTCTCTCTCCGTACCTCTGCAGTTTGATCCTGTATACAGGTGACTGCGAATCCCAAGATTGTGAAGATTTGCGACAGTGATCTCTGGTCTTCATCACCGCCTTTTCGATCGACCAGATCCCCTGCTCCCCGAAACTGTACATTACTGATGATCAAAGCCAGTCCCTTCGGTCGAGAGATTAACTGGTATGCCTGGGGGAGAGAGGGGGGCAGAGAGAGAGGGGGGAAGAGAGAGGGGGGCAGAGAAAGAGGGGAGAGAGAGGGATGAGAAAGGGGGAGGGAGAGGGTGGAGAGAGAGGGGAGAGAGTCATAGTCACCCAGCGAGGAAACAAGCCCTTCAACCCTACTTACCCACGCCGACCAACATGTCCCATCTACACTAGTCCCACCTGCCTGCGTTTGGACCATATCCTTCCAAACCTGTCCTATCCATGTACCTGTCCAAGTGTCTCTTAAATGTTGTGATAGTCCAAGCCTCCACTACCTCCTCCAACAGCTCGTTCCATACACCCACTGTGTGGAAAGGTTGCCCCTCTGGTTCCTATTAAATCTTTCCCCCTTCACCTTAAACCTATGTCCTCTGGTCCTCGATTCCCTTACTCTGGGCAAGAAGCATAGAATCTTAGAATCATAGAAAATATGTGCAGGAGTGGGCCAATCGGTCCTTCGAGCCTAAACCGCCATTCAATATGATCATGGCTGATCATCCAACTCAGTATCCTGTACCTGCCCTCTCTCCATACCCCCTGATCCCCTTAGCCACAAGGGCCACATCTAACGCCCTCTTAAATATGGCCAATGAACTGGCCTCAACTACGTTCTGGAATTCTCTATTCCACAGACTCACCACTCTCTGTCTGAAAAAAGATCTTCTCATCTCGGTCCTAAAAGACTGCCCCCTTATCCTTAAACTGTGACCCCTTGTTCTGGAGTTCCCCAACATCGGGAACAACCTTCCTGCATCTAGCCTGTCCAACCCCTTAAGAATGTTGTAAGCCTCTATAAGATCCCCCCTCAATCTCCTAAATTCCAGCGAGTACAAGCCGAGTCTATCCAGTCTTCCTTCATATGGAAGTCCTTCATATGGAAGGCCATCCCAGGAATCAGTCTGGTGAACCTCCTCTGTTCTCCCTCTATGGCAAGAATGTCTTTCCTCAGATTAGGAGACCAAAACTGTACGCAATACTCCAGGTGTGGCCTCACCAAGACCCTGTACAACTGCAGTAGAACCTCCCTGCTCCTGTACTCAAATCCTTTTGCTATGAATGCTAACATACCATTCGATTTATTCACAGCCTGCTGCACCTGCATGCCTACTTTCGATGACTGGTGTACCATGACACCCAGGTCTCGCTGCATCTCCCCTTTTCCTAATCGGCCATTCAGATAATAGTCTACCCTCCTGTTTTTGCCGCCAAAGTGGATAACCTCACATTTATCCACATTATACTGCATCTGCCATGCATTTGCCCACTCACCCAGTCTATCCAAGTCACCTTGCAGCCTCCTAGCATCCTCCTCACAGCTAACATTGCCCCCCAGCTTCGTGTCATCCGCAAACTTGGAGATGTTGCATTCAATTCCCTCGTCCAAATCATTAATATATATATTGTAAATAGCTGGGGTCCCAGCACTGAGCCTTGCGGCACCCCACTAGTCACTGCCTGCCATCCTGAAAAGGACCCGTTTACTCCTACTCTTTGCTTCCTGTCTGCCAGCCAGTTCTCTATCCACATCAATACTGAACCCCCAATATCGTGTGCTTTAAGTTTGTATACTAATCTCTTATATGGGACCTTGTCGAAAGCCTTCTGAAAGTCCAGATACAACACATTCACAGTTTCTCCCTTATCCACTCTACTATTTACATCCTCAAAAAATTCTATAAGATTCGTCAGACATGATTTACCTTTCATTAATCCATGCTGACTTTGTCCAATGATTTCACCACTTTCCAAATGTACTGCTATCCCATCTTTAATAACTGACTCTAGCATTTTGCCCACTACCGACGTTAGACTAACTGGTCTGTAATTCCCCGTTTTCTCTCTCCCTCCTTTTTTAAAAAGTGGGGTTACATTAGCTACCCTCCAATCCTCAGGAACTACTCCAGAATCTAAAGAGTTTTGAAAATTTATCACTAATGCATCCACTATTTCTGGGGCTACTTCCTTAAGTACTCTGGGATGCAGTCTATCTGGCCCTGGGGATTTATCGGCCTTTAATCTATTCAATTTACCCAACACCACTTCCCGGCTAACCTGGATTTCACTCAGTTCCTCCATCTCATTAGATGGAGGAAGTGAGTCTCTGGAGGAAGAGACTCTGCGTCTACCCGATCTATTCCTCTCTTGAGGATCTATTCCTCAAATGTAACCCCTCTTTTTAAGAAGGGAGGGAGAGAGAAAACGGGGAATTACAGACCAGTTAGTCTAACATCGGTAGTGGGGAAACTGCTAGAGTCAGTTATTAAAGATGGGATAGCAGCACATTTGGAAAGTGGTGAAATCGTTGGACAAAGTCAGCATGGATTTACGATAGGGAAATCATGTCTGACGAATCTTGTGGAATTTTTCGAGGATGTAACTAGTAGCGTGGATAAGGGAGAACCAGTGGATGTGGTATATCTGGACTTCCAGAAGGCTTTCGACAAGGTCCCACATAAGAGATTTAGTATACAAACTTAAAGCATACGGTATTAGGGGTTCATATTGATGTGGATAGAGAACTGGCTGGCAAACAGGAAGCAAAGAGTAGGAGTAAAACGGGTCCTTTTCACAATGGCAGCAGTGACTAGTGGGGTACGGCAGGCTCAGTGCTGGGACCCCAGCTGTTTACAATATATATTAATGATCTGGATGAGGGAATTGAAGGCAATATCTCCAAGTTTGCGGATGACACTAAGCTGGGGGCAGTGTTAGCTGTGAGGGAGGATGCTAGGGGACTGCAAGGTGACTTGGATAGGCTGGGTGAGTGGGCAAATGTTTGGCAGATGCAGTATAATGTGGATAAATGTGAGTTATCCACTTTGGTGGCAAAAACAGGAAAGCAGACTTATATTTAAATGGTGCCGATTAGCAAAGGGGAGATGCAGCGAGACCTGGGTGTCATGGTACACCAGTCATTGAAGTAGGCATGCAGGTGCAGCAGCAGTGAAAAAAGCGAATGGTATGTTAGCTTTCATAGCAAAAGGATTTGAGTACAGGAGCAGGGAGGTTCTACTTCAGTTGTACAGGGTCTTGGTGAGACCACACCTGGAGTATTGCGTACAGTTTTGGTCTCCAAATCTGAGGAAGGACATTATTGCCATAGAGGAGTGCAGAGAAGGTTCACCAGACTGATTCCTGGGATGTCAGGACTGTCTTAAGAAGAAAGACTGGATAGACTCGGTTTTATACTCTCTGGAATTTAGGAGATTGAGAGGGGATCTTATAGAAACTTACAAAAATTCTTAAGGGATTGGACAGGCTAGATGCAGGAAGATTGTTCCCGATGTTGGGAAGTCCAGGACAAGGGTCACAGCTTAAGGATAAGGGGGAAATCCTTTAAGACCGAGATGAGAAAGACTTTTTTCACACAGAGAGTGGTGAGTCTCTGGAACTCTCTGCCACAGAGGGTAGTTGAGGCCAGTTCATTGGCTATATTTAAGAGTGAGTTGGATGTGGCCCTTGTGGTTAAGGGGATCAGAGGGTATGGAGAGAAGGCAGGTACGGGATACTGAGTTGGATGATCAGCCATGATCATATTGAATGGCGGTGCAGGCTCGAAGGGCTGAATGGCCTACTCCTGCACCTAATTTCTATGTTTCTATGTTTCTATGACTCTGAACACCTCTATAAGATCACTCCTCATCCTTCTGCACTGCAAGGAATAGAGCCCTCGCCGGCACCAACCTCCCCTTGTAGCTCAGGCCCCTCCAGTTATTCAAAGCTTCAAGTTCTACTGAGTCAATATCACCAACTTCTCCTGGATCAACGAGCAAGAAAGCTCGGCAAAGCCTCGACTTCCTTAGAAGGCTGAGGGCGTTCGGCATGTTCCCCAAAACTCCCACCAACTTCTACAGATGCGCCGCAGAAAGCATTTTACCCGGATGCATCACGGCACGGTTTGGGAACAGCTCCGTCCAAGAGCGCAAGTAATTGCAGAGATTTGTGGACACAGCCCAGACCCTCGCGCACACAAACCAACCTCCCTTCCATCCACTCCCATAGTTGAGTTTATTATAGTCCCGTGTACAGACGTACGGTACAGTGTAAAGCTTTCTCGTTGCGTGCGCTCCAGTCAGCGGGGAGACTGGACATGATTACAACTGAGCCGTCCACAGTGTGCAGACACAGCGTAAAGGGAATTACGTTTACTGCAAGGTAAAGTCCGATTAAAGATAGTCTGAGCGTCTCCAATGAGGTGGATAGGAGGTCATGACCGCTCTCTAGTTGGTGAGAGGACGGTTCAGTTGCCTGATAACAGCCGGGAAGAAACTGTCCCTGAATCTGGAGGTGTGCCTTTTCACACTTCTGTACCTCTTGCGCGATGGGAGAGGGGGGGAAGAGGGAGTGACCGGGGGTGAGGCTGGTCCGCGATTATCCTGCTGGCCTTGGCGTGGTAATGTGAGGTATAGATGGAGTGGATGCAAGGGAGGATGGTTTGTGAGTGTGACGGTCTGGGTTGCGTCCACAACTCTCTGGATGGAGATGGAGATGGAGGCGATGGATGGAAGGGGGGTTGGTTTGTGTGCGCAACGGACTGGGCTGCGTCCACAACTCTGCGATTTCTTGCTGGTCTCGGATGGAGCTGTTCCCAAACCGTGCTGTGATTGGACTCACCGTATCTCGATGTTGTTTGTAAAAGTCTGGAGAACATGATAACACTGGGAATCCCACCGCCCCATCCCCAGCGTCGACAGAACTCTCTCTCACATCTGCTGCGGGGGACAGAAAGAGAGAATGGCTCAGTGAAATAGTGAAAGGCCATTCCCAGGCTAGTCTAGTTCAGAGATACAGCGCGCAAACAGGCCCTTTGGCCCACCCAGTCCGTGCCGGCCAGCGATCCCGCGCACTCACACCATCCTACACACACACTGGGGACAATTTACAATTTCCCACCAAAACCAATTAACCTTTCAAGCCAGCACGTCAATGGGGTGTGGGAGGAAACCGGGGCACCCGGAGAAAACCCACGCAGGTCACGGGGAGAAGGTGCAAGCTCCGCCCGTGGTCAGGATGGAACCCAGGTCTCCACCGCTGGCTGCCCCACTGTGATGTACTTTAGTGGGAGAGTCTCGCACCAGAGGGCACAGCCTCAGAATAAAGTGGAGGAGGGGTGGAGAGGGGGGTCACCTCTGATGCAGAGTTTTTTCGCCGGACGATCCCTGTCCTCTTCTTCATCGGGAGCGGGGGGGGGGGGGGGGGGGGGATATCTATAAAAAACTGGGAGGGGGGGGGCTGGAACCAGGGGACCCCTGTGAAACGGGGGGGGGGGGGGGGGGGGGGGGGGGGGGGGGGGGAGAGAGCGTATAAGAGTAGGGTGGAGAGAGTGCCAGAGAAGGGGGGAGAGAGAGAGAGAGGGGGAGAGAGAGAGAGAGGGAAGAGAGAGAGAGAGGGTGGAAGAGAGAGAGAGGGGGAGAAGAGACTAGAGGGGGAAGAGCGAGAAGAGATAGGGGAGAGAGAGAAGAATATGGGGAGAGAGATATCATTGATGCAATTCCTGAGACCGGCTCATCACTCAATTTCCCCACCTCCCCCCCCCCCATTTGTCCCCCCCTCACTCTCTCTCTCTCCCCTCACCTGTGTGGAATGAGGGAGTATTTTCTTTCCTGCAGTAACATGGGGAGTGACTCTGTTCGGTGTCGGCGTGATCGCGGACAAATGTTTCAAAATCTGCCGGACCTCGACATGGAGAAGAAGGAGAAGCTACAGTTTCCTATGTTAAAATTAGTCCTCTTATCCTGTGAGAGAGAAGAGAGTAGGGGGGTGGGGGAGGAAGAGAGAGAGGGAGGGGGAGGGATAGAGAGAGAGTGGTGGTGTTGGGGGAGAAGAGAGAGTGGGTGGGGGGGGGGGAGAGATTGGGGGTGAAGAGATAAACATAGGTAGGGGGAAGAAAGATAGGGAGAGGGGGAAAGAGAGAAAGGGGGGAGAGAGATAGGGGGGAGAGAGAGAGAGGGAGAGAGAGATGAGGTGGGGGAGAGGATGGGGGGGGAGAGGAGAATATATAGGGGGGGGGGATAGAATGGGGTGGTTCTCGCTCGGTGGCTCGCTGTGTGTCGCGCGCTCTTCCTGGTTCTAGCTTTTTGTCTCTCTCTCTCTTTTGTTTTCTCTCTCTTTTTCTTGTTGTTGTTCTTTTTTTCCCTCCTCTCTCTCTCTTGTTTTGTTCTCTCTTCCTTTTTCCTCTTCCATCTTCTTTTTCACTCCTTTTGATCTCTCGTCACTCGTTCCATTTTCTCTCTTTTTCATCTTCTATCGCTTCGTTGCTTTTCTTTTTCTATCTCTCTCTTTTTCTTTTTTTTCTGATTCGCTCTTTTTCTATTTCGAATACTTCTTTTTTGCTCTCTTCTTTTCTCTTTTCTCATATTAATCTCTTTTTCTCTTCTTCTCTTTTCTCTCTCTTCGCTCTTGTTCTTTTCTCTCTCTTTCTTTTCTCTTTTCTCTTTTCTCTTTCCTCTCTCTTTTCTCATTTCTTTTCTCCATTCGCTTTTTCTTCATCTCTTTTCTCTCCTCTCTTCTACTCCGCCTATTTCTTTATCTTCTCTCTTTTCTTTTTTTTTATCTCTCTCTTGTTTTGTTTTTTTTTTTCTCCTTCTCTTTCCTCCGGCTCTACCGTCCTCGTCTAGCCGTCATTTCTCTCATATACTCTCGCCTCTTCCTATCCCTCACCAACCCCCATTACCCTGAGAGATAGTTATAAAACCCCGTTACCACTCTCACCACCACGTACACCACCTACACCACCACCACACAACACCACATACAACACCTCCCCATCCCACACACCACCCCTTTGGTACACAAATACCAACCTACCCAACAAACCCACACACCAACCCAAACAACTAACACCCTAGCCAACACTCACACCCACTAATCCCCCGCGAACCGACCACACACTACCAACCTCACGACACCCTACACAATCTCTCTGGACAACGTACCGCACCGCAACTACACATACAAACTATCAAACTACACACACTTACACACAATCCTGTCTACACCACTCTACACCCCACCACTCTACACCTAACCCACCCCCACACCCCACACCGCCAACACTACCACGCCAACACCACCAACCACCACCCCTCCTACCACCCCTACACACCCCCCCCCTTACCTTTGGAAGTGCTCATACTTTACCCTCCTGTCCTCCGCCCCGCCCACCACAACACCACCCCCCCCACAACACACCCCTTACCCGCCTATTTACCTCCCCACCACCACTCAAACCCCCCAC
>CM069173.1:8902969-9049688 GCA_035221665.1 Okamejei kenojei
GGCGAGATGAGAAGCTACAGCCATCTTACACTCATCCCCTATTCATCCTGTACTGACCCCCTTCCATCCATCCTGCTACTGCACCCCCCCCTTTCATCCTGTACTGAACCGCCCATTCATCTGCCTAGCCTCCCATCTCACGTTAATGAACCCACCCATTCATCCGTATGATCTCCCCCATTAATCCTGTACTAATTCCCCATCTTTCCATCCTGTACTAATTTCCCCCATACTTCATCCTGTACTGATTCCCCCCATTCATCCGTATTCCTCCACTGATTCTCCCTTGCGCTCTCCCCCACACAATTTTACCGACTCAACCAACACACACTAATTCCCCTGCCTCATCCATCCATCCGCACCAATTGCCTTCTCTAATCCCCCCCTCTGCCATCTACCCATCCCGCACTGATTCATCCAGCACCCCCCCCTATGGGAAATGGGCCGGGTGGAGTGGAGAGTGGAAGTTCAGTCTACACTCACTGAATCATCCCAGTGAAAAGATTAGAGATTGGGTGTTGGATCTGGAGCGGACCAATACATCTGTAAAATAAACAGGACAGAATCTTTTCATTTGCACAATTGATTTTATTGTATTAATGTTTAAAATCCATGCATTTGAAGGAAGAATATTTTACAGCACATCTGTGGTTCCTTAACCCCAAACCCTAACCCTTAACCCTAACGGTCGTACTCCACAGGGCCTGCATACGGTCAACGTGAGACAGGGCACACGAATGATGAGACACCCTAGATGTCGCCCCTGGATTTTGAACATTCCTAAATCCTGAGGTGACAGGGAAGTACGCGGCGTCACTCATGCGTCACCACGGCATCAGGCCACGTCACCATCCGACCACGACTCGACAAACCATACTTAAGCTGTCGCCAAAATGTCACCCAAGTGGGACAGGCCTTTCACGCAGCGTAACATGAGGGGCAAAGCTGTCGAAGGCGATCTTGGCGGGCAAACTTCTCGCGGCCAGGTTCTCGATCACTCAGTCTCGCGTCGCAGTGGCGAAGAAAATGTCCAAGCCCGAGCAGTCTCGATTTAGATGCGGCAGCTGGAGGTCAGAGTAGCGAGCGCCATAATCCGCCTTCACCAACCTGCCGCTTGAGCGGCTCTTGGCTGCGACCTGCTGCTGCTTCTCTTGGCGCAGCTGGCGTGGTTACTTGTGCACCCTGGGATGCTGCTGGCGTGGCGACTGGTGCTTCCTGGGGTGCTGTGGGTGGTGGTTACTTGTCCACCTTGGGGTGCTGCAGGCTCTGTACCCGCTGCTAATTCTCCCTTCCGACGTTGCATGCTCCTGTTGCCAGCCCCTGCTGCTGTCACCCCGGCCGCTAGATCGAGCAGCAGCAAAGGACCAGGCTGCCAGTGCATTTGAATCTGCAGGCGCTGCTGGTTGGCCGCCGGCTCCTAGTACAAACTCACAAATTCTGCCGGGTACATGACTAGCGAATTGGGGGCCTCTTGGGAGCTGGGCGACGCAACAATGTCCAGGCGGGAGCCCAAAGTGCCCGCTCTGATAGGGGCTGTCGGTGGCCAGGTAAGTCTTCTTGCTGGCCTGCTGCCGTGGATTTCCTCGGTGGGGGGGGGGGGCCAGAGCTGCCCAAACCATTGGTGCTCCACTTCGACACCCCTCGCCGTCTGGCCTCTTCAAGGTCTTGGCCTTGTCAAGCAGCCAGTCTCAACACAGCGCTTGCCGACCGCCTGTCCCCCCCCATTTGGACTGCGGAAGGTAGCGGGGGCCTTGAATATGAGGCCTGAGCGGCAGGACTGAGAGTTTGCTTCGGCCTCATGCGGCATGCTTGCAGTGGGCGCGATCGCTATCGGCACCTTACTTTGATCAGCCAAACGAGGCCAAAACATCCGCAATGAAGGAAAAGACCAATTGCCTTAATCCACATTCACTATGATTTTGCCCATAACTTGACAAAAGCCATGACTAGGTGTGCGCAGTTACATTCTTGGAGAAAAATGGAACTGGAAAAACACGATTTATGGCCTAAATGGCAGTATATGCAGAGCACACGAGTGTCCGTCGCCTGCATCCTAGCCAGAACTTCCTTATGAGCAATGTACAGGCTGTCTGCACTGCCCTTACTTAATGATATTCAATATGACTTTGACCATGACTTGGACCAAAGTGGTGTTGAGTTGGTTTTGCACAGTTTACATTTTTTACGTGTTCATAGGTTTACATTCTCGGAAACTGAATCTATTTCATTGTTGAGGTTTGATGTGATGTGAAGTTGTTAGATCAGGGAGGACCATTAAAGGTGCACTGCACACACTAACACTGTTGGAGCAGTAACAGGCAATCAAATCAACACACAAAATATGTTCTAAAAAAGGTTTTCTTTACTGCAAAAACTTTACAGTATATTTTTTGGTTTTGCATGCTCCTTTTATAAACATTTTACATAAACATTTTTCAACAGTACAGCTTGTTTATTAAAACAAGGACAACAATTCTTAATTTTACAAAAATGTTAATACAACAATGACCCCAAATCACCCTTTCCACCCACTCATTATTCTTGACTCAACGAAATTTATTTGAAAATATTGGTATACATTTGGTGCAAAAAGCTTCTAAATAAGGATCAGAATGCACCAGAGAGCATCTAAAAACCCCAGGAGCTTTCTGGGCCCTTATGCGGGCCCTGGAATACCCGGACGTGTGGGGCTTCCCCACTTGTGGATGTGCGCTGCAATGCACGTTTATTTCTCAAGAAATTTGGGGAATCCTGTTACACGCACCCCCCTTTTTGAAAGCTTCATCGTGGGCCTCTGGTACTCCCCACGCACCCTTCCCTATCTGTTCTAACGCTAGTTGTCTTGTGGTCTTTATTTCTTCAGATTTAGAGAAAAAGTATGTTATTGGTGAAATTGGCACGTTCGGCCACACTATCTATAATCCCGGGCCCTGCCGTCTCCCAGTTCCCTGGAGGACACGTGGCCCCTAGTGCGTATATTCGTTCGCGAGGTTTTTGGCCTACTGCCAGTGGGTCTTGGCCGCCAATACGGCCCATACGGTGGCTGGGATGGAATATTAGGTATCTAAGGGGAGGAGGGAGGGGGTTATTGGGGGAGCTAAGCTGGGGGTTTGGGAAGCAAAGGGTGGAGTTGTCGGGGGACCCTGGTGCGGGCGGAGCCCATATCTTGGGGGTTCTGGGGGAACTGCATGCGTGACGGGGTGATGGAAGGGGTGGTGGGGTGAGGGGGGTGTTGTGAAGAACGGTGAAGGCGTTGCGAATGGGTGGGGCGGGGGGACGGGCCACGGCAGCGAGAGAAGCTGGGGAAGTTTCGTTTGACTTCAGTTACGGTTAGGTCTCGGTTAGAGAGCGGGAGAAAGCAGAGACGGAGGGAACAGCGACTGAGGGAGTGAGAGTGGTGCGAGAAAGAAAGAGACAACCGCACGAGAAAAGAGAGTGAGAGAGAGAAACTCCCGAGCGAATGGCAGCGCTGGCGCAACAGCAACAGAGACACTCCCGCCCGGCGCCAAGCCCCTCGCAGAGCGACACCCACCCACTCCCCAATACCCTCCGCTTGCGGGTGTGTGGGTGTGAGGGAGAGCGGGGTTGGTAAGGTAGAGGGGACTCTGGGTTTGGGGGGGGGGGTTGTGGGGTTGTGTATGGCATGGGGGCTGTGCTCGGGCAATTCTTTATACGCTCAGTCTGCTGATCTACATACATATAATACACAAGTTCTTTTATACTACTAAAGGCATGCATAAGGCAGGGTTGTTACTAGTAAGAAATAGTACTAAGGATTGGCTAACTTGCAAATAGCCAAGTCTACACATCTCTTCCCATAGAAAGTGAAATGCAACTTACTGGTGCTTGAAAAAAAAAACAATTAGCTGAGGGTATATGTAGAGTTCAACAAAATCGCCTCGTATCTAGTGGGTGGCCTTAATAACCCGCCGGCCTCGTGTGGTAGGGAAGCTGCCTCACCCACCTATCTTTCCGAAAAAAGACGGGACTGGGATATTTGGTTAATACCGATGGTGACCGATGGGCTTATGGGGAAGAGGCCGCCACGGGGAGAACCAAGGGTTAGAGCGACGCGGGAGCCCAGAGGCACTGGTTTTTTGCAACGGGGAGACCGTAGGGGCAGACCGATGCGGGGTTTGTGTGTGGTATTAGTCGCAACAGGTGGGGTGACGGGACGGTCGGCAACAGGTGACGGGGACGGCTGCCAAACAGGGCTGTCGGTGTTGTTCTGTAAACAAGAATGGTGGGGAATTTTTTCCCAGGACCCGCGGGGGCGCTGGACGCGGTTTCCTTCACAGGAAGGAAAGTGTTGGGAAAACCCAGATGCTTCTGTAGCGGACAACATCCACTTCGTCCAGGTAGGAGCGTTGGTTCCTTTGAGGGACTGAATGTTGCCCCTAGTCTGGTATGTCCTTTGTCGATTTGTAGGCGTACCACTTGTCCATGTACAAGTTGTTTAAGCGGCTTGCTGGTCTTGTCATAAAACCGCTTTTGCCTGTGGCATTTAAATTGCACTCGCTTTTGTATCGTGGTGGGAGAACGGACGTGCGGCTGCAGCTGTTGCTGGGAGACAGGCAGTGGTGGACGTGTCTGGCAGGATATTAGCCACTGGGCGGGGGAGCCGAGAACGCTGTCCCTTGAAATGTTCCGTAGGTTGAGTAGGTCCAGGTAGACGTCGGATTTTGCTAGGTAGGAGCGCTCCATGAGTTGTATAGCGCTCTGAACAGCACGCTCGGCAAGTCCGTTGGACTGCGGGTGTTCTAGGCTGCTGGTGACGTGTTGAAAGTTCCACCATTTGGCAAAGTTCTTAAATGCCTGACTGGTGAATTGCCTTCCATTGTCAGTTTGAAGGCGGACAGGTGACCCATGTGCGGACAGGTGGATTTGTTGTTTACGGATCACTCTCTCGGAGGAGATTGTTTGAAGCAGGTGAATCTCAAACCAGCTCGAGGAGGAGTCCACCCAGACAATGTTTCCATGCCATTCAAAGATGTTGGCGGCCAGTGAAGACCACGGAAGGGAGGGAGCTGCCTGAGGCAGGAGGGGCTGCTTCTGCTGATATGGTGTCAGGCTATTGCAGATAGCGCATGATTCAGTATTTTCACATATGAACCTTGTCATCCCGGGCCAGTAGAACATGTTTTGGGCCTGCTTTAGAGTGGCCTCCGTGCCAGGGTGGCCTCTGTGAATGTTAAAGTACTCACCCCGTAGAGTGGGAGATATAGCTGCCTTATGGCCTTTGACGATTATCCCGTCCTGTAGCACTAGTTCGTCACGAACCAGGAAGTAGGGTCGTATTTCTAGCGGGTGTTTGACTGTTTGAGGAGCCACCCGTTCCTTATGACGGTATTTAGCAGTTGTGAAGTGTTGTCCGCAACTGTGTGTTCAGCAAGGCGACGTAAACGATTAGTGGGCACGAACGGGACTTTCAGGACTGAGAATTCGTCTTGTTCGATGGGGTGGCGTTCGCTGGTGGTGCGCGGGGTTCTGGAAAGCGTGTCTGCTATGTGCATGTCTTTACCTTTCTTGTATACGATGCGGAAGTCAAAAATGCTATAGCTGCATCATCATGCGTTGTAGATGAGCTGGGGCAGCGTGGATGGGCTTGTTCAGAATCGTGACCAGTGGCTGATGGTCAGTCTCAACTGATAGTTTTGCCAAATGAAGTCCTTGAATTTAGAACAGGCAAAAACCACAAGCGAGCAGCTCCTTTTCAATTTGTGCATTGCGTTGTTCAGTGTCTGTTAGGGGTCGTGATGCATAGGAGACAGGTATCACATCACCATCGGTGGTTGTCTAGGCACGCTGTGCCTAGTCCGCACTGGGGAGCATCGCAGGTGATGGTGATCGGCAGCTTGAGGTCAAAATACACCAGTGTTGGTGCACTGGCTAGCTGGAGCTTGAGTGTGTCGAAGACCCGTTGGTGTTGTGGTACTAGAACCATGCTGTGTCTTTGTGAGTCTGTTGTCGCAGGGGGGCAGACAGATCGCTGAGGTTTGGAATTAATTTGCCCAGATAGTTCGCCGTGCTGAGGAATCGTTGCAAACTGGTGACGTCGGTGGGAACTGGCAGTTTGTTGATGGCTGCACTCTTTAACGAATCAGATTTTAAACCATTACTGGTGAACACATGGCTGACGTAGGTGACATCTGGAACCCGGAGTTTGAGTGGGTTGAGTTTGAGGTTAATGTCTCTGGCACGGTTTAGTATTTTCTTTAGCTTGGCGTCATGTTCGGCTAAATCACGGCCGTAGACTAAGATATCATCCACAATGATGGCACATGGGTATTCTGCAAACAACTGTTCCATCGCGCATTGGAAAACTTCGCTGGCTGAGTTGATGCCGAATGGCATTCTTAAAAATTTGTAATGGCCAAATGGTATAGCAAAAGTTGTCAGTGCAGATGATGCGAGGTCCAGTGGTATTTGCCAGAAAGAGCTTTTGGCATCAAGAGCCGAGAATACTGCTGCGTTTCCAATCTGAGCAGCCATGCCCTCTGTGGTTCTCATCGGATAGTGCGGCCGTTTGATTGCTGTGTTTAGGTCTCTGAGGTTGTTGCAGACCCGTATCTCATCTTTGTTTTTCTTGGTGGCTACGACGGAGGAGATCATGCGTTTTAGTTCAGTGTGTATTCTTTCCCGCATGGTATGGGGAACTCGGTGTGGTGTGCGGACCACTGGTGTAACTAGGATCCACGGCGATCCTGTACGTCGTGGGCAGCTCGGCAAGTTTGTCGTCGAACAGGTCTTCATACTGGGACAGCAGCTGCTGTGTTGGCTCCTCAGTCATGCAGGGTGACTTGGACAGGCTTGGGGAGTGGGCAGATGCATGGCAGACGACGTTTAATGCGGATAAATGTGAGGTTATCCACTTTGGTAGCAAAAACAGGAAGGCAGATTACTATCTAAATGGCGTCGTTGGGAAAAGTGGAAGTGTAACGGGATCTGGGGGTCCTTGAATGGCGGTGCTGGCTCAAAGGGCCGAAGGGTCTACTCCTGCACCTATTGTCTATTGTCAAACAGCGTTTGTGGACAGCACGTCCAAAATATACCAGCCCTAGGTCATGGCATGCAGATGCCAAGCAGGGTTTCAGTTGGGTTGAACGATATAAAACATCAGGTTTCTTGTTTGGTCATTTACAGTGCACTTTAAATCAGCTTTTCCTAGTGGGTGTAAGCTTGTAGTGTGGAGGAGTCCTTTATCATTCGCTTTGTGCTCCTGATCTTGTTGAACTCTCTTAATGACATAACATTGACCTTTGCACCCATGTCGACCTTGGTGCTCAGGGCCTTGTTGTTTATCACCACGGTCACTGCTGGGTCAAGCAGTTTGCCGGAGGAGCGTAGGAGAGGAAGCACTGCTGAGTTGTTGTTGGTGTTATCGGAATCATTCTCGTGGGAAGCATCGTCGTGTTCTTGGGAATCAGAGTTAGACAGCCTCTTTGTTGCCACAGGTTGCAGATTTATGTCCTGAGTAGCGTTTCCTAACGAGCCCGACAACACACCGCAAAATATTAGGACTGCTTAGCGAAGCGGTGACAAATATTTCCATGGGCTACGCAGAACTAGAGTGGAAATAGTTGCAGTTGGGGCATCGTGTGGAAGGTACATTAAAACTTTTCCGAGGCACATTTGAAACGTTGTGGGCAGAGTAGTTAGCAAGATTAACGTTGTGTTGCTGATGTGGGCTGGGAGGAGCAGTGTCAGCGAGCGGGGCAACGACCACTGCCATGCGACATGAATGAATAGCTTGATCTAAAGTCAGTTCTGGGTTTCGAAATAGCTCAGCCCTTAGCTTGCGATCGCTCATTCCCCCCACAAGCATATCACGTACTAGCTCATTAGTCAACTCACCGAAGCGGCATCGTGTAGCCATATGTCGCAAGTCACTGATGAAGCGTTCGACAGGTTCATCAACCTGCTGCTGACGGGCAAAAAACTTCGTTCTTTCAAGGATGGCGATCGAGGAGGGCAGGTCACATAACTCAATTTTTCTGAGTAGAACGGTTGGATTGTCGATACAGTAGTTGAGATAGATTTTGCTGGCACTAGGACCTAGCCATTAGCGTCGTTGATTGCTGGGGCAAACTCGGCCTTCACGAATCATTGCCTCTGGACTGAGCAGTAGCGATGCCTTCAGATCATCGGGGTAATTTTGGTGAACGATGTGAATATAGTGCACATGGTCACGTTCAAACATGCACCATCGCTCGGCTAAGTCAGAGTCAAAAACATGGGGACTCGGCTTTCGACAGGAGTTGGCCATAATGGTGAAAAATTACAAAGTAAAACTGATAAAGAAAATAAATCGCGGTAAACAAACGGAGTGGGATAGAACCACTTTTCTGACACCATGTAATTACCTGACTCGTACACAGGTAAAGGTGTAAGCATCTTTAATAGACATCTCAGTGTCAGATATGATGTACATTATACGTTCATTGTCCTGCTGGCCATCTACTGACTGTAATACAATAGGTTTCTTAACACTATAAGCATATGCACTAGGCGGGTAAGCATTCTGATTGGTTAACATGCAATAGCCAATCTACACTATCTATTATCTCTCTCTCTCCTCCCTCTCCCTCTCTCTCCCCCTCTCGCTTGGAATATATTTATATCTTTCTAACTCTATTATCCGTCTCTCACTCCCTCTGTCTCCCCTAATCCCCTCGCTCCCTTCCCACTCGCTCTGAATTTAATTTATCACTATTATAATATTTTTTTTTTTTTTTTTTTTTTTCTATTATATCCCTATTATCTCTCAATCTCTCCTCTCTCTCTGTCTCTCACCCTCTCTCTCTACCTCTCCCTCTCTCTTATCTCTCTCACCCTCCCTCTACCCTCTCTCTCTTTCTTTTTTCCTTTTTCTCCCTTTCTCTTCGATCCCCCTTCCCTACACTAAATTCAAGTTAATTTAACGTAACTTAACTACTCTCTCTCCTTCCCTCCCTCTCTCCTCCCTCCCTCTCTCTCCCCCTCCTACACCACTTCCCCCTCTATCTCTCTCTACCCTCCCTCTCTCATCCCTCCCTCCTATCCCTCCCTATCTCCCTCTATCTCTCCCTCCCCCTCCTCCCCTCTCTCTCTCCTCTTCCCCTCCTACTCCATCTCCCCCTCTCTTTCCCTCTCTCTCTCTATCTCTCTCCCCCTCTATCTCTCTCTCCCTCTGTCCCGCTCTCCCCCGGTCTCTCCCTTGCTCTCTCCCTCCCTCTCTCTCTCCCTCTTCTGGGTCAGGGATATGATGAGGGAGTTACTGGAGGCGGTCAGATACCTCCACAGCCGACACGTGGTCCACCGGGACATCAAGACGGAAAACATTCTCCTCGACGACCGGCTCCACATCCGTCTCTCTGATTTCGGATTCTCCTGCATCTTGCAGCCCGGCCAGATGCTGAAAGGTGAGGAGAGAGAGGGGAGAATGTGCACAGGTACAAAGTGCTGGAGTAACTCAGCGGATCAGGCAGCATCTCTCTGGAGAACGCGGGCATGTATAAATTCATGAGGGGAATAGATCGGGTAGACGCAGGGAGTCTCTTGCCCAGAGTAGGGGAATCGAGGACCAGAGGACACGGGTTTGAGGAGAGAGAGGAGAGAAAAGATTGAATAGGAACCTGAGAGAGAGTGAGAGACACACATACAGAGACCAGAGAGAGGCAGAGAGAGAAAGACAGAGAGAAACAGACACACACACAGACAGAGAGACAGGCAGAGAAAGAGGGAGAGAAAGAGATGGGGGAGAGAGAGACACACACACAGCAATAAAGAGAGAGACAGAGAGAGAGACACACATACGCACAACAGACAGGACGGAGAGAGAGAGAGAGACGGGGATAGTGAAGGGGAGAGGGAAAGAGATGGGGAGAGAGAGGGAAAAGAGACAGGGAGAGAGAGAGAAAAGAGAATGGGGAGAGAAGAGGAGATGGTGGAGAGAGAGAGACGGGGGAAGAGAGATCCGGATGTTGAAGGCCAAAGTGTCCAAAGGCCTCTTCTACCTTGCACTCCTGATCATTTGAGGGGGTGAGGGTATGTTGGGAGGGTGGATTCGTGGGCAATAGTTCTTCGAGAGGGGAGGGAGGGCTGGGGTAGACTCTGAAGGGTCTCTTTCTCTCCCGCAGATCTGTGCGGAAAACCCCTTGGATGATTTGGCCCCAGAACTTTCTGCTCTGTTCCATTGAGTGACGTTCACCGTGTCCAGGATACGGCAAAGAAACGACCTGTGGAGTGTGTCGTCTCCTCACCTACTCCTCCCTTCCGATCCGCTCTCCTCGTCCTTGCCCCTCATCCTCGCCCTCCCGTCTCATCCTCCTCCTATCTCCTCTTTTCCCCTCTTCCTTCCTCTCTTCTTATCGAAGTTGCATCAGTCAATTCGGCGCCATCAAAGTCCACTCCGCATTCAATCACAGCTGATCTATCTCTCCCTCCTAACCCCATTCTCCATGACTTCTCATTCCGCATAGACACCCTGACAGAGAAAGAACCCGTACTCATTGCAACAATCGATGCTATGCCGCTGCCAAAAAAATGCAGCATCATGTGTTAACCCATCGTCATTCCTCTCCTCTCGCTGCCCAGCTCCTCTCCTCTATTCTTCATAGAAACAGAGAAAATATCAGGAGGAAGGCCAAACAGCCCTCTCTAGCCAGCACAGCCATTCATTGTTGATCATGGCTGATCATACACGCTAATCAATAACCCGTTCCTATTCTTCTCCCCATACCCATTGATCCACTAGCACCCAAAAGCTCTGATCTAACTCCTCTCTTAAAATCTACCACGTGATTTGGTCGTTGCTCCCCAGTGCCCACTGTTGCAGGCATCCACAAATTCAGTACAACTCTCTCGTGAAAGATATTTTCCCTGTCTCACCTCAGTCTAAATGTAAAGATACTTCCCTTTCTAGGACTGTGGTCAACGTGCTGTCGACTCGCCCAACATTGGGAACATTTTCTCTGCATCTAGCTTTTCCAGGTCCTTTTACTAGCTTTTTAATATGTTTCTATAAGATTCCCGTCACCCCCATGCCTTACTAACCGCCAGTGAATACAAGCCTAGTCTTTTCAATCTTTAGCCTAATGTGAAGTCGCCGCCAACCCAGGTATTCCAATCTCGGAACCTACGCTGCACTTGCCTTATTCACAAGTGATGTCGCGAGAGGATCTTTTTTGTGGGTTGGGTATTTTATTCCTTCTTTTCTTCTCTTTATTCTTGTTTATCGGGAGTTTCTTTTTCTTCACTTTTCTCTTCTTTTGTTTCTTTTTCTTCTTTTGTTGTCCTTTTTTTATTTATTTTTTCCTTTTCTAATGTTTCATATTAGGAGATCAAAACAGTCACAATACTCCAGAATGTGGTTTTAAAAAACCAGAGCCCTAATACAACGCAGAAGAACCCTCTTTACACTCCAAAACTGAAATCCTCTCTTATGAAGGCCAAAATTCCATTAGTTTTCTTCACTGCTTGCTCTACCTGCATGCCAACTTTCAGTGACTGGTGTACAAGGACACCCAGGTCTCGCTGTACCTCCCCCTTACCTAACCTAATCCCATTGAATAATAATCTGCCCCCTTGTTTTTGCCGCCAAAGTGGATAATCTCACATTTTACTTCGGAGTCACGTGAGTGACTACGTGAAGACCCCGCCAGCACGCATGCGCGACATATCGTCGAACGCATTGCGGAAGCGACAGTCGGGAGGAGCGCCGCTCCTCCAGCGCGAGTTTTGAAAAATTACGGAAGGTAAGTCTTACCTTTTTCTGGAGAGCGTGGCGACTCGGTGTGTTTCTTTTTCAGAACGGAGGAAGCACCATGGATATGTTGCGCAAGGAGATCCGCAGCAGCTGATAACCAGCTGCTGTGGAAGCAGCCAGCAGCGTGCCGTCTCTCCAGAGCTGCAGGTGCTGCCAGCAGCTGCCGTGCTTCCTCGCCGCTACAGACCGCAGGTGCGCCGCGGTCGGCGTCAAAAACCACCTGGAAGTCGGACAGGTCCGTTGACTCGGCTGGGTCCGGACCTGAAGACAACCCCGTTCACGGATAGCGCGGAGGGCGTCTTTTCCCGCGGGAGCAGATGGGGAGCAGTGCTCCAGCGTGACCTGCTTATGCAGGGCAGAGTCACAGTGGGTCGCCTCGCAGACCCACGGCAGGATCCTTTCAAGGACTGCCAAATGTCCTCACCCCCTCTTCGCAGGGGAGCATTAGGGGTCAGAGCTGGGCTGACCCTGAAGAAGGGCAATGGCTGAACAGTCAACTGTGAGGGGTGCCAGAAGAGAGAGCAGCAGAAGATTGTGGGACACATGCTGTATCAACTCAAGAAGGACTGCCTATACAAAGCCCCCTTTGCAAGCCAGTACAAAATACATGGCTAAAACAGCTACAGGAGTCAAGCCATTAACTTTATGTGGGAAGTACATTGCTCCAGAGAACTCCATTTCTCTTAAAGTACCAGCAGTCTATGACCCCATCTGGGGCAACAGGAGCCCATCTATAAGGAGCCAGAGGGAAGCTCCAGAGGAAACTGCTGGCTGCTGAAAATCACAGCAGTACCAGGACAACTGATGGTTGATTTGCCTGAAGAGTTACGTGATGCTCTACAGACTGTGGTAATACTCAGTGGAGATTAACAGTTACAGGAAGAAGCATCATCAAGAAGTGCGGAATTATGCAAGACAAGTAGCACACAGGCGCCAAAATTGCTGTTGGGGGACCCTCCCGAAGCAGGTGAAAGACCTGCATGAGGAAGCCAAGGCTATAGGCCTGATCAAGGTGCCCAAGCACCTCTAAAAACCCCACTATCAACAGCGGCGGCAGCACCCCTACACACCCACCAGCATCGGTGCTATGGAAGACCATCTGGTGGTGAAAGCTCGAAGGCCGGCCCACCTGCACAGCGGTCTTTCAGAACCATGGCCCAGCCCGGCCTTCATGGAAAATGCGCCAAACCCCACAACGCAGCAACACAATACCATAGAAGAAACAACTGCGGAGACAACCCACACAACACCGGTAACCATGGAGGGTAGGTGGGTCTGGTTTGTCTTAAAAAACATTGCATGTCCGATTCATCAAAGTTGGGGGACGGTTGCACTTGTTTTCATCATGTGTGCTGCACTTTTACCCTCTGAACTTTTACATACTCGGAAGTATTCAGAATTACAAAATTGAATTTGTATACGAACTACCGTCCCAGTTCAGCATACCGCCTAGCAGGAAGTTCATACTTCACAAAAAGAGAGAACAGCAGGCCATGCTGAACTGTTAAGACTAAACACAAAAGGGATTGAGAAAACAATCAGAGAATTTCAAGAGTTCGTATCAAATATATTTATAAAAAACTAAAAAGATGGTGGTTTGCCGTATCATTACAGATTTGACCGAACTAAATACTTCCGTTCAGTATGCCTATTTCAAAATAGACCCGTTTGTCACACACAGGGTCATCGTAAATACCTGAAATTTATCTGGATGGGACAGCTATGGCAGTATGCCTTATCCAATGGTTTGTCATCAGCACCCAGGCTATTACAAATTTATTAAAACCAGCTTTAGCATACTTAAAGAAACATAACCATATCGTCATGGCTTACCTTGATGATATTCTCATTGTAGGTGAAAATTGGAGCTGGCTACATTGGTGGTATCAGCCACAACACAGAGATTTAACGTACATCCAGATAAATCAAAATTGGAACCCTCCACTAACCATGGATTATTTGGGGTTCACTATTGACCCTGTTCATATGTCTATCACCTTGCCACCAAACAAAGTGACAGACTTGATTGGGAGTATGCAAAAGCCTCACTGGCATCAGGGAACCATCCATTCGGCAAGGAGCAAGAGTGATTGGGAAATTGTGGCTGCGTTCCCAGCAGCACAATTGGACCACTCCATTATTAAAACCTGGAAGAGGGAAATTTTAGCTCTCAAAAATCATACAGGCCATTTCAATAGGCCTATGCAACTACCAGGGAAAGTAAATTAGAAGTAAACTGGTGGATAGAAATGTTCAATATATTATCCTAACCCCATCACCCCATTCTATATCCCTAGGGTACATTACAGACTGATGCCAGTGCTAAAGGTTGGGGAGCAACTAATACCACCGCAAGTTGTGGTGGCAGATGAGTGCACAAAAATTATTCTGTTTAAAGCACTAGGAATTAATTATCTAGAAATGCTGGGAGCGTTTCATGACTCAGGGCCTACTGCTCAGATGAGCACCAGTTGCATGTACGGTACAAATTGATACCACACTGGGGGCCTATATATAATCATATGGGTGAAATAAAGTCGATATCATGTGATGAATTGCCTAATAATAATCTGGCACTGGTGTCTGGGAGAGAGATTTTGGATCTCAACCACTTACCTTCCAGGTAAGCTAAATACAGTGGCAGACACCAGGTCACGTAAATTCAACGACAACAATAAATGGATGTGGATCGGAAAGTGTTTACAGATATTATAGACCGTATGGGACACCCAGATATCGACCTTTTTTTCCATCCAGACTAATTCACCAACTACCAACATATGTTGCTTGGGAACCAGACCCAGGGGCAGCAGCGATGGACGATTTCTCTCTGCATTGTGGGGGGGGGATTTGTTTTGCTATGCATTTTCCCCTTCTTCTGCCTCATCAGGCGAGTCTTACAATAATTAAACAAGACGCCGCAACGGGTACCATGGTTCCCAACAGTACAAAGATGGTCTCAGAACCCTGCATCTGGATCAACAACGGCCAAGGAGGTTGGCACAAGTCCCCCGTGCGGGGAAGTATCCGTGCCATGACTGTATGAACTTGTTGATTTGCAGTTTCTGAACAGGCCATTTCTGGGATACGGACTCTCCGACAGGACGATCAATGCCATCTCAGCGTCGTGCAGGGAGTCCACGAGAAGACAGTACCTGACATATGTCAGGAAATTGGAAGTGTTCTGCACCAGGACGAACACTACATATGACTCGGCCACCAACACTGAAGTGCTGGAGTTCTGGCCACCCTTCATTTCGATGAAGGATTGAGTTACAGTGCCATTATTGTGCAAGGAGTGCCCTATCTAATATCTGGGCAGAGGGAGTGATCACCTGGCTATACGATCACACCCACTAGTACCTAAACGAATGAGGGGTATTTGTACTCTATTCCCCCCAGGCCCAGATACACCCATATATGGGACATAGGTAGTACACCATGTTACGAGGATGGACACCAATATCGGGCTCACTCTGGACAAACTAATATCCTAGATGGGAATGATTATGGCACTTGGATCAGCACAACGGGTCCAGTCCTTACACAAGCTAGAATAGGACGTCATGTCCTGTCACAAATGGCAGATAACCTGCTACATACAGGGGTACTTAAACAAGACTGACCCGGTTCCTTTGGCCAATATTAGAGTTCTGGCCTATCCTGCAGATAGTCGGCCCTGCATAGTGACACATAATTTTCCAATATATAGTCACCAAGACACTTATGGGCACGGAGAGAGCTTTCTCATTAGCCATAAATGCCCTCACCTAAGGTCACAGTGCAAACCATATCCAGATGGTTCGGGTGGTATTACGTGCAGTGGTGAATACTAATGTTTCAAATCTCACTCCAACAGGGCTGCATCTACATCGGACGCTAGGATGATGGGAGTTCCTATGGACCACATCCTTGCCACAGCGGGGTGGAGCAATGAACGCATTTAGTGCTTTATAATAAACCCCGTGGCCGATCCTGAGACGTTTGCAGGGAAAAATTAAGTTTCTGTAAAATAAATTACCCAATGTGGGGCATATTATTTTAGGTATGAATAATACCTTTATTGTTTTTTCAGCACAGTGTCGTGTGTGAAATACGTTCATATCCTCCGTCCCAGAATGGCAGTGTGTGAGCATGGTCTCGTTCCAGGGCATGAAATCACAGAGCTTTGAAATCTTCACGTAGTCACTCACGTGACTCCGAAGTAAAATAGTAAGATTAAATGAGAACTTACCAGTTTGAAGTTTGATCTTTATTTTATGAGGAGTTACGATGAGGGATTACGTGCCCTCCGCTCCCAAAACCCTCTATTATAAAGTTCAACTGGTATGGAAGTTCTCTCTTATCTTACTATATTAGTCTACTCTGGTATCTGTGATTTCACACCACTGCTTTGAAGAATGTCGCGCATGCGTGCTGGCGGGGTCTTCACGTAATCCCTCATCGTAACTCCTCATAAAATAAAGATCAAACTTCAAACTGGTAAGTTCTCATTTAATCTTACTATTTATCCTTATTATACGGCATCTGCCACGCATCTGCTCAGTCACTCAACCTGTCCAGGTCACCCTGCAACCTCCTAACATCCGCTTCACAGTTCACACTGTCACCCAGATTTGTGTCATCCGCACCCTTGCTAGTGTTGCTCCTAATTCCCTCTTCCAAATCATTAATATATGGTAAACAGTTGTGGCCCCAATACAGAGTCTTGCGGCACACCACTGCCTGCCATTCTGAAAAGGACCCGATCACTCCTACTCTTTGCTTCCTGTCTGCCAACCAATTTTCTATCCATGTCAACACTCTACCCCCCAAAACCATGTGCTCTAATTTTAGTCACCAGTCTCCCGCGCGGGACATCCACTGGCTCCCCTTCATCCATTTTACTTGTCACATCCTCAAAAAAATCCAGAAGAGTAGTCAAGCATGATTTCCCTTTCATAAATCCATGTTGACTTGGACTAATCCTTGTACTGCTATCCAAATGCCCCATTATTACCTCTTTAATAATTGACTCCAGCATCTTTCCCACCACCGAAGTAAGGCTAACTGGTCTGTAGGTCCCCGTTTTCTCTCTCGCTCCTTTCTTAAAAAGTGGGATAACATTAGCTATCCTCCAATCCACAGCAACTGATCCTGAATCTATTGAACATTGGAAAATGATCACCAATGCATGCACTATTTCTAGAGCCACCTCCCTGAGGACTCTGGGATGCAGACCATCAGGCCCAGGGGATTTATCATGCTTCAATCCCATTAGCCTACCCAATACTATTTCTCACCTAATGAAAATTTATTACCTCTACCCCCTTAGATCCCCTGCCCTCCGGTACTTCTGGGAAATTGTTTGTGTCTTCCTTAGTGAAGACAGATCCGAAGTACCTGTTCAACTAATCTGCCATTTCCTTGTTACTCATAATAATTTCTGCCTTCAAGGGACCCACATTTGACTTTCACATCTATCCCTTAACATATCTAAAGAAGCTTTTACTGTCCTTCCTTATATTCCTGGCCAGCTTCCACTCGTACTTCATCTTTTCAGCCCGTATTGCCCGTTTTGTTTCCTTCTGTTGTCTGATGAAAGTTTTCCAATCGTCTGGCTTCCGGCTACTCTTTGCTATGTTATACATCTTTTCTTTTAGTTTTATTCTATCCCTAACTTTTCTTGTCATCCTGCTAGGATCCCTTACCAGTCTACCTTGGCCAGCTCCTCCCTCATGCCTTCATAGTCCCCTTTGTTCAACTGCATCACTGACACTTCTGATTTAACCTTCTTCTCAAATTGCGGATTAAAACTAATCATATTATGATCACTACCTCCAAGCGGTTCCTTTACCTCGAGTTCTCTTATCAAAACTGGTGCAAAACACTAAATCTAGAATTGCCTTTTCTCTGGTCGGCTCCATTCAAGCTGCTCTAAGAATCCATCTCGGAGGCATTCTACAAACTCTCTTTCTTGGGGTCCTGAACCAACCTGATTTTCCCAGTCTACCTGCATATTGAAATCCCCCATCACCACAGTGGCATTACCTTTGTTACATGCCAGACTTTGCTCTCTTCTCTCAGTTGGGCGTGTGGGGTTGTGATGTACACGCTGGTATCGGGCTATCCACCGTTTTGGAATCGCAAACAACTAATCATGCTTCGAAACATCATGGAGGCGAAGTATCAAATGGACTCGTCAGAATGGATGGATCGAACTCACACTGTCAAAGATCTGGTACCAGGGGAGGGAGGAGAGGAGACGGGAGGGGAAGAGAGGAGAGGAGGAGAGGAAAGGGGAAGAGAGGGGATGAGAGAAGAGGGGAGGAGCTAGATAGAGCTCTTAAAGATAGTGGTTAGGGGATATGTGGAGAAGGCAGGAATGGGGTACTGATTGTGGATGATCGGCTGATGCTGGCTCGAAGGGCTGAATGGCCTACTACATCTATTGTCTATTGAGAGGGGAGGGCAGAGAGAGAGAAAGAGGCAGAGAGTCCGAGAGAGAGACAGAGAAATGATGGGAAGAGAGATATAGGTGGAGGAGAGGGGAGGGGGAGGAAACGGGAGGGGAGGAGAAGGGAGGAGAGGGTAGAGGAGGAGAGGGGAGTTGTGGGGCGGGGAAGGGAGGGGAGAGCGGTGTCTAACAGACGTCTCCTCCATATGTAGATCACTCGGATGTTAACTCTGGACCCCGCGTTAAGAATCACTGCAGACCAGGCCTTGCGTCACCCCTTCTTCAGAAGCTACAAGCCCGAAAAACAAGCATTCACCCCCATTCAGAAGTTCCGCGTATGTCCACAGAGAGAGGGGGATGAAGGGAAAGGGAAAATAAAGAGATAAATAAAGAGAGAGGGATAGACAGATGGGGGGGGGGGGGGGAGAGAGTTAAGTTATGTTAAATTAAGTTGCGTTTAGTTCAGGGAAGAAAGACGGGGGATGAAGGGAAAGAAAAAAAGAAAGAAAGAGAGAAATAGAGAGGTGGAGAGAGAGGGGGGGGGGAGAGATTTCCATTCATGATATTCTCCCCCTCTCCGCCCGCTCTCTCTACTCCCTCTCACCGCTCGCCCTCTCTCTCTGCTCTCTCTGCCCGCTCTCTCTCTGCTCTCACCGCCCACCCTCTTTCTGCTCTCTCTCCGCCCACTCTCTCTCTGCCCGCCCCCTCTCTCCGCCCGCTCTCTCTACTCCCTCTCACCGCCCGCTCTCTCTCTCTCTGCCCTCTCTCTCTGCCCGCTCTCTCTGCTCCCTCTCTCCGCCCGCTCTCTCTCTACAGGCGGGTGTGTGGGCGGCAAGGATGTGCGTGGGACTGTTCACTGTGCTGCATCGTGCCAAGCCGGTGGGACTTGCGGAATTCTCCCGCGACCCCTACAGCTCGAGGTTCGTGCGGAAGCTGATCGACGGCTGCGCGTTCAGCATCTACGGGCACTGGGTGAAGAAGGGCCAGAACCAAAACCGGGCCGAACTCTTCCAGCGACAGTCCAAGGTCCAGCTTGGCCACTCTGATACCAGCAGCATCCGGGCCGAACGGACTCTGGTTCGCTGGGCTGATGGTGAGAGGCAGAGAGAGAGAGAGAGAGACTTAAGAGATGTCAATAGACAATATGTGGAGGAGAAGAGAAGGGAGGAGAGGTAACATTAGCAAGTTTGCAGATGACACAAAGCTGGGTGGCAGTGTGAACTGTGAGGAGGATGCTATGAGAATGCAGGGCGACTTGGACAGGTTGGGGAAGCGGGCAGATGCATGGCAGATGAAGTTTAATGCGGATAAATGTGAGGTTATCCACTTTGGTTGCAAAAACAGGAAGGCAGAGTACTATCTAAATGGTGTCAAGTTGGGACAACGGGAAGTACAACAGGATCTGGGGGTCTTTGTACATCAGTCAATGAAAGTAAGCATGCAGGTACAGCAGGCAGCGAAGAAAGCGAATGGCATGTTGGCCTTTATAACAAGAGGAATCGAATATAGGAGCAAAGAGGTCCTTCTGCAGTACAGAACCCATGTGAGACAACCCCTGGAGTATTGTGTGCAGTTTTGGTGCCCTAATTTGAGGAAGGACATTCTTGCTATTGAGGGAGTGCAGCCTAGGTTTACAAGGTTAATTCCCGGGATGCCGGGACAGTCATATGCTGAGAGAATGGAGCGACTAGGCTTGTATACTCTGCAGTTTTGGAGGATGAGAGGGAATCTCACTGAAACATATAAGATTGTTAAGTGTTTGGACACGCTAGAGGCAGGAAACATGTTCCCGATGTTGGGGAGTTCAGAACCAGGGACCATAGTTTAAGAATAAGGAGTAAGCCATTTAGAACGGAGACGAGGAAACACTTTTTCTCACAGAGTGGTGAGTGTGGAATATTCTGCCTCAGAGGGTGGTGGAGGCAGATTCCCTGGATGCTTTCAAGAGAGAGCTAGATAGGGCTCTTAAAAATAGCGGAGTCAGGGGATATGGGGAGAAGGCAGGAACAGGGTACTGATTGGGAATAATCAACCATGATCTCATTGAATGGTGGTGCTGGTTCGAAGGGCTGAATGGCCTACTCCCACACCTGTTGTCTGTCTATTGAGAGGAGAGGAAAGGGTGGGAGAGGAAAGGGGAGGAGTGAGAGAAAGAGAGAGGGAGGAGAGGAGAGGGGTGGAGAGGTGATGAGATGGTATGAGAGAGGCAGTGGGGATGGGTGGAGTGGAGAAGGATAGAGTGGAGAGGAGAGGAGGGGAGAGTTTCACTCCGTGTCTGACCCTCTGTCTCCTCCACAGAGAAGTGATCGATGGCCGTTCCCGAATGAACTGACCCTCTCTCCCCTCCCCTATTTTTCGCCTCTCTCCCTTCCCTCTCTCTCTCTCTCTCCGCCCTCTCTATCCCCTCTCTCCCCCTCTCTCTCTCCCCCTCTCTCCCCTACTCTCTCCCCCTGCCTCCTCCCTCCTTCCCAGATGACTGGCACAGAAAGGTATTCAAATAAACTTATTTCAGTGAGAATTCCATGTTTGTGATTTGGTTGAGACTCTCTCGCCCCTCCCTCGCTTCCCACTCCCCCCCCCCTCTCTCCCCCCTCTCTCTCTCTCTCTCCTCTCTCTCTCTCCATCCTCTCTCTCTCTCTCTCTCTCTCTCTCTCTCGATCTTCTCTCTCTCTCCCTCCTCTCTCTCTCTCTCTCTCTCTCTGTCTCTCTGTCTGTCTCTGTCTCTCTCTGTCTCTGTCTCTGTCTCTCTGTCTCTCTGTCTCTCTGTCTCTCTACTCTGTCTCTCTGTCTCTGTCTCTCTGTCTCTCTGTCTCTCTCTGCTCTCTGTCTCTCTGTCTCTCTGTCTCTCTGTCTCTCTGTCTCTGTCTCTCTCTCTGTCTCTCCTGTCTCTGTCTCTGTCTCTCTTCTCTCTGTCTCTCTGTCTCTGTCTCTGTCTGTCTGTCTGTCTGTCTGTCCTGTCTGTCTGTCTGTCTGTCTCTGTCTGTCTGTGTCTGTCTGTCTCCTCTCTCTCATTCCCCCCCCACTCGCCTCCCTCTCTCTCCCTCTCCTCTCTCCCCTCTCTCTCCTCTCTCCCTCTCAAGTCAAGTCAAGTCACTTTTATTTATATAGCACATTTAAAAAACAACTCATTGGCCAAAGTGCTTTACATTGGTATAAGAATAGTATAACAAACAACAGTGGTTCATAGATTAAATACAAACATCACTACATACATATAACCCTCGCTCAGAGGACGTCAAGAAAGGCTTCGGCGTAGAGATTAGTTTTTAGTCTCGACTTAAAAGAGTCGATGGAGGGGGCAGTTCTGATGGGAAGAGGGATGCTGTTCCACAGTCTAGGAGCTGCAACCGCAAAGGTGCGGTCGCCCCTTAGCTAATGCCGAGACCGCGGGATGTTCAGCAACCCCAAGTCGTCCGATCTGAGGGACCTGGAGCTGGGTGAGCAGACTTTTAATGTAGGTGGGTGCAAGCCCATTGAGGGCTTTGTTGACATATAGGAGAATCTTGACATTTATACGGAACTGCACAGGGAGCCAGTGGAGAGAGGCCAGGATCGGGGTGATGTCATCCCTTTTTCGGGTGCCCGTCAGGTGTCTCGCTGCGGCGTTTTGGACCAGTTGCAGGTGGGACAGGGAAGATTGGCTGATACCAGTGTAGATGGAGTTGCAGTAATCGAGGCGGGAGGAGATAAATGTGTAGATGATCTTTTCGAGGTCATCAAACTGGAGGAATTGTTCTATTTTAGCTATCGTCCGAGCTAGCTTTTTTCACGGCATTGACTTGTGTGTCAAATTTCAGTGCCGGGTCAAATATCACGCCGAGGTTCTTGAGGTGAGGTTTGAGTAGTGGGGTAAGGCTGCCTGCTATAATTTTGATTGAGTCCGAGGGGCCGAGAAGGATGACCTCAGAAATACTCTCGTTTAGTTGGAGGAAGTTCTGGGCCATCCAACACTTTATATCCTCGAGGCTGCGGATAAGATTAAGTAGATTTGATTGGTTATTTGGCTTCAGGGGGAGATAGAGTTGTGTATCGTCTGCGTAGCAATGGAAGGAAATGCCGTGCCTTTCAATGACGGCCTAAGGGGAGCATATACAGGAAGAAGAGAATGGGGTAAAGGATGCAACCTTGTGGAAGCCCACAGCAGAGGCTAGCTGCGGAGGAGAAAGAGTTTCCTATGTTAGTAGATAAACTGAGGTAGGAGATGAACCAGCTCAGGGCAGTGCTGGATTTAAGAGAGCGTTGGATAGAACTCTAGGGGCTAGTGGAGTCAAGGGATATGGGGAGAAAGCAGGCACGGGTTATTGATAGCGGACGATCAGGCATGATCATATTGAATGGCGGTGCTGGCTCGAAGGGCCGAATGGCCTCCTCCTGCACCTATCTTCTATGTTTCTGGAGACGGTCAATTAGGATGGTGTGGTCGACAGTATCAAATGTGCTGAGGTTGAGAAGGAGCAGGATTGCACAGTCGCCGGAGTCAATGGTGAGCAGTAGGTCATTATGTACCTTCAACAAGGCAGTCTCTGTGCTGTGGTGGGCCCTGAAACCTGATTGGAAAGTTTCCAAGATAGTATTTTGGTGAAGGTAAGGCATAAGTTGACTTAAAATTACCTTTTCAAGGGCCTTTGAGAGGAAAGGCAGTTTAGAAAGTGCTGTAGTTGCTTGGCAAGGTGGGGCCGAGTTTATTTTTTTCATGAGTGGCTGGACCATCGCATGCTTGAAGCAGGTAGGAACAGTGCCAGTGGCCACAGACCTGAAGATGGCGAGGATGCTGGGACCGGCTATTGTAATGACGTCCTTTAGGAGGGCAGAGGGGACAGTGTCGAGGGGCCAGGTAGTAGGTTTCATGATGGTGATCAGTTTTACAAGGGAGTGTAGAGTAACAGGTTGGAAACAATCTAATTTTGAAGAACAGACCAAGGAGACAGCCAGGTCTCCCTTCTTTCTCTCCCCCCTCTATCTCCTCTCTCTCTATTTATTTATTTATCTTTATTTTACTGTCTGTCTGACTATCTGTCACTGTCTATCTATTTCTTTCTTTCCCCCTCTCTCACTTTCATCCCTAAACTAAACTCCACTTAACATAAAGCAACTCTCTCTCTCCCTCTCTCTCCCCTCTTTCTCTTTCCCTCTCTCTCTATTTCTTTCTTTCTCTTCCCCCTCTCTCACTTTAATCCCGAAACTAAACTCTCCTTATCTTATCATAACTTTAAGGGCCTGTCCCACATGGGCGTCATTTGCGCGTCACGCAGGTGGCGTCTGAAGGTTTTGTGCTTCCCAAAATCCTGCGGCGCCACGCACGACCGCGCCACTGCCCTCGTCACCACGCGTGCGTCGTGACGCGTAAATGATGTCACGTAAATTACGCGCCAGTGACGCCTAAGTGGGACAGGCCCTTAACTCTCTCCCCCTTCTCTCTCTATCTCTCTCCTCTCTCTCCCCCCTCTCTCTCTCGCCCCCTCTCTCTCTTGCCCCCATCTCTCCCCCTTCTATTTTCATAACAAGAGGATTTCAGTACAGGAGTAAAGAGGTTCTGCAGTTGTATAGGGCTGTAGTGAGACCACATCTGGAGTATTGTGTACAGTTTTGATCTCCTAATTTGAGGAAGGACATCCTTGTGATTGAGGCAGTGCAGTGTAGGTTTACGAGATTGATCCCAGGGATGGCGGGACTGTCATATGAGGAAAGATTGAAAAGACTAGGCTTGTATTCACTGGAGTTTAGAAGGATGAGGGGGATCTTATAGAAACATAAAATTATAAAAGGACTGGACAAGCTAGATGCAGGAAAAATGTTCTCAATGTTGGGCGAGTCCAGAACCAGGGGCCATAGTCTTAGAATAAAGGGGAGGTCATTTAAGACTGAGGTGAGAAAAAACTTTTTCTCCGAAAGAGTTGTGAATTTATGGAATTCTTTCCACAGAAGGCAGTGGAGGCAAAGTCACTGGATGGATTTAAGAGAGAGTTAGATAGAGCTCTGGGGGCTAGTGGAGTCAAGGGATATGGGGAGAAGGCAGTCGTGGGTTATTGATAGGGGACCATCAGCCATGATCACAATGAATAGCGGTGCTGGCTCAAAGGGCCGAATGACCTCCTCCTGCACCTATTTTCTATGTTTCTATTTTGCATGACCACCTTTCCCCGCTCTCCCCCCTGGTCTCTCCAGGGCCAACAGTCGGACCGCAGCTGCACCTCGAATGCTGAACGCAAATCCACCACTCGCTCCAAGACTCGACCCTCAATGTAGGAGCAGATGTCCCCTCCAGCAGAGAGAGGGACTGGGGGAGAGAGCAAGGGGAGGAGAGGAGAGGAGAAGAATATTAGACATTTGTTTCACAAGTGCAGGAGTCAGAAAAGAGAAAGAGAGAGGGAAAGGGGGAGGGGAGGAATATGACTAGTTTCACAAGTGCATTCTCAAGTGCAGCAGTCAGGAGAGAGAGAGGGGAGACAGAGAGGGGGAAGAGAGAGAGGGGGGAGAGATGGAGAGAGATGGCGAGAGAGAGGGAGAGAGAGACAGCGACAGGGAGGAAGAGAGAGGGTCACGGGTTGGTTAGGGTAGGGATGGATGTCGAATGATGTCCGTCAAGCTGGAAAGGCCACGGAGAAGATTTACGAGGATTTTGCCGGGATTCGAGGGGCCTGACCAACATGGAGAGGTTGGGACAGGCTGGGACTATTCCTTGGAGCGCAGGAGGATAAGGGGTGATCATATAGAGATGTACAAAATCACGAGGGGAATAGATTGGGTAGACGCAGAGTGGGGGAATCGAGGACCAGAAGACATGGGTTTTAACGTGGGGGGGGGGGGGGGGGGGGGGGGGGGGGGGGGGGGGGGGGGGGGGGTGGGGGGGGGGGGGGGGGGGGGGGGGGGGGGGGGGGTGGGGGGGTGGGGGGGGGGGGGGGGGGGGGGGGGGGGGTGGGGGGGGGTGGTTGTGGGGGGTGGGGGGGGGGGGGGGGGGGGGGGGGGGGGGGGGGGGGGGGGGGGGGGGGGGGGGGGGGGGGGGGGGGGGGGGGGGGGGGGGGGGGGGGGAGGGGGGGGGGGGTGGGGGGGGGGGGGGGGGGGGGGGGGGGGGGGGGGGGGGGGGGGGGGTTTGGGGGGGGGGGGGGGGGGTTTGGGGGGGGGGGGTGGGGGGGGGGGGGGGAAGATTTATAGGAACCTGAGGGGCAACATTTCCACACTTTTCAAGGGTGGTGGGTGTATGGAACGAGCTGCCCAGAGGAGTAAAGTAGAACTAGGATAGCACGTTTAAAAGAACACATTGGACATGAACTATAAGGATAGGTTTGGAGGGATAGGGCAAATAAATGCGGACATGTGGGACCTAGCTTAGATGGGCATGTCGGTCGGGTGGGACTGTAGATGGGGCATGTTGGTCGGGTGGAACTAGTGTAGATAGAGCATATTGGTCGGGGTGGGACTAGTGTCATGGGGCATGTTGGTTGGGGTGGGACTTAGTTAATATGAGTTCCTGCATGTTGGTCGGTGAGACTAGTGTAGATGGGCCATGTTGTGTCGGGCGGGACTAGTGTAGATGGTGGCAATGTTGGATCGGGGTGGGACTAGTGTACGCAGATGGTGGCGCATGTTGACGGGGTGGACTAGGGTAGATGGTGCAAGTTTAAGGCTGGCGTGGACAAGAAAGGCCAAAGGGCCCGTTTCCTCTCTCCCCTCTTTACCCTTTCCTTCCACCTCGAGAGGCTGTATTGTCTCTTCCTCCGGCCAACCCTCTTCTAGCTTCTGTGCTTTTTCCTCGACCGTAAAGAAAGGAAGGTTATGCAATGAAGCTCCCCCCCACACACACACACTCAAACTCACACCCAAGCACACACTCACACTCAGACTCACACATACTCAGACTCACACAAACACTCTCACACTCACACACACAAACATACACTCACACACACACTCACACAGACTCATACACAAACTCACATTCACATAGACTCACACACACACTCAGACTCACACACACACACTCATACAGACTCACACTCACACACACACTCTCGCACACTCCCTGAAGGAGTGTCGGGCATCCCGATATAATTCAACGTCAGGTTAGTCCGTATCTGAATGAAGAGAGAGAGAGTGGTTGGTTTCACTTCCCCCCCACTCTCTCTCTCCCCACCCTCTCCCACTCAACCCCCCCCCTTCCCCCCCCCCCCCCCGTCTCTCCCTCTCTCTCTATCCAAGTTACCTGGGGGATAAAACAATATTTGTAGAGGTTTATGTGTCTAATGTAAGTGTCGACGACATAATCTGTGATCAACTCCTGCCCCGTCAAGCAGGTCGATGCTAAACGGTGGTCTCTGTAGAGAGGATGTGTGGATATAAGTGTGTATGTATGTGTGTGGATGTATGTGTGTGGATGTATGTGTGTGGATGGATGTGTACATGTATATCTGGTGCGGATGGATGTGTGTGTATGCGGATGTATGTGTGTGTGTGTTGCATGCATGGAAGTGTGCGTACGGATGGATGTGTGTGTGGCTGTGTGTATGTATGTGTGGATGGGTGGGTGGATTGTTGCACTGTCATTCACCAGCACGTCGTTATCATAAGTAATTCACTCATTGTTTAAATAATTTGACCAAATAAACATTGAAATAAAACTTCATATAATCATTTATTTCCCCAATTTATTTGTATACATTACATCTGATCTTCGTCTGAATATTCTTCATCAGATTCCAAGTATTTTGATAGGTTTTGATGTCCATTGATAAGTTAGTTCAAGTTGAAGTGGAGGGTCAGGCAGAGGCTACAAAAAAAACATCTCATAGTCATTAAGTCTGCATGGACTTCAATTCATAAAATTTCAACTTCTTAATGTTAATGAGAATAAGACTGTTACCACCATAGATAAATTAGTTCAAGTTCAAGTTCACATATACCAATTAATTTCTACATAAACATCACCCATTTCTGACCATTTCTCACTCCGATGGAAGCCTATAAAGTGCAATGAATATTCCTCCGTTTTTCTCCCGTGGTCGGGGCCTGGAAACAGCTGCTACGGACAGCACTATGTACAGCCTCCCCCCCGCTGATGATCAGATGATCCAAACACACTCCGCGTTCGCGAATCGGCCGCTTCTTAATTGAGACCACGGCTTCACTATGTTAAGTACCTAGGCCCCGCAGTTGGAACACTTTTACTCGGTAAGTGATGGCAAGCAGCTCCGAGATTAGATATTAAAGACTTATTAGACTACAGCAAGCTGGCATTAGTGTAAATGTTTAATTTACCTTGTTATGGATACACATAGTTTAGGCCCTCAACTTCATGAATGAGTGAGTGAATGAATGAGTGAATGAGTGAGTGAATGAATGAGTGAATGTACAGCCTCCAAATCTCATTTTTTCACATTATAAAAGGGTACAATTAAATTAAAGTCCATACAGATTAATTTTCATAAATTCAGACATTAGATCTTACCGTTCAGTTCCAGTTGATTCACAAAGTTTGACTGGTTTCACGACTTTGTGTTGCAGCACCTCAGCAGCGACTTTGCTTTCAAAACTTTCTTCCACTTCTATCGACTTAGCTGCACATTCTTCAGACTTCTTAATGCTTTTCTCACTAAATTCATTTCCCTGCTGCAAGTTTCCAACAAAGAACCTTCATCAGAATCTCCAGTAAAGCAGGCATCAGTAGAAGCACACGCAGCCATGATGTGTGCTCCCTGCCTAGCTAGCCTGGGGGGTGGAAATCACCCCCAAATAACACAACTCAATCCCTAATTCACTCCAATCACATAACAAAGCGCATGATTGGCCAACTGGCGTCTGACTCAAGTTCAAGTGAGTTTATTGTCATGTGTCACTGATAGGACAATGAAATTCTTGCGTTGCTTGAACACACAGAACATAGAGGGCATTGACTACAAAACAGATCAGTGTGTCCATATACCATATATAAATATGTAACCATATAACCATATAACAATTACAGCACGGAGACAGGCCCTCTCGGCCCTTCCAGTCCGTGCCGACCATTTGTTTTCCCCTAGTCCCATCTACCTGCACTCAGACCATACCCCTCCATTCCCTTCACGTCCATATACCTATCCACTTTACTTTTAAATGTTAAAATCGATCCTGCCTCCACCACCTCTGCTGGAAGCTCATTCCACACAGCCACCACCCTCTGAGTAAAGAAGTTCCCCCTCACGTTTACCCCTAACTTCAGTCCCTTAATTCTCATGTCATGCCCTCTTTTGTTTGAATCTTCCCTACCCTCAATGGGAAAAGCTTATCCACGTCAACTCTGTCTATCCCTTTCATCATTTTAAAGACCTCAATCAAGTCCCCCCTTAACCTTCTGCGCTCCAAAGTATAAAGACCTAAACTTGTTCAAACCTTTCTCTGTAACATAGTTGCTGGGACCCTGGCAACATTCTAGTAAATCTCCTCTGTACTTCTCTCTATTTTGTTGACAACCTTCCATATAACTAGGCGACCAAAATAGTGTAACACCTTATACTCCAGAATTGGTCTTACCAATGCCTTGTACAATTTTTAACATTACTTCCCACTATATTCAATGCTCTGATTTATAAAGGCAATCAGCACCACCAAAGGCTTTCTTTACCACCCTATCTACATGCGATTCCACCTTCAGGGAACTATGCACAGTTATTCCTAGATCCCTCTGTTCCACAGCATTCTCAATTCCCTACCATTTACCATGTACGTCCTATTTTGATTTGTCCTGCCAAGATGTAGCACTTCACACTTATCAGCATTTAAACTCCATCTGCCATCTTTCAGCCCACTTTTCCAAATGGCCCAAATCTCTTGTAGACTTTGAGAATTTACTTCATTATCCACAATACACCTATCTTAGTATCATCTGCATACTTACTTATCCAATTTTTCACCCCATCATCCAGATCATTGATGTACATGACAAACAAACAGTGGACCCAACACAGATCCCTGAGGCACCCCACTGGTCACCGGCTTCCAACCTGACAAACAGCCATCCACCATTACTCTCTGACATCTCCCATTCAGCCACTGTTGAATCCATCTTGCTACTCCGCCATTAACACCCAAAGATTGAACCTTCTGAACCAACCTTCCATGGGGAACCTTGTCAAAGGCCTTACAGAAATCCATATAGACAACATCCACTGCTTTACCCTCATCAATTTCCCTAGTTACCGCTTCAAAAAATTCAAGAAATTCAAGAATTCATGTACACACATGAATAAATAAACAAATAAAGTGCAAATAACAGGTAATGGGTTATTAGTTATCAGAGTTTTGTCCGAGCCAGGTTTAATAGCCTGATGGCTGTGGGGAAGTAGCTATTCCTGAACCTGGTTGTTGCAGTCTTCAGGCTCCTGTACCTTCTACCTGAAGGTAGCAGGGAGATGAGTGTGTGGCCAGGGTGGTGTGGGTCTTTGATGATACTGCCAGCCTTTTTGAGGCAGCGACTGCGGTAAATCCCCTCGATGGAAGGAAGGTCAGAGCCGATGATGGACTGGGCAGTGTTTACTACTTTTTGAAGTCTTTTCCTCTCCTGGGCGCTCAAGTTGCCGAACCAAGCCACGATGCAACCGGTCAGCAAGCTCTCTACTGTGCACCTGTGGAGGTTAGAGAGAATCCTCCTTGACAGACCGACTCTCTGTAATCTTCTCATGAATTAGAGGTGCTGGTGAGCTTTCTTGATAATTGCATCAGTGTTCTTGGACCAGGAAAGATCTTCAGAGATGTGCATGCCCAGAAATTTGAAGCTTTTGACCCTTTCAACCATCGACCCGTTGATAGAAACGGGACTGTGGGTCCCCATCCTACTCCTTCCAAAGTCCACAATCAGTTCCTTGGTTTTGCTGGTGTTGAGGGCCAGGTTATTGTGCTGGCACCATATGGACAGTTGCTGGATCTCTCTTCTGTACTCCGACAATACGTCCCACAACAGTGGTGTCATCAGCGAACTTGATGATGGAGTTCGCACTGAGACCGGCTACGCAGTCATGAATATAGAGAGAGTGCAGCAAGGGGCTGAGCACGCAGCCATGAGGTGCTCTCGTGCTGATTGTTATCGAGTCTGACACATTTCCACCAATACGAACGGACTTTGGTCTGTGAATGAGATAGTTGAGGATCCAATTGCAGAGGGATGCGCAGAGACCCAGTTCTGCGAGTTTGGTAACCAGCTGGGAGGGGATGATAGTATTAAATGCCATGCTGTAATCGATGAATAACAGCCTGCCATATGAGTTTTTGTTGTCCAAGTGGTCCAGAGCGGAGTGGAGAGCCAGCGAGATCGCATCCACCGTTGATCTGTTGTGGCGGCAAGCGAAATGCAGTGGGTCCAGTTTTTTGTCGAGGTAGGAGTTGATTTGCGCCATTATCAACCTCTCGAAGCACTTCATCACCACAGGCGTTAGTGCCACAAGTCGATAGTCATTGAGGCACGTCACCTTGCTCTTCTTGTGCATTGGTATAATTGATGCCCTTTTGAAGCATGTGGGAACCTCAGACCTCAGAAGTGACAGGTTGAAAATGTCCGTGGAAACTCCAGCCAGTTGGTCCGCACAGGTTTTTAGATCATGACCAGGTATACCATCAGGTCCAGACGCTTTTTGAGGGTTCGCCCCTGAAGGATTTCCTGACGTCGGCCTCTGTGACTGAGACTAAAATTCCATCACAGCGGAATGGAGGCTCGGGAAAGGCCCATCGGTGTTCTCCCTATCAAAGCGTGCGTAAAACGCATTGAGCTCACCAGGGAGTGATGTTTCGCCGACATTCGAGCTGCCTCCTGATTTCGCCTTGTGGGAGGTGATTGCATTCAGTCCCAGCCACAGCTGCCGAACGTCTGTCTCATCCTCCAGCTTGGAGCAGAAGTCCCTTTTGGCCTTTTTGATGGCCTTACCAAGGCCGTATCTGGACTTCTTATAGACCACTGTATCATCAGACATGAATGCCCGGTGTCTGGTCTTCAGAAGATTGCGGATCTAAAGTTGATCCAAGGTTTCTGATTGGGAAACACTCGGAAGGTTTTTGTAGGGATACAGTCCTCCACACATTTCTTAATGAAGTCTGTAACGACTGTGGCGTATTCATTCAAGTCCGTTGCTGAGTCCTTGAACATTGCCCAGTCTACAGACTACAAACTGTCCTGTAGTTGTTCCACTGCACACCTGACCAGCTCTGTACTGTTCTCACCTCTGGGGGTGCGCTCTTTAATTGCTGCCTGTAGGCAGGGAGAAGCAGCACAGCAGTATGGTCGGATTTACCGAAGTGAGGGCGAGGGATAGATAGAGTGGTAAGCATGTCCTTGAAGGGTGGTTGTTTGCGCAGAAGTGGCCGTGCCGAGGGTGTTTGGTCCTCTGGTGCAGCAGGAGACATGTTGGTGGAATTGAAGTTAGGGAGTGATTTCTTTAGGTTTGCCTTATTGAAGTCCCCAGCAATGGTGGTAAATGCCTCAGGGAAAGACGTTCTGGTGGGAGGTTGTGATGTTTGTGACCACGGAAATGCAGCTCCTCCAGTGCCAGACGGACGTCTGCCTGGGGTGGGAAGTAGACCACGATCAGAATGATGGAGGTGAATATCCCTCGGAAAGGTAGAAGGACGGCACTTCACCGCCAGATGTTCGAGTGTGGAGAGCAGGAGTTGGACAGGACTGCCACATCTGAGCACCACGCCGAGTTGACCATGAGGCAGACGCCCCCTCCTCTCCCTTTCCCAGATGCCAGTGTATGGTCCATGCGGTGGATGGAGAACCCTTCAGGCTGGACCGCTGAGTCTGGGGAGCTGGGGGTGAGCCATGTCTCTGTGAAACAGAACACAGAGCAATCCCTCAGCTCCCTTTGATAAAGTAGTCTTGCCCTCAAGTCCTCCACTTTATTTTCAAGGGACTGTACATTTTCCAGTGGGATAGTAGGGAGAGGGGGTCGAAGTCCCCTGCACTTCAGTTTGACCTGAAGTCCTGCCCGCCTGACGCAATGTTAAACGTGCTTTGATTAAACTAAAAATACCCAAATATTTTCATTTTTTTCTCTACTTTAATAACAAATGTGCACGTTTTGTTCTTGACGAGTTTCAGGGATAAGTTATATAATATTTTAACACAATATTGAACATTTCATGTAGTTCCGTGAGTTGGGTCAAGAAACTGCACAAAAACTGCTCAGCACACAGCCTATGCCTGTCGGAGGCAGATTTCCTCGGACTACCAGCTGCTGATGAATAATTGATTGGACTTCCGTTACCGATTTTTTGTTTAATCGTGGGACAATTTAATAATTAGTTTAAAATAAAAAGCGACTTCTAACGCCTTCAACACCTACAACGTGACGGATCACAAGAATGGGACAAAACAAAGGGTAAGGCATATTATATTTTACATATAAACCTGCTTCTTGGGATGGCTTTAATCTAATGTTATGTTGCGAAAATGTGATTTGAGCCCCATACGAACCGGCAGTGTTTTCCTGCCGATATTCAAATTCACCGCAAATGCAACGTTCCAATCAATCGCGTTCCAGAAAAACCCACTCGCAAGATGATTTAAATGCTCTTTTTTTTGGACAATCACGTCATAAGAGCATCTAAATCGTCTATATTTTTTGTTATTGTCTAGTTAGATTAGTTACACTAGTCTTGGTCGGCTGCACTCACCGGGTGAACCGGGTTATGCTAGTCCTAGTTATGGTCCCCTGCTATAAAGTAGTGATGGCAAACATCTAGTACACTAGTTACACTAGTCTGCGTAAACTGCACTCTCCCGGTCATTACAGTGATAGTAACCAGCTGCTAGTTCCTGGTTACTGGCTGAGAGAGAGAGACAGAGATAGAGGGGGGGGGAGGGATAGATTGATAGGGGGTAGGGGGAAGGATGGATTTTAGGAGAGGAGGGGCAGGGAGGGGGGATAAAAGAGACAGACATGAGAGAGAGAGAGGAGGAGAAGGGTGATGAGCAGGGGGAGAGAGAGGGTGTTAGATGGTGTGAAGGGGATGGCAGTGGAGGGATAGATGGAGGGGGAAGGCATAAAAGAGAGGGTGTGAAGGAGTAGGATAAAGAGGGGACTGACGAGAAATTGAGGGGAAGACACACGGTGAGACTCTCCACACCCACACACACGCTATATTTCCCACTACTCTCCCCTCTCTCTTCCCCCTCCACTACCCCCCTCTCCTCCTCTCTCTCCGTACCCCCCCTCCCCCCTCCCCCCCCTCTCCCTTTCAATGACTTGTGGCCTCCACCGCCGTTTGTGGCAATGAATCCCACATATTCACCATCCTCTGGCTGAAGAAATTCCTCCTCGTCTCCTTCCTAAAGGTACGTACTTTAATTCTGAGGCTGTGCCCTCTGTCCTAGACTTTCCCACTCGTGGAAACATCCTCTCGACATCCATTCGATCCGGGCCTTTCATCGTTCGCTAAAGTTTCAATGTGGTCCCGCCCCTCCTCGTTCTTCTAAACTATAGTGCGTACAGGCCCAGCGCCGACAAATGCTCATCGTAAGTTAACCCACTCATTCCTGGGATCTGTTGCCGTGAACCTCCTCTGGACCCTCTCCAGATCCAGCACATCCTTACTCAGATATGGGGCCCAAAATTACTGAGTTACTCCGAATGCTGTCGGACCAGGGAGCCTCACGGCATGTTGGCCTTCATAACAAGAGCAGTTGAGTGTAGGAGCAAAGAGCTCCTTCTGCAGTTGTACAGGGCCCTAGTGCGACCACACCTGGAGTATTGTGTGCAGCTTTGGTCTCCAAATTTGAGGAAGGACATTCTTGCTATTGAGGGAGTGCAGCGTAGGCACACAAGGTTACTTCCCGGGATGGCGGGACTGTCATATGTTGATAGAATGGAGTGGCTGGGCTTGTATAAACTGGAATTTAGAAGGATGAGAGGGAATCTTATTGAAGCATAAGATTATTAAGGAATTGGACACGCGAGAGGCAGGAAACATGTTCCCAATGTTAGGGGAGTCCAGAACCAGGGGTCACACAGTTTATGAATAAGGGGTCGGCCATTTAGAACGAGACGAAGAAACACTTTTTCACACAGAGTTGTGAGTCTGTGGAATTCTCTGCCTCAGAGGGTGGTGGAGGCCGGTTCTCTGGATATGTTCAAGAGAGAGTTAGATAGGGCTATTAAAGATAGTGGAGTCGGGGATATGGGGAGAAGGCAGGAATGGGGTACTGATTGGGGATGATCAACCATGATCACAGTGAATGGAGGTGCTGGCTCGAAGGGCCAAATGGCCTTCTGTACCTATTGTCCATTGAGTTGCAGATTAACTTTTTGGGAAGTTCTCCCCCTAACTATCCCCCATCACCCCCTCCCTCTCCCTCTCTCCCTCCCTCCTCTCCCTCCCCACAATAGAAAGCAATTATTGGGTTGAATTATAGCACGGTTTAGGAACAGCTCCGTCCAAGACCCACAAATAATCGCAGAGATTTGTGTAGAAAGGAACTGCAGATGCCTGTCCCGCTGAGTTACTCCAGCACTCTGTACCTGTCCACCTTCTCCAGAGATGCTGCCTGACCTGCTGCGTTACTCCAGCACTTTGTTCCTGTCCACGTCCTCCAGCATTTTGTGTCTATCCTCAGTTTTAAACCAGCATCTGCGGTTCCTTCCCACAAACTTAGAAACATAGAAAATAGGCACAGGAGTAAGCCATTTGACCCTTCGAGCCAGCACCGCAATTAAATATGATCATAGCTGATCATCCACAATGCTTTCTCCCCATATCCCTTGATTCCATTAGCCATAAGAACTAAATCTTACTAGTCAAACGTCAAACAAACTTTATTGTCATTTAGAAATACATCGATATATGCAATTCCAAATGAAATTCCGTTGCATTTGGCTCCCCTTGCCACACAATAATAAACAGGATAAAATGGATAAAAGGATAAATAGACAATGGTGGCAGCCCATTACATGGCATTCAGGAGTCTGATGGCTCGTGGGAAGAAGGTGTTTGCAGAACCTTGATGTTCTGCTCCTTATGCTACGATATCCTTTGCCCGAGGGCAGCAGAATGAACACTCCGTGATGGAGATGTGTGGGGTCTTTTATGATACTGCTGGCCTTAGACACGCAACGTTTGGTCGCAATATCCCCGATTGAGGGGAGAGAAGTCCCGAAGCACGGACTTCCAGTCAGAGGCTTTACAGTCCCCAAACTTGACAGGGATACAGCTGGTCAAAATACTCTCTATGGTTCCCCTGTAGAAAGTGGTGAGGACGGGATGGGGGAGGTGAGCTCTTCTCATCGGGCGCAGAAAATGCAACTGCTGCTGCACTCTCTTACCTATTGATGAGATGTTATTTGACCAGGTCAGACTGTTAGTGATCTGTACCCCCAGGAACTTAGTGCTACTGACCACCTCCACATCGCTGTCATTAATGTGAAGGGGTGTGGGACTGTGCTGGTTTTTCCTGAAGTCGACGATGACCTCCTTTGTTTTTTCGACATTCAGGATCAGGTTGTTCGTATTGCACCAGTCCACCAGTTGTTTCACCTCCTCCCTGAATGCCAGCTCATTGTCGTCCCGGATGAGGCCCCCACTGTTGTGTCATCTGCGTACTTCATGATGTGGTTTGTACTAAACCTGCACAACAGTCGTGGGTCATCAGGGTAAACAGCAGTGGACTCAGGACATAGCCCTGAGGGGAGCCGGTGCTCAGAGAGATGATGTTAGAGGTGTTATTTCCAACCCTCACTGACTGGGGTCTGTCAGTGAGGAAGTCCCGTAGCCAGTTACACATGGGGGTGTTGTTGGAGGCCCAATGGAACAGTTTGCTTATCAGGTGTGAGGGATAATTGTGTTGAATGCTGAACTAAAAATCCACGAACAGCATTCGCACATACGTTGTTCTTCTCCTCTAGAAGTTCCAGGCTCAGATGGAGTACGGAGGATATAGCGTCCTCAGTGGAGCGGTTTGGCCCGTAAGCAAACTGGTATGGTTCAAGTGTGGAGGCGAGTCTGGAGGTAATATGGTCGCTGCCCAGCCTCTCGAAGCACTTCATCATTATGGGAGTGCGTGCTGCAGGGCGGTAATCGTTGAGACATTGTATATTGGATTTTTTTTGGCACTGGTATGATGGTGGCAGTCTTGAAACACGATGGGACGACAGCCTGGCTCTGCGAGGTGTTGAAGATGTCCGTAAGGACATGTGCCAGCTGGTCAGCACATTCCCTGAGCACTGTATGTTATCAGGGCCTGCCGCCTTCCGTGCGTTCACTCCTTTTAGGGTCCTCCAGACATCCATTATATCAAGACTGAGTGCCTGTTCATCACAGTGAGGAATACCTTTTCTCGCAGGTGTGTTATTTAATGCCTCGAACCGTCCAAAATAGTTGTTGAGTTCATTGAGGAACTCAATGTTGTCATCAAAGGGTGGTGGAGCAGTCTTATAGTCCGTGATTGTTTTGATTCCCTGCCACATGTGCCTGGTGTTCCTGGGGTCATGAAAGAAGCTCTGGATTTTCTCTCTGTCTAAATACTCGATACTCTCTGTCTAAACCTAACCGGGGGAGATGGCCGTCCTGTCGGCAGTCTGTTCGTTTTTTCATCTTTTTACATTTTTTTAGCTTTTGTTGAAAGTTTTAATGTTGGTTTTGTTGGTTGTTTTTTTTGTGGGGGGAATGGGAGGGGGAATCTTTTTTTCAGGTTCCTACCTTCCCGGAGATGTGATCATTTTTCGGATCACATTCTCCGAGCTCTGCGGCCTTCCATCGATGGAGCTGGTAGCCTCCTCGGACTGTGGTGAGCCCCACTGCGGGGCGTGGACTTACCATTGGAGCTGGTCCCTTGCCCGGGATCGCTCCCACTGTGACAACTGCGGAATCATTACCAAGGGCTCGCAGTCTCGGGTGAGGCTAGTCGGGAGCTCCAACGTCGCGGAAGGCTCGACCAACCCTGACACGAGGTTCGATCGCCCAGCGTGGGGAGGTTGACATCCCCCTGATGCGGGAGTGGATCGCCTTGACCCGGAGGGCCCGAACGTTGCCAGCTACGGGAGTGAAGACCGTCCTGTTAATGGGGGCTCAAGGCCCACGACCGAGGAAGAACTAAGGGATGGACAAACTTTATTTCGCATTCCATCAACGTGAGGAATGTTGGGGGTGGGGGGGGGGGGTGTGAAGAAGATAGGAGAAAGGAAGAGGAGGTCACAGCAAGGGCTACTGGAAATTGGAGAAGTCAATGTTCATACCACTAGGGTGCAAACTGCCCAAGCGGAATATGAGGTGCTGCTCCTCCAATTTCCGGTGGTGCTCACTCTGGCCATGGAGGAGGCCCAGGACAGAGAGGTGCATTCGGAATGGGAGGGGGAGTTGAAGTGCTGAATCACAGGGAGATCAGGTTGGTTAATGCGGACCGAGTGGAGGTGTTCGGCGAAATAATCAGCAAGCCTATGCTTGGTCTCACCGATGTAGATCAGCTGGCATCTAGAGCAGCGGATGCAATAGATGAGGTTGGAGGAGGTGCAGGTGAACCTCTGTCGCACCTGGATCCTTGGGTCCTTGAATGGAGTCGAGGGGGGAAGTAAAGCGACAAGTGTAGCATCTCATGCAGTTGCAAGGGAAAGTGCCCGGGGAGGGCGCGTGGTTTGCGCGGAGTTTTGAGAGTGGGCGGTAAGTGATTAAGGGAAAGGTAATATATGAAAGAAGCGCTTGACCAGGCACGTGATTTAAGAAGGGAGGGGGATCCGCGTTTGTGGAAAGCAGACAGGGGGCGAGGATATTTTTGCTTTGTTTATTGATATCTTTGATATCTAAGTGGTGTTGCGGGGAGAGAAGGGGTGGTGTAGGGTGGAAGGGATGAAAGAAGTTGGAAAGTGATTGAGTGGGGTTCACGTTTTGGTGTTTGGGAGTTTCTAATGTGGGGAATTGGTGGCGAAAATGGACCCAGAGGACAATTTGTTGTATGTAATGGCTAGTGGTGGTGGAAGGTGAGGACTTGGGGGACTCTGCCCTTGTTACGAGTGGGGGGATGGGGAGAGAGAGCAGTGTTGGTGGGGTATTGAAGAGAGAGGAATCCCTGGGAGAACCTCATCTATAGTAGGGGGAGGAGGGGAACCCCGTTCCTGCAGAATGAGGACATTTACGATGCCCTGGTGTGGTTTGTTTTCTTTTTGTCCCGTTTCAATTTATTTTGGTTGTTTGGTTGTGTATGTGTGGGGGGTGGGGGAGAAGCTTGTTTTTGGTCTCTTCCTTCGGGGGGTTGGTCGCTGGGGGGGCGCAGGGGGCGGGGGATGCGACCTTTCCTTGTCGTATCCCCCGTCTCCGTCTGCGCTGAGGGCTAATGGCGGAGCTGGCGGCCTCCAACGGGGACCGACCTTGAGGCTCCGGTGGCTGAGCCAGGAATTACTCACCATCGCGAAGCTGGCTGACTTCGGGGCTGTGGCGGCGTTCCGGCGGCGGCGACCCGACTTCGGAGCCTCGGAGGCTCGGCCGCGGGCCCAGTGGACGATAGCATCAGGAGCTTGCAGGTCACAGGATTGGTGACCTTTTTTTCCTGCATTCCCGTAACAACAGCTTCGTCTGCTGGACTGGAGGGCGGCAGCTTCGGCAGCTTCGACTGCTCCAGGTTTGAACCGGCCCATTCGTGGAGCTCAGATTCAGCTGCGGGACTTGCGTACCATCACCCGGCGAGGTCACAACATCGGAGGCCTGGATCGCCTCAGCGCAGAGGGAGAGCAAGGAGGGAGGAGACAAGGACTTTGGGACTTTTGCCATCCATCACAGTGAGGAGGTGCCTGGTGGACTCACTGCGGTGGATGTTAAACTGTGTTGAGTGTGTGTTTTGTTATTTTATTCTATGTTATGACTGCAAGGTGAAAGCATTTTGTTGTACTGTAAATGTGCAATGACAATAAAGTTGAATCTAATATAATCTAATCCTAGGAGCAGATGCGGCGTAGACGGAGGAATTGGGAGTAGGGGATGGAGTCCTTACAGGAAGCAGGGTGTAGCTTTAACTCCCTCCTCGACTCCATTCAAGGACCCAAGCAGTCGTCCCAGGTGTGACAGGTTCACCTGCACCTCCTCCAACATCATCTATTGCATCTGCTGCTCTAGATGTCAGCTGATCTACATCGGTGAGACCAAGCGTAGGCTTGGCGATCGATTCGCGAAACACCTCCGCTTGGTCCGCATTGACCAACCTGATCTCCCTGTCGCTCAGCACTGCAACTCCCCCTCCCATTCCGAATCCGACCTTTCTGTCCTGGGCCTCCTCCATGGCCAGAATGTGCACCACCGGAAATTGAAGGAGCAGCACCTCATATTCCGCTTGGTCAGTTTGCACCCTAGCTGCGTGATCATTTAATTCTAAAATTTCCAGTAGCCCTTGCTGTCTCCTCCCTTTCTCAGCTCTCCCTTAGCCCTCTGGCTCCTCCTCTTCCTTTTTTCTCCCCCCCCCCACCCTACATCAGTCTGAAGAAGGGTTTCGGCCCGAAACGTTGCCTATTTCCTTTGGTCCATAGATGCTGCCGCACCCACTGAGTTTCTCCTGCTCTTTTGTCTACCTTCGATTTTCCAGCATCTGCAGTTCCTCCGTAAACACAGTGAGGAATGTGTAGGACTCACTGTGGTGGATGTTCTTGTTAAAATGTGTTTTTGAGTGATCTGTTGGTTTTAATTGTATGACTGTAAAAACTTGTAGATCTAAATTTCATTGTATGCTAGTAATGTCTGTGACAGCACCATTTAATGCTGCTCCTCATGCTAACACATGGAATGCAATTTTTTTTGATAAATCATTGAGGTCGCAAGAAAACAATTTCAGTTCATCAAAGACTTCCTTTGAATTTCTGTTGTCATCGCTAGGATTAAAAACTGCAGCCAGCGCAAAGATATTCCTCTATAATGAAATCATTGGATAAAGTCAGCATGGATTTATGAAAGGTAAATCATGTCTGACGATTCTTAAATAATTTTTCGAGGATGTAAATAGTAGAGTGGATAAGGGGGAACCAGTGGATGTGTTATATCTGGACTTTCAGAAGGCTTTCGACAAGGTCCCACATAAGGGATTAGTATACAAACTTAAAGCACACGGTGTTGGGGGTTCAGTATTGATGTGGATTGGCTGGCAGACAGGAAGCAAAGAGTAGGAGTAAACGGGTTCTTTTCAGAATGGCAGGCAGTGACTAGTGGGGTACCGCAAGGCTCAATGCTGGGACCCCAGCTATTTACAATATATATTAATGATCTGGATGAGGGAATTGAATGCAATATCTCCAAGTTTGCGGATGACACGAAGCTGGGGGGCAGTGTTAGCTGTGAGGAGGATGCTAGGAGGCTGCAAGGTGACTTGGATAGGTTGGGTGAGTGGGCAAATGCATGGCAGATGCAGTATAATGTGGATAAATGTGAGGTTATCCACATTGGTGGCAAAAACAGGAGGGTAGACTATTATCAGAATGGTGGCCGATTAGGAAAAGGGGAGATGCAACGAGATGCAACACACCCCCTCCCCCACACATACCCGCCCCTGCACTCACCCCCTCCCCCACACAACACCCCCTCCCCCACTCACTCACACCCCACTCACTCCTCCCCACACCCCCTCCCCCCCACACACCCACTCCATCCCCTCCCCATCCACCCCCTCCCGCACTCACCCCCTCCCCACTCCCCTCGACCCCCACTCCCCCACACCCCTCCCCCTCAAGCCCCTTACCCCATACCCCCACTCAACCACTCACCCCCCACCTCACCCCCCCACACACCGCCTCCCCCATTCACCCCCTCCCCCCAGACCCCATCACCCACTCCCCCCCTCCCCCCCACACCCCTCCCCCCACTCATCCCCTCCCCCACACCCCCTCCCCCACTCACCCCCTACCCCACTCACCCCTTCTCACCCACTCACCCTCACCCCTCTCCCACTCATCCCCTCCCCACACCCCCTCCCCCCCACTCACCCCCTCCCCCTCACCCACTTACCCCCTTCCCCACTCACACTGTCTCCCCCACTCCCCCTCCCCACTCACACCCCCTCCCCCACCACACACACTCCGCCACACACCCCTCCCCACGCCACCCCCACCCCCACTCATTCCTCCCCCACTTACCCACATCACCTCCACCAACTTACAACCCCCCCACTCATTCTCTCCCCCTCCTGACCTCCTCCCCCACAGTCCCTCATGCACTCCCCCTCCTCAACACAACCCTCCTCCACTCTCCCCCACTCACCCCTCCTCATCCCCTCCTCCACACACCCCCTCCCCCACACAACAACCCCTCTCCCCCACCATACACAACACCCTACCACCCCAACAACCGCTCCCACATCCGCTCCCCACTCACCCCCTCACCCACACACATCTCACCTCACTCACACCGACCGACCCCCCCCACTCCCCCTTCCCCACTCTCACCCTTCCACCAACAACAAACCAACTCCCCATTCTCCGCGCTCCACACACCCATACCCACCCCCATGCCAAACACCCTCCCTTCCAACTGTGCCCCTCTCCCACCCCCTCAACCCAAAAATCCCACTTACCAAAAATCACTCCTTTGTGGGCCCTTCACCCGCACAATAGACCCAACCCTCTCTCCCACTCCCCGCTACCCCACCCATCCCCCCACACACACTCCGCCAACCACTGATACCCTCCCCAACACACCCTCCCCCCCCACACACACTCCGCCACAATCCCCCCTCCCCCACACACCCCTCCCCCACTCTCCTCCTCCACACACCCCCTCCCCACTCACCATCCCCCTCCCCCACCTCTACCCCTCCCCCACACACCCACTCACTCCCTCCCCCACTTACCACACCCCCACTCATCCACCCACTTACAACCCACCCACTATCCCCTCCCCCTCTGATCTCCTCCCCCACACCCCCTCACACACTCCCCCCCTCCTCCACAAACCCCTCCCCACTTCGCCAACTTTGCTTCCTCACCCCTCCCTTTTCTCTCCCCCCTCAACCCCATCTCCTTCTCCCCCTCTTTCTCCCCCTCACCAACTCCTCTCCCCCTCACTAATAACTCCCCCCCCTCACCCCCTCCTCTCCCCCTTCACTCCACCCTCCCTTACTCTCCCCCTTCACTCCAGCCCCTTGCTCTCCCCCTTCACTCCACCCACCTCCCATCTCCCCCCTCCCGCTCACCCCTCTCTCTCCTCCCCCCTCCCCCTCACCCCCTCTCTCTCCCGTCACTTCAACCATCCTCATCCCCCTTCCACTTCCCCCCCTTGCTTCCTCACCACCTCTCCCTTCCTTCCCCCCTCCCCCTCAACCCCCTCACTTCACCCTCCTCTCCCCCTCCTCCTTCCCCCGTTCCGCTCCGCAACCAATCCTCCCCCGCTCCACCTCTTCCAACCCTTCAAGCACTAGTAATGTTCACGCGTTAGTAATGTCCTGTTTGCAAGCTTGTTGATCCTCTATGTTCCCCTCCTGCAGGGTTTAGGAGCTGTTGCTGTGAACGGAGAGACGGGGACGTGAGTGACCATTGAGTGCGGTCAGGGTGCCGGTGAGGCGCCACCCCCCCCCCCCCAATCTGCTCTGTGTGCGGGCTGAGCTTTGAGGGGCTGAGCTTTGATGGAGGAACACGTGACAGGGCACAACAAGGAGAAGCGTTATGAGTGCGACGTGTGTGGCAAGGCCTGGCAGAGCCCGAGCCTGCTGAAGACCCACCGGCGAGTTCACACTGGCGAAAAGCCCTATGGCTGCTCCACCTGCGGCAAGAGCTTTGCCCAGTTGTCGGGGCTGCAGGTGCACCGGCCGGTACACAGCAATGAACGGTCCTTCACCTGCTCCGACTGCGGCAAAGGCTTCAAGTCGTCCACGGAACTGAAGGGGCACTGGCGCCTGCACACCGGGGAGCGGCCCTACAACGGCAGCAACTGCGGCAAGGGCTTCACCCGCTCCCACAGCCTGCTGGTGCACAGGTGCCTATACACAGGCGAGCGCCCCTACACCGGCATGCAGTGCGGCAAGGGCTTCACCTGCTCCACTCGGCTGCTGTCCCACCAGCGCATCCACACCGGCGAGCGGCTCTACACCTGCGCCCAGTGCGGCAACGGCTTCACCCGCTCCGCCAGGCTGCTGTCCCACCAGCAGGTGCACTCTGGCGAGAAGCCCTTTGACTGCTCCGACCGTGGCGAGAGCTTCAAGACGGCGCAGGAACTGAAGATCCACCGGCGGGTGCACACAGGCGAGAAGCCCTATGGCTGCTCCACCTGTGGCAAGGACTTCAAGAGAAAGTATGAGCTGAAGATCCATCGGCGAGTGCACACGGGCGAGAAGCCCTATGGCTGCTCCACCTGCAGCAAAAGCTTTACCCAATTGTCAGGGCTATTGCAGCACCAGCGGGTGCACAGCAATGAACGGCCCTTCACCTGCTCCAACTGCGGTAAAGGCTTCAAGTCGTCCCGGGAACTGAAGGGGCACTGGTGCCTGCACACCGGGGAGCGGCCCTACACCGGCTTCACCTGCTCCCACAACCTGCTGGTGCACCAGTGCACCCACACCGGTGAGCGCCCCTATACCTGTAGCGACTGTGGCAAGGGCTTCACCCAGTCCAGCACCCTGCTGGTGCACCAGCGCACCCACACCGGCGAGCGCCCCTACACCTGCGCCCAGTGCGGCAAGGGCTTCACCCGCTCCACCAGGCTGTTGTCCCACCAGCGGGTGCACACCAGCAACCATCCCTTCCCCAGCCCGTTGCGTGGACAGTGCTTCACCACGGCCTCCCACACCCTGTCTCTGGGTGAAACCTTTTTCTCCCCATCTCAATCCTAATTGGCCGACCCCTTATTCTTAAACTGTGGCCTCTGTTTCAGGTCTCCTCCGCCTCCTCGACTCCAAACCTACCTGTAGTGGCCGGCCGAACCCAGTCGCCGACCATTCTTCTGGGCGCAGCTTAAGAACCTGCCGGGGAAGGCGGATGCCAAGGTTGCTCGCTTCCCTCACCTCCGCTCTCACCCCACTCGCCTCTCCCGCCCCTCCCTCACCTGCTTCCCCTCCCGCCCCTCCCACCTCTCACTCACCTCCTGCCCCTCCCTCATCTCCCTCCATTCTGGACCACCCTCCCTTCCCGACACTCCTTCCCTTACCGCCCCTCTCCCATTCCTCCCCTCACCCATTCCTCGCGACCCTCCCATTCCCTTACTGCCCGTCTCTCCCCCCCCTCCTCGCACCCATCCCTCACCTCCTGACCCTCCCTTCCCGACCCACTGAACCCACAATTGCGAAAGCCGCCAGCCAGCGTTATTCGCCTGTCCTGTCCTGCATATCTCGATAGGTCGGGATAGATACTTCGTGGTCACCATGAAACCGATGGGCCGAAGGGCCTATTTACCTGCTGCTTAGCTCCATGTAAGGTTATCCTTATGGGTCACTACCAACTGGATGAACCGAAGAGCCTGTTCCTGTCCTGTACATCTCAATATTGGGATAGGTTATTGACGGTCACCATGATCTCGAAGGACCGAAGAGCCTATTTCTTTGCGGTATGGCTGAATGTTGGGTTAGACTTATTAATCACTACCATCTAGATGGGCCGAAGGTTTCCTGTCCCGCATTGCTTAATTGTGGGAAAGGCACTTGGCGGTCACATAGATATCGATGGGCCGAAGGGCCTGTACATGTGGCAAGATAATGGGCCAAACGTGGGCCAATGGAGCATCTTGGTCAGCATTGATGTGTGGGGCCGAAGGGCCTATTTCTGCGCTATCCCTCCTTACCCCTCCCCTCCTTAGCTGACCCCCTTTTTGTCTGCTTTTCATCCCCAGCCTTAGTCACTTACTCCACCCTTCTGCCCACCACCCCCCTCCCTCACCAGTATCCACCTATCACTCACCAGACTTTATCCTCTCTTTTCCAACAATGCTCTATCCTACATGTTCCTTGATCTCCATCCACTTTGTGTCGTTTACACATCTTATACTTCCTTATCTTGACATGAGAATTAAGGGACAGAAGTTTAGGGGTAACGTGAGGGGGAACTTCTTTACTCAGAGGGTGGTGGCTGTGTGGAATGAGCTTCCAGCAGAAGTGGTGGAGGCAGGATCGATTTTAACATTTAAAAGTAAAGTGGATAGGTATATGGACGTGAAGGGAATGGAGGGGTATGGTCTGAGTGCAGGTAGATGGGACTAGGGGAAAACAAATGGTCGGCACGGACTGGAAGGGCCGAGAGGGCCTGTCTCCGTGCTGTAATTGTTATATGGTTATATGGTTATATCTCTGTATTTCCATCTCCCCTGAAGAAGGGTCTCGACCTGAAACATTGCCCATTCCTTCTCTTCACAGATGCTGCCCGACCCGCTTACTCCAGCATTTTGTGTGTATCTTCGGTCTCCACATGGAGCTGCCCTGCAGACCCTTGCTCCTCACGGAGCTAAGACTGGTTCAGTCACAAAGTTCAGATCGGTCCCCAGGCAGAGCTAAGGCTGGTCACCACGTGGAGCTTCGTGTTGGTCTGCTACCGAGCCTGGTGGTGGTGGTGGCCATTCGCGGGCCAGGCGCTGCTGGCCCCTTCCTCCAGACCCTTGTTTCCGGGGAGTGGGTGCAGGGAGTTGGAATCCCCGCTGCCCCAATTAAGCATCAACAAATCTCTTGTCAACACTGTAAATACATGGAGAAACTGCTACATATAAATACGCTGCAGAGCCGTGAGAGATGAGGACGGGAGAGGAGAGACTAGTGGGGAGGGGGAGATGGGAGGGTGGATTGACTGATGGGAGGGTGGGAGTGGAGACGGGGGGGGGGGGGGGAGAGGAGTGTGAGAGAATGAGGGGTGGTAAGAGGGGAAGGGAAGAGAGGGCGGGGTGACAGAGGAGTGGGGGTGGGGGGAGAGATGGAGATGTGAGGAGATAGAGTGGTGGGAGAGATGGGGGCAGTGGGGAGGGGAGAGGTTAAGGGGAAGGGGAGAGTCAGAGGGTGGGGAAATAGAGCAGGGTGGGGGGGAGGGAGCATCCTCCTGTCTGCACACAAACCTGTTACTATTCACGTTAAAACCCACGGACTATTTGCGTTCCTTTTGCCAAAGAATGGTGATGGAAACACTTCACCACTTGTTCAAGTCAATGTGAATATTCTATCTAGTATTTTTTGAAATAAAATAAAGTTTCAAACTGAAGCGTCGTTGAAGAGGGTGAGGAAATATGGCGGGAGGGGGAGGGCAATATGTGGTGGGGGGGGGGGGGGGCGTAGAGGGGGAATAAGTTATGGAACCGTGGCAGCAGAGGGGGTGGAAAGATGTGGGCTAGAATGGGGGTGAGGGAGGGAGGGAACAAGTGAGTAAGGGGATGAGGGATGTAAATGGTAGGGAATTGAGGAATGCAGTTGAACAGAGGGATCTAGGAATAACTGTGCATAGTTCCCTGAAGATGGAATCTCATGTAGATAGGGTGGTAAAGAAAGCTTTTGGTGTGCTGGCCTTTATAAATCAGAGCATTGAGTATAGAAGTTGGTATGTAATGTTAAAATTGGACAAGGCATTGGTGAGGCCAATTCTGGAATATGGTGTACAATTCTGGTCGCCAAATTATAGGAAAGATATCAACAAAATAGAGGGAGTACACAGGAGATTTACTAGAATGTTGCTTGGGTTTCAGCACCTAAGTTACAGAGAAAGGTTGAACAAGATAGGTCTTTATTCTTTGGAGCGCAGAAGGTTAAGGGGGAACTTGATATAGGTCTTTAAAATTATGAGAGGTTAAGGCAGAGTTGACGTGGTTAACTCTGCCTATATCAATGGCTTTTTTCATTGAGAGTGGGGAAGATTCAAACAAGAGGACATGATTTGAGAATTAAGGGATAAAGGTTTAGGGGCAACATGAGGGGGATCTTCTTTACTCAGAGTGGTAGCTGTGTGGAATGAGCTTCCAGTGGAAGTGGTGAAGGCAGATTCGTTTTTATCATTTAAAAATAAATTGGATAGGACTTCCGGTGGCGCTATGGAGTGAGTGGAACTCGCGCCATTCAGCTCCGCTAAAAATTGTATTAAAAACGGGGGTAAAAGGGGTTAACTGAAGCTACTCACCAGAGGAGAACAGGTGTAAACGGCTACAGTAGCGTTAAAAAGGTGCGTGACGCCAACTTCCTGTGGTGCTATGGAGGGCTAAAGGTTAACGCCAGCCAGCTCCTCGTAAAAAACGGGAAAAAATCGGGGATTAACGGACCGACCTGCTGCCTGCTGCCTGCCGTCTTTGCACCGATTGCTGTGAGTGATGTCATCAGGCGCGCGACTTGTTATGGCTACACAGCGCAGCCCACTCAAAAAATCGAAAAGTCGAATTACCAGGCTGAGACCGGGGGAAGGCCTGACTGAAGCCTCGGACTCAGGTAGGACGTTATCCCAAGAAGATGTGATTAAAAAAACGACGAAAAAAATCAGAAAGTGAAGAATTTAAAACTTTTATTGCACGTGAAATTGCTGGTTTAAAGGAGGGAATAAACCAGATGAATACTGAAATGAAAGAATTGAAACTTGAAATTAATACCAATATTAATACTAAGACTAAGAAAATATCGGAAGATTTGAAGAAAGAAATCGCAGAAATGGATGATTGAATGTCAAAGGAGATGATTGATAAGATTAAAAATGTGAAAAACTGATTTGAAGAAAGGCTAATCCTGTGGAGAAGCACTGGACCATCGGACGGCTGGCATAAAAAGCCTTGAAGAGCTAGCTGAAACAAGTGCTCAGACTACAGCAAAGCTTATCACAGAAAATGGACGTCTAACGGATTTATTGACCAAAATAACCGAGAAATGTACTGAACTAGAAGGTTGCAGAGAAGACAAAACCTAAGAATTGCGGGTATTCCAGAAGGGGGAGAGAAAGATAAAGATCCCCGAGAATTTACTGCGAATTTACTGCAAAATGTTTTATCTCTGGAACAAAAGCCTTTGCTAGCCCGAGCACACAGAGTGATGAGACGTCAGACAAGACCAAATGCTCCCCCAAGACAAATGATAATAAAAGTACAATACGACCACATCTTGGAGGAGATAATGCAAAAATCATCGAGAAACAGAAACCTTACATTTGAAGGAGACAAGATCAGCATCTATCGAGATTATCCAGGAAACGAAAAGCGTTTAATGAGACTAAAAGTCTCCTGAGGGGGTTGGAAAACCTGAAATATGACCTGAATTACCCAGCTACTCTAAGAGTCACTTTCAACAAGAAGGAATATTTCTTCTCCAACCCTGTGGAAGTGCTGGACTTTGCCCGGAAGATCAAGACTTGAGAAGGCCTCATCATTGAATACACTGACTTTGCAGGACTTTGCAGGACTGGATGGAACTGGATAGTACTGGATGGAAGCTGGAGAAAGATGTGGATTGGAAACCCTCCCATGGATACTAATAATTAGTATAACTACACTACTAATACAAATAACTAATAAATACTAAATTATACCGTGGTATTTTTTCACTAATCAGAGTTTTATCATTATGACACTAACTACACTACTAATATAGTAACTAATAAATATTAAAAATTTATACCGTGGTGTTTTTACTAATCAGAATTAACATTATTACTAATGGAATAATGTTTACTTATATTGGAATGATTAGAGTCAAATATAGAGTCTGACTTCATTTGTCCTCTTTGGAAACCTTTCTTTTGTACCAGTAATTTTCATTTTTATTTTTATTTTCCTTTCTTTTTCGTGTGTTTTTTTTATATAGATTTTTTCAAATAAGTTTTAAATATATTGTATTCTCACATTTTCGACTATTATAACCCGAATATTTTAAATTTAATAACCCCGGTAAAATACCATTGTGGAATAATAATTCCAAAAAACCAGGGAGCTGGTTAAATTAGTAACATCAACTACGGAAGTCAGTAGATGGTTAGCCATGCTAGTATGGCTAGCACTAACTACACATACAAGATGTAGTTTTTCCTCCTTTGTGCACTATACTAATTTTCTTAATCTATCCTCTCTTCTTTTCTATTATAAAATCTATTATTGTTATTTTCAGTTTGAATGGAGTTATATATTGGATCAAAGGAGATATACACGTGAGGGACATTCAAGGAACTTAAAATTCGTCTATTCGGTGTTCGGGTGTAAGGTCAGGTCTGTCGAACTGAACCATTGGCTCTATTACAGACCCCCATAGACAAAAGATGCAAGACTTAAAAATGAATACGGGGAATGAAGGAATAACATCTTGCAGCTGGAATGTTTAAAGGTATAATGAACCAAATTAAGAGAGGTAAAGTATTAGCACATTTAAAAGCAATTAAAGCTGATGTAATTTTCATTCAAGAACTCATTTAAAAAAAAGATGCTGAGCATAGGGTGAAAGCTAAATGGATAGATAAAACGTATCATTCTTCTTTTGCACACAAATCAAGAGGTAGCAATATTATTTCGTAAAGGCATTTTATTCAAACATACATCAACTATAACTGATAATGATGGCAGATACATTATTGTAATAGGAGAATTAAATGCACAAAAAATGATTTTTGTTAATGTATATGGACCAAACTTTGATAGTCCATTGTTTTTCAAGAAAATATTTAACAACATCCCGGAAATAACAACATAACTTAATAATTGGAGGAGATTTAAATTGTACATTAGATTCTTACTTAGACAGATCTACAAGATCAAGGAAAATTAAATCCCATTCCAGTGACTTATTAAATGCATTATGGAAACTACTAATATTAAAAGATGTTTGGAGAGTAGAAAATCCCAACTGGACGAGATTTTATTTTTATTCACTGTACATAAAACTTACTCAAGAATAGATTACTTTTTGGTCGATGCCAAACTTATCTCACTCACTTATAATTCAAAAGACCATAATATTATAATCTCAGATCACACACCTTTAACATTTAAGATTAAAATAAATGGTAAAATGGAAAAACGGGGACAATGGAGATTTAATGCACAAATTTTAAAAAGCAAAGCAACTCAGGAATATATTACAGAACAGATCAAGATTTTCTTTGAAATAAATGATAAACCGGAAATATCTTCTTCCTTATTATGGGAAACTTTTAAAGCATATCTCCATGGAATTATGATTTCCTCTCAAGCATTTTATAATAAAAAGAATCGGAGGGATCAACGGGAACTGGAAAATGAGGTTAAACAACTAGATACAGAGAATGCAGCTAATCCATCCATAACAATACATAATAAAATCGCAGCACTGAAATATAAATTAAATAAAATATATTCAGATCAAGTTGTAAAACTCTATCAATACACTAAACAATTACAGTATGAATTTGGAGATAAACCTCAAAAATTATTGGATCGCCAATTAAGGAAGATGGAGGGAGAAAAAATAATCCATAGGATTAAATCACATAATGGCGAACTCTTAGTACAACCTAAAGATATTAATGAGAGATGTTTGCAATATTATAAAAACTTATACTCTGCTAAAACGACAGAAAACAGGATAGGAATAGAAGCATTTAAAAAAAATGTAATCTGAATGGGTTGGATTCACAAAATAGAGAATCATTAAATGCTGAAATTTCAGTAAAAGAAATCCAAGAATCTATCAGATCATTAAAAAATGGTAAAACACCGGGACCAGATGGTATTGGCTCGGAATTTTATAAAACATTTTATGATCTGATTGCACCATGCTTGAAGACGCTCTATTTATACCCAGCAGAAATCACCAGAAACGTTAAATGAATCTATTATAACACTTATACCTAAAATAGACAAAGATCTGGATGACCCAGGATCATTTGGAGCTATAGCTCTTTTAAATACTGATCAAAAGATATGAACTAAAATATTAGCACAAAGGCTAAGTACAGTTATAAATGAATTAATTCATCCCGAACAAACAGCATTTATACCAAAACGATATTCCTCATATAACCTGAGAAGCTAGAATGTTGCCAGGGTTCCAGCAATTATGTTACAGAGAAAGGTTGAACAAGTTAGGTCTTTATTCTTTGGAGCGCAGAAGGTTAAGGGGGGACTTGATTGAGGTCTTTAAAATGATGAAAGGGATAGACAGAGTTGACGTGGATACGTTTTTCCCCATGGAGGGGAGGGATGATTCAAACAAGAGGGCATGACATGAGAATTAAGGGACAGAGGTTTCGGGGTAACGTGAGGGGGAACTTCTTTACTCAGAGGGTGGTGGCTGTGTGGAATCAGCTTCCAGCAGAAGTGGTGGAGGCAGGATCGATTTTAACATTTAAGAGTAAAGTGGATAGGTATATGGACGTGAAGGGAATGGAGGGGTATGGTCTGAGTGCAGGTAGATGGGACTAGGGGAAAACAAATGGTCGGCACGGACTGGAAGGGCCGAGAGGGCCTGTCTCCGTGCTGTAATTGTTATATGGTTATATGGTTATAAGCTTATTCAATATTATATACTTGAAAAGAGGTATTAATAAAGATCTAGTAGTTATTTGGTTAGATGCGGAGAAAGCCTTCGACCATGTGGAATGGTCTTACTTGTTTTCGGTTATGGAAACTTTTAAATTGGGAGAGAAGTTTATTACTTGGGTCAAACACTAACCCAACAGCCAGAATAATAACAAATCAAATGCTATCAACTAAATTCAGTCTATCTCGAGGCTGCAGACAAGGTTGCCCTTTATCCCCACTACTATTTGCACTTGCAATAGGATCATTAGCTCACCGTGTGTCACATCCTGAAATATAGGGGTATGATACCAGAGATACTGAAAATAAAATCTCCTTATATGCGGATGATGTATTACATTATATTACAAAACCGGAAATTAGTGTCCAAAATGTATTAAAATTAATAACTGAATTTGGATCTTTTTCAGGATATAGTATTAATTGGAATAAAAGTGAACTCATGCCAATAATGGTAAATAACTTACATATATTACAACAATTTACTTTTAAGATAACAAATGAAAAAATTAAATATCTTGGAATTTATGTAACAAAAAGATTAAATTTTTTATTTAAATCCAACTTCCCACTCTTATTGAATAACTTAAATCAGAACATTTTACATTGGAAAACTCTACCCATCTCAATGCTAGGTAAAATTAATGTAATAAAAATGATTTTTCTTCCTCAATTACTATATCTTTTCCAATTAATTCCGATATATCTTCCTAAAAATTTCTTTAGGAAGGTGGACTCTTTAGTTACCAACTTTATCTGGGATTATAAGAGCCACTGAATAAATAAAAAACATTTATGTAAATCAAAAATAAATGGCGGTTTAGCACTACCAAACTTTATGTTTTATTACTGGGCAGTTAATATTAAAAATATGAATTTTTGGTTAGTAGAGACAGATAAACAACCAATTTGGTTAAAAATGGAAAAAGAAGATTGTTTGCCTTTTGAAATTAGTTCGATAATATTTGCCAATATTAATTCAGGTAAGAAAACCTATAGTGAAAACCCTATAATAGAAAGTGGAATATGTATCTGGAAACAAATAAAGAAAACATTAAAATTGAAATCTATACCACTAGCCCTTACCATTGTGAATAATGTTACATTTAAACCTTCAATGATGGATAAAGGCATTTTACAATGGAAAAATAAGGGAATTAATAAGACGAGATCTCTACAGGGAAAATTATTTCCTTTCATTTCAAGAATTACAACAAATTTATGGATTACATTCAAAAGATTATTTTAGATACTTACAAATTAGAGACTATGTAAAAGCAAACACACAGGAAATTAGAAATAGAAAGACAGAAATTTTAGATGAATGTCTAAATAAACATCCGAACACAGAAAAATTGATATCATACATTTATAATATCCTATTGGAAAATGATGTCTCATTGACAGAAATATATAGACAATCATGGGAATACGAATTAGGTCAAATTATTAGACCAGAAGTATGGGATGAAAGTTTACAACACATGCACCACTGTTTGTTAAATGCTAGACCCTCTCTCATACAATTTTAAATATTACATAGACTACATTACTCAAAATCCAAACTACATAACATTTTTTCAAATGCATCTGCCATATGTGATAAATTTCAGCACTTAGAAGCTAACTTGACACACTCATTTACAAATTGTGTAAAAATTACAAAATTTTGGATAGAAATATTTAGGATAATTTTGAATGTTGTTAATATGAATCTGACTCCTGACTCAAAGTTAATAATACTGGGAATACTGGAAACAAATCAATTAATAACAACAAATCAAATAATTTTTATTGATTATAGTTTAATGATTGGGAAAAAATTAATATTAAAATTCTGGAAAGGTCCTACATGAATAAAGATCCTACATTACAGGAATGTCGGAGACACTCCATCTGGAAAGATTGAGGCTCGTCCTAATGGACAGGTTGGATCTTTTCAGAGGAATATGGTCTCCATACATTGAATATTTAAAGGTTCAAAATGGCTCGGTGCGAGAGCCTGACTGAAACCTGAATAATGGAATAGATGAAGAATACGTATAACAAATCATGGATATATCTCCAATGATGGATAACTTTTTAATACTCCATTCACTTCTTTATTTTTGATTTTTTATCTCTATATTATTTTTCTCTATCTTTTCTTACTTATTAAAAAAAAATGTATAGAAATATAAATGTCTTAAATGTTAATATTAATAATATTACGAATGTATGTATGAAGTCTTTTCTATTAATATGTATTTACAACTAATAAAAAATATTCATCAAAAAAGGTGCATGACGTCATCAGGCAACTTTAACAAGAAAATGTTGATGCATCGCTCCCCCCCCCCCCCCCCCCACCAAGTGAAAAAGCCTGTGAAAAAGGAAGTAGGGCTCACTGGAGCCTCGGGCTCGAGTTTGAGTACCTCCCAGGAAGATATTTTAAAGATGGATGACCTCAAAAAAGGTGGCTTACGATCATGTTTTTGAAGATAAGATGAAGATAATAATACGTAAGAAAAATCTCAAATATGAGGGAGACAACATCAGTATCTTCAGAGATTACCCTGCGGAAGTGGCCAAGAGAAGATCTTTATTTACAGAAACAAGAGGTATCCTGAGGAACATACAAGAAGCTGAGATATGGCCTGATGTACCCGGCAACATTAAGAGTAACTTATGATAACAAGGAGCACCACTTCACCAAACATACAGACGCTCTTGAATTCGCTCGAAACATTCAGAGGAAACTGGAAGAGGAAGAAGTAGAGGAAGAAGTAGATGAAGATGAACAACACTGAATATTATTGATCACTTACATGATGATACTGGCCCATCCACAGAAAAGGAGGAAGATTCACACTGAAGGAGAACCCGCAGGGAAGGAGGAGGAACAATAGACATGGACTTTACCTTGGGGTTAAGGAGGGATGGATGGATTATTAATAAATATAGTTTTGTAATACCTGCCCCTTAAAATGTACATTAGCTCTCCAAATGTAGTGCTATGACACTAATTATATTTGATATTAGTATTATTATTAATTAATTATTAAGTATATCAATTTAATACCCCACCCCGACATATATAGCCCTTAAGGCAAAAACGGAGCTGGAATTATTAACATCTTTTTTTTTTCACGGAAGTCTGTAGATTAATAGCCACACTAGTGTGGCTTACACTAATACTAACTACACTAATTATAGTTGTAGTCACTTTTTTTCCCCTTACACTTTACTAACATCACTTACTTTACACACATTTTTTATTGTTACTTTTATATTATGTATTTTATTTCATATTATTATTATATGGATTTAAGTATGATTGTTATTATATCGTTAGTTCAAAGAGACATGTGTGTAAGACAATGATATAAGACAGAAATTAAATTTCATCGATCTGATGTTTGGGTATAGGATTGGGTTAGATGAGCTGAGACATATACTCCATTATAAACCACCTTAATAATATGACATAAATACTAGGATTGGGGTTGATGGAATCACCTTCTGTAGTCGGAATGTTAAGGGAATTTACGAACCAATTAAAAGAGGTAAGGTTTTAGCTCAATTAAATAGATTGAAATCTGATATTATTTTTCTCCAAGAGACACACCTTAAAAAAGATGCGCAGCATAGATTAACAGCAAAATGGATTTCCAAAGTATATCACTCTTCATTTACACATAAGTCTAGAGGGGTAGCAATAATTATTCATAAAGGTATACCTTTTAAACATAGCTCAATAATAGAAGATATTGAGGGTAGATATATAATAATTACAGGTGAATTACAAAATTTTGAGATTAAAAAAAATCAAGTCTGTAATTTATCGCATCAGATAAAGCATAAAAAGAAGTTTAATTTGACACCTAATTCACTTTCACACCTTCAGTATTAAAAACGTTATGGCCATTTTCATACTCGGAAATTAGCATCTTGTTCCCTATTGCTTTTCCATTGACTTAACACAAAAGTCGTGATCGAGGACAGTCAAAAGCCCATAACTTTCTTAAAAATTAAGGGAAGTTAAATAAATTTTCAGTTATTATAGATTGATGCATTCTGAAACAAATATGAAACAATCTTACTTGGATGACCTGAAATTAAAGAATATAATTAGTTAGTTACCCAATTGTAGCTAATTACAAAATTCAATTACTAGATCTAAATATCTATCCATTTCTTAAGAAAATATTAACATTTTAAAAAAAACCTAAGTGTCCAAATAACATTCACACAAGAATTCACAATATAACATGATTTTTAAATCTAATTGTCATTAATTTATAGGCCAAATTGAAGGAATTTAGTGTTTAATGCCCGTAAATTAATGGCCATGAACCAGCTTGCGAGTGGGATTTTATGGAACGAGATGGACTGGAACGTTGAGGTTGTGGTGAATTTAAACCGCATATCGGCAGGAAACATACTGCCGGTTCATATGGGGAATAAATCACCGTTTTGCAACATGACATTTTGATTAAGGTAATCTTAATAAGCAAGTTTACATGTAAAAATAAACGGCTTTCCTTTACCTGTCACCTACGTAAAATCCGTTCCCGTTGTCGGCGTTCACGGCATTAGAAGCTAATTTATTTTTACTCCAGCGCTGAAATTGTCGGGGAATTTAAAAATAATTTAACTTACCGGCAGTCGGAACGAATCTTCAGCAAATGCTCGCACCCCGAGAAAATATAACTTTGGAAGGCAGGGGAAAACTGCATTTTAACACCGCCCCCCCCCCCCCCCCCCCAAGGCGCCAAAGTCACGCACACGGCCAGTGACAGAACTGCAGCGCCGCTGAAGGTAAGTTTTGTAACATACCTAATCAGAGAGAGGAGAGACAGAGAGAGAGAGAGAGAGAGAGAGAGAGAGAGAGAGGGAGAGAGAGTGGAAAGGGAGAGAGAAAGAGAGAGATTGTGGAGTCAGAGACAGAGAGGGGAGGGGTGGAGACAGAAAGAGTCAGAAGAGAGAGAGTCGAGAGCAAGAGATATCTGAGGAGGAGCTGCTGAGAGGGGCACGAATAAGGAGAGAGGGTCAGAGAGAGTGGGGAGGGTCAGAGAGAGGAGTCAGGAGGCGAGAGAGGAGAAGAGAGTCAGGAGAGAGAGATCTGAGGGGACGAGGCTGAGAGGAGAGAGTCAGGGGGCTGGGAGGGGAGGTGAGAGGCTTGGGGTGGAAAAGGGTGGTCTTGCATATGGCGTGCACAGCCTAAAGTTGTAGATCATGGGTAGACATCCAGGCCAGGACAGCATCAGTTACTGGGTGGGTGGGCTTTAATGCCCCCAGGGAAAAGCCTCAGTGGGCAGTCATTCATGATGTGTGGCATGGGGTCTGGTCTGGATGTCCGCAATCACAGGCTCTCTGTCATCCCCCACTTATGCAGGTGACGGGCTGTTATTGCATGGAGGATGCGGATTCTGTTCAGGGTTAGCCATTACTTGCGATGGCCGTCAAAACCCAGTGGTTTCACTGTGGGGTCTGTGATGACCTCTCTGTTGTTGGTGTTGGCATCTTTCCAGGCTCTGCATTCCAGGCTCTGCACCACTCAGTCTTGGAGTCAAAGTCTTCCAGGGATTTAACTGAAGACCAGAAAGGTTTGCGGGACTTGAGGCACATGTTGGGCAGATTGTTCAAGTCAGCATGGATGGGAAGGTCAGGGTTGGCCTCGATGGGGCACCAGTCTTTAAACATCCTCTCCCTTTTGCGTATGCTGGGAGGGGCGATATGAGAGAGGACAGGAAGCCACTGTAAGGTGTTGACTTAAGCGTCCCTATGATGACCCGCATTGCAGAGCTAAGGACAGTGTCAACTCGTTTGGTATGGCAGCTATTAGCCCAAGCTGTTGAGCAAAACTCGGCTGTTGATTAGACTAGGGCTAAGCTTGCGGAACGGAGGGTGTGTGCATTAGATCCCAAGCTGTTGCCTGCAAGGTTCCTGATGATGTTGACCCTTGCTCTCAGTTTATCAGCCACCATCTTCAGGTGTTCACGATAGGTGAGGTTGCGATCTGATGTACTTGGGGAATTCTTCATTCTTCACTGGCTTACCACAAAAGGACACTCGGAGCTTTGCATTGGTGAGCCGTTTGCTGAGGTGAAAGACAGTAACAGTTGTCTTAGATGGGTTAGGGCAAAGTCACCGGAAAGTGAAGTACTCCTCCATCACCTTCAAGTCTTGGGTTAGCACTGCTGATATCCTCAAGGGCACCTCTCTGGTAAGCGAGGATAAGGTCATCTGCATTTGCAAACTTCCTGGACGAGGTAGTTGGCATGTCACTCACATAAATGTTGAAGAGTAGGGGAGCGAGGACAGAGCCCTGGGGGACACCATCATTCAGCGTCCTGACAGAGCTGTTCTGGTTCCCAAGTGAGACACAGAGAGTTATCTGCCTCAGAGGGCAGTGGAGGCCTGTTCTCTGGATGCTTTCAAGAGAGAGGTAGATCGACCTCTTCAAGATAGCAGAGTCAAGGGATATGGGGAGAAGACAGAAACGGGGTAATGATTGTGGATGATCAGCCATGATCACATTGAATGGCGGTTCTGGCTCAAAGGGCCGAATGGCCTACTCCTACACCTATTGTCTATTGACACCCTAACTCTAGGGTTGCTGAGGATGGATGTGAGAGCATGCAGGGTGGTTTGGCACCATGATTCTGAAAGCTTTCAGCAACAGACCATGTCTCCACACGGTGCCATAAGATGATGACAGATCAATGAGAGCAACACCAGTTTTTGCAGCAGGTTGGAAGCCAGCCTCTATACTGTTAGTGAAAGCAAGGACTTAATCTGTGCAGCTTCTACCAGATCTAAAGCAAGCTTCCTCTCTGGGCAGAGCAGGTTCTAGTAATGGAGAAATCCTGGCAAACAGGAGGCGCTCAAACAGCTTGTACACAAGAGCCTTTGTGGTTTTGTCACAAAAGTGGATAACCTCACATTTATCCACATTAAACTGCATCAGCCCACTCACCCAACCTGTCCAAGTCACCCTGAATCCTTAAGGCATCCTTCACACAGTTCACACTGCCACCCAGCTTTGTGTCATCTGCAAATTTGCTAATGTTACTTTGAATCCCTTCATCAAAATCATTGATGTATATTGTAAATAACTGCAGTCCCAGCACCGAGCCTTGCGGAAACCCACTACTCACCACCTACCATTCTGAAAGGGACCCGCTAATCCCTATTCGTTGTTTCCTGACTGCCAACCACTTTTCTATCCATGTCAGCACTCTACCCCCAATGCCATGAGCCTTAATTGTGCCCACTAATCTCCTATGTGGGACCTTATCAAATGCTTTCTGAAAGTCCAGGCACACTACATCCACTGGCGCTCCCTTGTTCATTTTCCTAATTACATCCTCCAAAATTTCCACGAGATTCAAGATAGTTTATTGTCATGTGTCCCAGATAGGACAATGAAATTATTGCTTTGCTTCAGCACAATAGAATATAGAAGGCATGAATACAGAACAGATCAGTGTGTCCATATACCATCGTATAAATATATACACACATGAATAAATAAAACAGATACATTGCAAATAAACTGATAATGGGCTATTAATGTTCAGAGTTTTGTTTGAGTTGAGTTCAATAGCCTGATGACTGTGGGGAAGAGGCTGTTTCTGAACCTGGACGTTGCAGTCTTCAGCCTCCTGTACCTTCTACCTGAAGGTAGCGGGGAGATGAGTGTGTGGCCAGGATGATGTGGGTCCTTGATGATGCTACCAGCCTTTTTGAGGCAGCGACTGCGATAGATCCCCTCGATGGTTGGGAGGTCAGAGCCGATGATTGACTGGGCAGTGTTTACTACTTTTTGTAATATTTTTCGCTCCTGGGCTCTCAAGTTGCCGAACCAAGCCACAATGCAACCGGTCTGCATGCTCTCTACTGTGCACCTGTAGAAGTTAGAGTCCTCCTTGACATACCAACTCTCCGTAATCTTCTCAGGAAGTAGAGGCGCTGATTTGCTTTCTTTATAATAGCATCAGTGTTCTCTGACCAGGAGAGATCTTCAGAGATGTGCACGCCCAGGAATTTGAAGCTCTTGACCCTTTCCACCATCGACCCGTTGATATAAACGGGACTGTGGGTCCCCATCCTACCCCTTCCAAAGTCCACAATCAGTTCCTTGGTTTTGCTGGTGTTAAGGGCCAGGTTATTGTGCTGGCACCATTTGGTCAGTCGGTCGATCTCACTTCAATACTCTGACTCAACCCCATCAGTGATACGTCCCACAACAGTGGTGTCGTCAGCGATTAGTGCACATGGTATTAGGGGTGGGGACTGACATGGATAGAAAATTGGTTGGGAGACAGGAAACAAGGAGTAGAAATTAATGGGTTCCTTGCAGAATGGCAGGCAGTGAGTATTAGTGTATCGCAAGGCTTGGTGCTGGGACGCAGATACTAATAATATACATTAATGATTTGAATGAAGGTCCTTTAGGACCGAGATGAGGAAAATATTTGTCACGCAGAGAGTCGTGAGTCTCTGGAATTCTCTGCCACAGAAGGAAGTTGAGGCCAGTTCATTGGCTATATTTAAGAGAGAGTTAGATGTGGCCCTTGTGGCTAAAAGGATGAGGGGGTTTGGAGAGAAGGCAGGTACAGGATACTGAGTTGGATGATCAGCCATGATCATATTGAATGGCGGTGCAGGCTCGAAGGGCCGAATGGCCTACTCCTGCACCTATTTTCTATGTTTCTATGACAATTCCCAACTCGAACATAGTTGGACAAGTAGCCAAGTGTTCCGAACTGAAACGTTGCCCATATTTTTTCCCAACACTTTGTGCCTATCTTTGGCAGTATCTTTGGCAGATGCTGGTTCATACACATAAATACACAATGTGCTGGAGACACCATTTGTGGAGAACTTGGATAGGTCATGTTCCACAGAGCGCTGGAGTAACTCAGCGGGTCAGGCAGCATCTCTGGTCAACGTGGATAGGCGATGTTTCATGTCTGAAGAAGGGTCGTGACCCAAAAACATAACCTATCCATGTTCTCCACAGACAGACATAAAATGCTGGAATAACTTAGCGGAACAGACAGCATCTCTAGAGAGAAGGAACCTTCTTCAGATAGAGTCACAGGAGAGGGAGACATAGAGATAAGGAAGTATAAGGTGTTACTCCAGCACACTATTATCTGAATGGTGTCAGGTTAGGAAAATGGGAAGTGCAATGAGACCTGAGTGTCCTTGTACATCAGTCACTGAAAGTAAGCATTCAGGTACAGCAGGCAGTGAAGAAAGCTAATGGAATGTGGGCCTTCATAACGAGAAGAGTTGAGTTTAGAAACAAAGAGATCTTTATGCAGTTGTACAGGGCCCTGGTGAGACCACACCTGGAGAATTGCATGCATTTTCGGAATCCCAATTTGAGGAAAGATATTCTTGTTATTGAGGGGACGCAGCGTAGATTCACCAGGTTAATAGTAAGATTAAGCGAGAATTTACCAGATTGACGTTTGATCTTGATTTAATGAGGAGTTACGATGTGCGATTACGTGAAGAAGGTCGTCAGTCCGCATGCATGTCAATCTTCAAAGCAGCGGTGTGAATTCATAGATAAGAGTTGACCTGAAGATAATAAGATTTGGAGAACTAGAACTACCAGATGACCTTTATAATATGAGGGTTGGGAGCGGCGGCATGTAATCGTAACTTCTCATGTAATCAAGATCAAACTTCAAACTGGTAAGTTCTTGTTTAATCTTGCTATTTTACTTCGGAGTCACGTGAGTGACTACGTGAAGATTTCAAAGTTGTGATTTCATGCCGGATACGAGCCCAAGCGTCACACACTGAATTGATTGACCATGGATGAGTGAAAAAGATTACTGCATTCAGACATAACATAGTTAGGTAACAATACTGATGCTTTAATATGAAAATAAAATAATAGTAACCCCTCCCATCCTGGGGGGAAACTATAGAACAGAATCTAAAATAGTACGAGCAAACACCCCCGGTCCGGCGATAGGTTTGTTGTTAAACCTGTGGAACTTCCGTTCATTGGCCCATTCTGCAGCCGCTAGGATGTTGTCGAGGGGAACGTCCATTGCCCTCGCTGCCGACGTAGATGCAGCCCTGTTGGAGTGAGATTTAAAAGTGTCAGTGTTCACTCCTGCACTTGCCAGAACCTTCTTTAACCATCTGGAAATGGTTTGTATTGATATCTGGTCTTGTACTGATATATGGTCTGAGTGCAGGTAGATGGGACTAGGGGAAAATAAATGTTCAGCAAGGACTGGAAGGGCCGAGAGGGCCTGTTTCCATGCTGTAATTGTTATATGTTATATGTTGTATGTTATCTTGCGGAAAGGTTTCTTATAACTGATCAGGACAGATAACTCAGAGCCTCTGAGGCTATTGGTGACCTTAATGTATTGGTGAATAGATGATACTACACACAACCGTGGATCCTCGGGGTATGCCAGGAACTCTAGCTTGAGCCCTGGCACCCCCGGTCTGCTCTGTATGATCTCAAATCATATATGATGAAGGTTATATTATTTACATTAGTAGTAACATTGTCCAGTCGTAGCTTGTGCAACGTCTGGACTCGTTGCGCAGTTACCAGCACCATTATCATGACCACCTTGAGGATGAGTTTTGATAAAGGTAGGGAGGAAGCTGGCACCATGCTCACATCCCAAATCTCCGTGTACCGGGGCCTGGGTGGAATGGAATTAAAATTGCCCTTCATGAACCTAGTTATTAAGGGGTGTGTCCCTACCGATTGGTGCCCCGTTCCTAGCACTAAATAAGAGGATAATGCGCTTCTGGAACTATTGATGGCACTGTAGCTTAATTTTTGGTCATAGAATAGGGTAGATAGGAACCTCAGGACATCCGTGATGCGTGCTGTATCATACGAGATGTTTGAGATAGAACAGAACATATCCCACTTCTTGATGTGAGAGACGAACTGTTTTTGTGTATTGTCCCTGCAGGCCGCTGTTATCACATCCACTGTTCGTTCTGACAGTCCAAGCCCCAGGTATGGTCTCCTCAGAATCTGCAAACCAATAAATTGATTTGGTCATGTAGTTGATGGTTACTCGCCGTTACTGGGTGAACCAGCAGTTTCCTGCTCTTGGGAACAGCTATAAAAGGCTGTGTTATCATTCCCAGGACTTGTGGGAACCAAGACTCTGTAGGCCAGTCAGGCACTACCAAAATGCCTGTGGCGTTGCCTTGCTTGATTTTTGCCAAGCATCGGCTGATGAGGCAAAATGCGGGAAAAGCATACAAAAACATTCCTCCCCAATATAGTGAGAACGCATCTACTGCCACTGCCCCTGGGTATGGTTCCCATGACATATATTTGGGTAACTGGTGATTTAGTGTGGATGCGAACAAATCAATATCCGGGATGCCATACCTGGCGACAATATCATTAAACACTTCATGATTCAGCATACATTCTGTGTTGTCATTGAATTTCCGTGATCTTGTGTCCGCCACCATGTTGTATCTACCTGGTAGGTAGATAGCTGAGACTCAAATGTTCCTCGCAATACACCAGTGCCAGATAAGGTTTGCCAATTAATCACAAGATGCAGGCTTAATACCACCCATGTGATTGACATACGCCACCGTTGTTGTGTTGTCAATCTGAAGTTGAACATGCACAAGTTGCATAGTGCTGCAATAAGCCTTCAGCCCATAGAGTGCTCCCAACGACGCTAACTAGTTAATACCATGTTGCTGAAGAATTAATGACTCCTGCACATTCCATCTACCATGGCAGCTAGAGATGGTATCCGTAGCTCCCCATCCTAGGGCGCTTGCATCGGTTTGTAAGATAACCGATGGTGTATCAAGTAAACATTTTCTGGAGCTATGATGTATATTCGTACCCACCATTGTAATTCAGCAATGGCCTCTGCTGGCAATCACATGGGTCTACCGAATTGGCCTGCGTGGAATTTGAGTGCCTCTACGTTGGCACGTTGTAAATTTTGATAGTGTAAAGGCCCGAAACGCACAGCTGGAAAGGCAGCCACAAGTTTGCCAATTACATTGCTGCTTGTCTTATTGAAGGCTGCTGTTTAACAATTAAATTGTTGCAGGCTTCTACTAACTAACTCTAATTGCTTGGCAGAGTCACAGACATGTGAATTGAGTTAATCGTAAACCCCATGTAATCAATTACCCTGGTAGGTGTCAATTTGGACTTAACTGGATGTATGAGAAACCCCAATCCCTCAAACATGAGTTTGGTGGGTGAAACAGATCATTCAGCGAACTCCTTGGTGTCCCCGATGATTAGAATGTCATCCAAATATGCCATGACTATGTGATTCTGAGCTCGTAGTAGCCCCAGAACTGGTTTTATTAGTTTAGTAAATAGTCTGGGAGCTGAAGTAAGCCCATTAGGCAATGCTTTGAACTGCCACAGTTGTCCCATCTAGTTAAATTTCAAATATCTCCTGTGCTCCTTGTGAATGGGTACCGAGTAGTATGCATCTTTATGGTCAATGCATGCCATATAACCACCTTTAGGAACCAGTTGGATGGCAGTGCCAAGGTTATCCATTTTGAAATGTTTATACTGCACAAAGGTATTGAGTTCAGTTAAGTCTAGGATGATACCACATCCTCCATCCCTTTTCTGCTTGGTGAATATGTTGGATACAAATTGGTGAGGTTCCTGATGCGACCTCTCAATTACCTCTTTTTTGTATAAAGTTAGGATTTCAGCTTGTCCATCCAAATTTTCCTGTTGTGAAAACACATATGTGCGGTTTGGTGAACGCTGTGTGGGTGGTAGTGAGTCAAGAAGGAACTCAATTTGGAAGCCTTGTATACTGTGCAGTATAAACGGATCTGCTGTGATCCAACACCATTCATTCAAGAAATGTTGCAATCTCCCCCCACCTTGTGACTGAGTCATGTGTAATGTGTTCCACAAGGAACCAGATTCACCTACCTCAGATGTTACTGGCGGTTCGGTGCTGGTTTTCGTCCTCGAGGCTTGGAGAGTAGAGCTAATGGCGGGTGCGCTCCGCGCATCCTTGCCGTGGGCCAGCTGGGGCCTACCCCTAAAAAAGACCTTGGTGCCTGCAGTTCGAGTCTCCCTCCAGTTCCGGAGCCCCTACGCAGGTATCGCCTGGTGCTGAAGGGAACATAGGGGTGTACCCGGTATGATAAGCCCCTGGGTTAGTTTGGACCCTGCTCATGAGGCGGATGGCCTTACCCTCATCATCCAGCTCCCGGACCTGCTTCAGCAGATCTTCCCCGAATAGGTAATTGGCTGGCTGGATGTTGCTGGCCTTACACAGCACAGCAAATTTGGGGTTTAATGCCGGTCGGATTGCATTTTTGCGCAGGCAATTGATTTCGAAGTGGGCATTACGCATCAATGCCACTGCGTCCTGCTGTGTATCGGTCAGGAGCTCCCCATCTACAGACCTAGCAAAGGCTGTGATACCAGAGGCCAGCTTCAAAATTTTCTGGAGCTTGATTTCTTGGGCTCTGACACCCGCTCCAATATGACCCCAAATGGAATGGCTTACGGCTGGCACATATAGGGAGGCACAGTTGGCAGGAGTATGGTACCTGTTGGTACACAAAAGGCTGGAGAAACTCAGCGGGTGCAGCAGCATCTATGGAGCGAAGGAGATGGGCGACGTTTCGGGTCGAGACCCTTCTTCAGACTGGTCAGGGATCAGGGAAACGAGAGATATAGATGGTGATGCGGAGAGATAAAGAACAATGAATGAAAGACATGCAAAAAAGTATCGATGATAAGGGGAACAAGCCATTGTAAGCTGTTTGTGGTGTGAAAATGAGAAGCTGGTGCGACTGGTGTGGGGGAGGGAGATAGAGAGAGAGGGAATGCCAGGGCCCGAGGGCTGAGGGAGAGGTGGGAAGGGGAGGAGACAGCAAGGGTTAACAGAATTGAGAAAATTCAATGTTCAAGCCCAAAGGATGCAGACTCCCCAAGCGGAATATGAGGTGCTGTTCCTCCAACTTGCGGTGTTGCTCACTCTGGCCGTGGAGGAGGCCCAGGACCGAGAGGTCGGATACGGAATGGGAGGGGGAGTTGAAGTGCTAAGCCACCGGGAGGTCGGGTTGGTTAATGCAGACCGAGCGGAGGTGTTCGGCGAAACGGGCGAAAACGAAATGGTACCTGTTGGTGGTCTCCTCCATTGCGAGATCTTTCAGTTGGTGAGATGCCAAATAATTAATTGCAGTGGCCAGGTCTTCATCCAGGGGTGCTCTTGATACAAGTCATCCATAGACGCTTCCCAATGAAGGAGGGGATCCCGCCTGACCCGACTCATCTGAGTCTACGGGCCTCGCAGACTTTTGTGTGGCCTTTCGCCCCTGCGGGATTGCCATGGTGCTTTCCTCGGGCACCAAGTCTACTGTCGCTGGCTCCACTGCCAGCGACATGGAAGGTGATACAGATAGTCGCCCGCGACGCACACAAAATTATTAAGGGATTGGACAGGCTAGATGCAGGAAAAATGTTCCCCATGTTGGGGAAGTCCAGAACCAGGGGTCACAGTTTAAGAATAAGGGGTAGGCCATTTAGGACTGAGATGAGGAAAAACCTTTTCACCCAGAGATTTGTGAATCTGTGGAATTCTCTGCACAGAAGGCAGGAGAGGCCAATTCACTGGATGTTTTCAAAAGAGAGTTTGATTTAGCTCTTAGAGTCAATGGCGGCGCTGGCTCGAAGGGCCGAATGGCCGACTCCTGCACCTGTTGTTTATGTTTCTGTGTAAAAGCCTTTCACTCCACATCACCGTCTATATCTCTCCTGTGACTCTCAGCGTGAAGAAGGGTCTCAACCTCGAAACTTCGCCCATTCCTTCTCTCCAGAGATGTAGGCTGTTCCGCTGAGTTACTGCAGCATTTTGTAGTCTGGCCTCCAATGAGGTTTTGTCTCAGGTTTGCAGCCTCTGCAGCTGCTGTCATTGTTTCCCCCCCACGTGGTGCAGGATGCGCGGGGGCGGGGACGGCCGCGCCGTGGCAACCGCTGCTAGGGCGGTATGGGCGGTTCCGATTGGCGGGTGCGCTGTCTGTCCGATGGGCGGTGTTACGGCTCCACCTATAAGGACGCGGCACCTGCGGCGGGGGCAAGGACGCGGTACTGATTTGTTAGACGCGAGGAGGGGGCGGTACCTGGTTCTTTGTGACGGGTCCGGGGGAAATAGCACGTCAGATTGGGGAGGCCGGACGTGGTCCCATTGGCCGCTGGCGCTGTCCATCAGTGGGGGGAGGGAGGTGGCGGGACCAGGTCGGCGGTCACGTGAGGTCACCGTTCAGCATCTGGAGCTCAGGTGGGAACAGCCGTAGCCGCTCGGCCTCGTGTCCATCCCCCACCCCTTCATCCCTAGGGGGGGTGGGGGGGGGGGAGTGAGTGGGTGGGTGAGGAAGGGAAAGGAAGGCCTATGCGCCCAGGGCCGGCCATAAGATTGGACCGATTTCTCCCAATTGGGCCCCGCGCCTGAGGGGGCCCCGCGTTAATTTTCCGTATTTCATACGCAAGTACAAATTCGCTTTGTTAAATAAAGATGTTAAAAAAATATTCGCCATACGGATTTCTTTACAAAACGAACATGGATAACAACCGCTGCACAGCCATCAGACACAAACGATTTGTTAACTACTACTAGCACTTGTTAACAGCCAGTAGTTAACAAGTAGTTATACAATTTGTCATCAATGCATCGATCCGCATTCCTCAGTAAATGTAATTGTGTTTTGAACAAGTATTAATGACGCCGCGTTCCTTTGACTACAATTCACGCGGTGTCATTAATACTTGATCAAAACACAATTACATTTACTGAGTGTTGTGAGGTAAATGAAACTTTCACTACTTGTAATTTACTTTATTTTATTTAAGCTTTAAGCAACTTATTTCTTTAATACATTACTCAGAAACGTCTGGCAAACATGGCTGATTCCGCAGGCCTTTCCCGCCCGAAATACTTCGCACATGCGCACTCTCCGGGAATGTCCTGCGCATGCGCACACTCTAGAAGAGCCCCGCACATGCGCACATGCACCCACTTCATTCTCCCCTCCTATTTATAAGTTGAGACGGTCAGGAGGTTTAATACATCTTGATGACCATTGCAGAACTGGAGCTTCAGGAGGTAATGGCGTTTCAATGGTGTTAAGAAGGTACACAGACACCTTAAAGTCTTCAGTACTTTATTAAGCATACATTATACATAGCCCTGGCTGTAAGTGGTCTGTCACGAACACTAGAGAGAGAGCTAGGGGCGTGTGGGTTACAATTATACTAACTGGTGGGGGAGTGGTTAGCATGGACATCGTTACTATCAATTAAAGGTGTACACACATATCATCTACATCCTTCCTCTACCAAAACAAACAGCGAGTGACAGGGCGACCACGTCTCATGCGCTAGGGTGAGTGCAAACAGTAAAGCACAGGGATACAGGATCACACGTAATCGCCGTAACGGACCGGCGGCCTGACCAGGCGACCAGACCGGGTCCGCACCTCGCCATCACCTCCTTCCCCGACGGGAACAAGCGGGGACGCTGGGGCATGGTGGGGGCTACGGACAGGAGAACCCCTTGGCGACGAAGGCATCGGGGGGGGGGCGCGAAGAGAAGGGCGAGGAAGCCGGAGAAAGCGGGACCGCAGCCGGGAGGCGTTCCGGAGGAGGACGAGGGGTGGTCGGCCCCAGAGGAACGGGCAAAGCACAGGGCCGCGACAGTGGCAGCGGGGGGGGGCATACGGAGCCGCCGGGGGAGGGAGAGGCTCGTTCACGAGCCGGAGATGCTGGTGGGACCGGCGGTACACCCTTCCGTCGTAGTTGAGTAGGTACGAACGAGGGGAACCGGCAGAACCGACGACCACGGCCAGCCTGGAATGGCCAGAAGAGGACCACATACGGACGACCTGGCCGGGGAGAAGAGGGCAGAGGACACGGCAGGACCTGCCGTGGGAACGCTTCTGGATACTGTGCTTTTCGGCAATGCGTTCCCGGACCAAGGCAGGTTTAAAGACGGAGGGGGACAGGACTAAGAAAATAAAACGCGATAGACTGGAGACGCAGAAAGAAGCGTTTTATTTTCTTAGTCCTGTCCCCCTCCGTCTTTAAACCTGCCTTGGTCCGGGAACGGTCTAGTCTCCGACTGGAGGCGTGGGTTTGTATCCCACTTCTGACACCATGTTGAGAAGGTACACAGATACCTTAAAGTCTTCAGTACTTTATTAAGCATACATTATACATAGCCCTGGCTGTACGTGGTCTGTCACGAACACTAGAGAGAGAGCTAGGGGCGTGTGGGTTACAATTATACTAACTGGTGGGGGAGTGGTTAGCATGGACATCGTTACTATCAATTAAAGGTGTACACACATATCATCTACAAATAGCTGGTGGTAGATATATTACTTGGTCATCAACTTCACTCATATTGTTATTTAGATTTACAATTTTAGAATTTCTTATAGAAGTTTCCATAGGGGATGCTGGAAGTATTGGAGGAAGTTCTCGATTAGTGTTATCAAGAAGTGACGGGGCTGACGGAGAAGACGGACATGGTGCAAGGTCACAAAGTGAGATAGTTGACTGGCGTCCATCCTGATACTTGATAGTTGCGTAAGAAGGGTTGTCAACAGTCCGTTCAACTTCATCAACAAAAGGCTCGTTCTTATTTAATCGGACATAACGACGAAGCAACACGGTCCCAGGGCTAGTCAACCATGATGGCAGAGAATTACCACTAGAAGAATGCCGTTTGAAGTTAAAGAACCGCTCATGTGGAGTAGTATTGGTAGCAGTTGACAGTAGAGATCTGATGGAGTGTAATGCATCTGGTAGAACACATTCCCAATGCTGATCTGGTATGTCATTTGACTTTAACGCCAGTTTCACTGCTTTCCAAATGATTCCGTTATACCTCTCAACCTGACCATTTCCATTAGGATGATATGGTGTTGTTTTACTTGTTGCAATTCCTCTCTTGGAAAGGTAGTCCTTTAAATCTTTTGACATGAATGCGGTGCCCCTATCAGAATGTATGTAACTTGGAAATCCACAGAATGAAAACAGTTGATCTAAACATTTGATAACCGTAGCAGCTGACATATTTGGACAAGGAAAAGCAAATGGGAACCTCAAATATTCGTCAACTAAGGTAAGTATATAAACATTTCGAGAGGAGGATGGTAAAGGCCCTTTGAAGTCAATACTCAAACGTTCCATAGGTTGAGTAGCTTTGATCAACCTTCCTTCTTCAGGACGGAAGAACCTTGGTTTTAATTCAGCACAGATTCTACATGAAGCACACGTCATCTTCACATCTTCTGTAGAGAAAGGTAAGTTTTTGGAATGAACATAGTGTAACAAACGAGTGACTCCAGGATGACACAGCCCATTGTGAAGATCAGTGAGTGCAGAAGAATGAACAGAGGCACAAAACGGTCGAGTTAATGTATCTGGAGCAACATTATCCTTACCAGGACGGTACTCAATTGAATAACTATATGCAGATAATTCAATCCTCCATTCATGAATTTTACTGTTCTTAATCTTCGTTCGTTTCCGATTATTCAGCATAAAAGCTACTGAACGCTGATCAAAGTGAAGTGCTGGCGAGCAAGGAAATGACTCAATTTTCTCACTGCTTCAATAATTGCCGTAGCTTCCTTTTCGACGGGTGGGTAGTGCAATTCACTACCTTGGAGAGTACGAGACATGAAAGCCACTGGTCGTCCTCCTTGATTTAATATTGCTGATACTGCTAAATCAGACGCATCACATTCAACAACAAAGGGGAGATCCTCGTCGATGGCGTGTAATGTCGCAGATTCCAATTGTTCCCTTAAAGAAATAAAAGCACCAATTGCTTAAGAGTCAAGGGGGAAAGATTTTGCTCTAATCTAAGGTTGAATTTTGTCAGAAAAAATTGGTATCCATTTAGCATAATATGCAAAGATACCAAGAACCCTTCGGAGAGAGTTTAATTTAGCTGGAACAGTTATCTCTTGGAGTGGGTGGAGTCTTTCTGGATCAGGCTTGATTATATCATTTCCAACCCAATAACCAAGAATATTACTTGATGCCACTGATGTTATTGACTTAGCCTCATTTGATGTTAGATTTTTAGAATGTACAACATCTAAAAACCGTTGTAAGTTTTCATCATGTTCAGCTTGGTCTTTTCCTGCAATAATTATATTATCAAGATAAGGGAAAGTATCTTTAAGGTTTTCTTGTTCAACAAGTTTGTCCATCTCTCTCTGAAAAACAGCCACGCCATTAGTGACACCAAAAGGAACTCTGCAGTGGTGATTTAATTCCCATTTGCTTCAAACGCAGTGTATTTATTCTCTGATTCCTTCAAAGGAATATGGTAGTAAGCACTTTTTAGGTCAAAAGTAGAGAATATCTTATACTTATCTAATGTATTGATAATCTCTTCTATTTGAGGTAATGAATATGCATCAATCTCTGTGAACTGGTTTATAGTTTGAGAGTAATCAATGCAGAGTCTTTTTCTATGTCTCTCCAAGGGGTCCTTAACCACAACAACTTGTGCCCTCCAAGGGAAAGAGCTGGGTTCTATGATACCTTCTTGTAAAAGATTAGTTACTTCTGTTGATAAAATTCCTATCATCTTTACTAAAGTGTCTTGATTTTGTAACAATTGGCTTGCACTTGGAGGATAAATTAGTGAATAATGAAGGACATTCAACAGATGCAGCAGAAACACCACACAATACTGGTGGCTTTGACAATACAAGATCAGGCATAGATCCTTCATACATTATTTGAAGTGATCTGTGCAGTTTCTGGAAATCCTGACCTAGAATTATATCGCTACACAATTTTTTCAAAATATCTAGACATAAATATTTATAGCTAGTTATGTTCAGAATAAAGTCTACAATACAAGATCCCAGAATTTGAGTGTTGAGAGTTGTCAGAGCCATCGAGATTTCCTTATTTGAAGGAATTATGGTTAGATTTAGTCGAGACACAACATGTTCACATAAAACTTTCTGAACTGCCAGAATCAAGTAATACATTCAGTGTATAGCCATTAATGGATACCATTGTAGCTGCACGAGACAAGCTCTGAGGAAATGCAGCTGTAATTGCACATAAAGAAGGCGTATAATGGCAGCAGTCACACTTTTTGTAGTTGCTTTGGACTTGCATACTCTAGAATAATGTCCCTTCTTGCCACAACTATTACAAGTTGCCTCTCGAGCAGGGCATATCTCTCTTATGAATATTACCCCCGCAAAAGTAACAGTTCCTTTTTGAATAATTATATGCTGCAGCAAGGGCACCTTTATCAGTTGAAATTGTTTCCGTTTTCTCCATATTTGTACTTGGGTGAAATTTGTTTGTAGTAGTTGCAGCAGAATACACATTAGATGAGCCATAAGCATCTGAATTTTTCTGAGCCAAGTCCAAAGAGTAAGCTTGATTGTAAGCTGACTGTAAATCCAAGGTTTTGTGTTCTAATAGTCTCTGTCGTATTAAAGGCGATGCCAAACCATTGATAAGAGTCTCGAATAACTTCCTGTCGATATTGATCAGCCGTAGCTGCTTTGAAGGCACAGTCTTTGAAGTTCTTGTAAAAATTCATCAAGTGACTCACCAGGTTTTTGTTTCCGAGTAGCAAGGAGGTGTCGAGCGAATATCACGTTGGGTGTCTTAACGAAGAGTCTGCTTAGTACATCAATAACAGAATCAAAAGTTGTACATTCCTCTATGTACTCGTATACATCAGAAGAGACGAAGCTTATTAATGTCTTAAGCCTGTCTGGTGCATCATTGCCACACTCCTCAAAGAAGTTATTTAGTATATGAAGCCAGTGTTTCCAATTCTTTGCAGCAGCAGGTGAGTTGTGATCCAGATCCAAGCGTTGGGGTTTCAATAGTTTCTCCATCCCAAGTCGGACTGTTTGACTTGTAAGATAAGTTGTTTAAATTGTTGTGAGGTAAATGAAACTTTCACTACTTGTAATTTAACTTTATTTAAGCAACTCATTTCTTTAATACATTACTCAGAGACGTCTGGAAAACATGGCTGATTCCGCAGGCCTTTCCCGCCCGAAATACTTTGCACATGCGCACACTCCGGGAATGTCCTGCATATGCGCACACTCTAGAAGAGCCCCGCACATGTGCACATGCACCCACTTCACTGAGGAGTGTAGATCGATGCAATGATGAGAGAATTTCTTAAAACTCATCATCATGATTGAGGGCTTCTTCTTGGCGAGCTTGTTCAGGTTAGTCATTCAATTTACCTACCGACCCACGTTGTGTCTCTCTGTCTTTCGCTCTCTCCCTCCCTCTCTCGCGCTCTCTCCTGCTCCCCATCTCGTCTCTCTCTAGCTCCCTCACTCCCTCTCTCTCACCCCGTGGTCTCGGCATTCCCGGAACCATTGATGTTTCGCGGTCGACAAAAATGCTGGAGACCCCCCTTCTTCAGACCCGGTCCGAAATGTTGGTTATTTCCTTGCTCCATGAATGCTACCTCACCCGCTCAGTTTCTCCAGCATTTTTGTCTGCCTTCGATTTTCCTGCAGTTCCTTCTTAGACGTTTTGGGGTGATGGCTGAATCTGCGGTTTCTTTCTGGCCCGCTGGTCCTTTCTGGCCTGCGGCAGCTCCTGATAAGTGATATGTTCCTCCGCGGGTGCTGCCTTGCCCGCTGAGTTCCTCCGGCACTCTGTGTTTTTGTTTGGCTCTGAAGTTGAAGGTGGACCCCCCTGTGTCTACCTTCAACTCCCTGTCTGTGGTGGCTCAGCTGGACGGGCAGGGACTCTGGGAAGAGGGTTGTGTTTCTGGTCGAGACCCTTCTTTAGACAATCACAAGTACTCTCACGGAGTTGCAGTGCTGCCTGTCCTGCTGAGTTACTCCAGCTTTTGTCTATCCTCAATTTCAGAGATAAATAACATTTCTAATGGGGGGCTTATAATGTCTACCCCCCACCCCCACCCCATTCCTGCCCAACCTCAGCCTCATGAACCTTAGCATACCCCTAGTTCCTAAAACGAGGGGTTTTAGTCTCTCCCTTTGGGGGGATGCGTGTCCCCTGTCACCGTCTGTGCTGAGGCCTAATGGCGGAGCTGTGGCGGCGGCCTGGTTTGCAGCTGTGGTGCTCGGCTTAGAGCTACGGTGCTCCAGCGGCGGCGGTCCGGCTTAGATCTGCGGTGCTCCAGCAGCAGCAGCCTGCATCGCCTCAGCGCAGAGGGAGAACTGGGAGGAATGAAGACAATGACTTAAGACTTTTGCCTTCCACCACAGTGAGGAGGTGCCTGGTGAACTCACTGTGGTAGATGTTAAATATGTGTTTATTGTGTGTTGTTTTTTTATTATATGTTATGAGTGCATGGTAACAATTTCATTCAGACCGAAAGGTCTGAATGACAATAAAGGAATCTAATCTAAAACCCATTTCCATTGATTGCAATATATATATATATATATATATAATATATATAGATATATATATATATATATATAGATATATATATATATATATATATATATATTTAACAGTGGATGTTTCTAGATTAATTTGTGGGAATTAAACATTAAATTCCCTCCATCTGTCATATAAATTCATGACAGTGCGATTTAAATATTATATTGTGAATTCTTGTGTGAATGCCATTAGTTTGTTATTTGGATACTTTGGCTATTTAAAAAAAATATTTTTTTTTTTCTGGTCGAGACCCTTCTTTAGACAATCACAAGTACTCTCACGGAGTTGCAGTGCTGCCTGTCCTGCTGAAGAAATGGAATCTACAGGACATTCTTAATGGGAAAGTAATGGGCAGAAAGGCATGTCATGCATGGTTTGAGGAGCAAAAACTTGTAGTTTACAATGCCAAAATAGAAAAGTTGAGGAAAAACAAGGTGTACAGAGTTGTTTATTGGTTACAATCTGAGGAGTATGATGATGCTACTGATTATGGTATGCCACTGATGCAATTATTAAGAAAGCACATCAACGCCTCTACTTCCTGAGAAGATTACGGAGAGTCGGTTTGTCAAGGAGGACCTTCTCTAACTTCTACAAGTGCACAGTAGAGAGCATACTGACCGATTGCATCGTGGCTTGGTTCAGCAACTTGAGAGCCCTGGAGAGGAAAGGACTCCAAAAAGTAGTAAACACTGCCCAGTCTATCATCGGCTCTGACCTCCCTTCCATCGAGGGGATCTATCGCAGTCGCTGCCTCAAAAAGGCTGGCAGTATCATCAAGGACCCATACCATCCTGGCCACACACTCATCTCCCTGCTACCTTCAGGTAGAAGGTACGGGAGCCCGAAGACTGCAACAACCAGGTTCAGGAATAGTTACTTCCCCACAGCCATCAGGCTATTAAACTTGCCTCAGACAAAACTCTGAACATTAATAGCCCATTATCTGTTATTTGCACTTCATCAGTTTATTTATTCATGTGTGCATATATTTATATAATGGTATATGGACACACTGATCTGCTTTGTAATCAATGCCTACTATGTTCTGCTGTGCTGAAGCAAAGCAAGTATTTAATTGTCCTATCAGGGGCACATGACAATAAACTCACTTGAACTTGAACAATGTACCAGCTAGCAACTGATCTTCTCCATAAAGACCTGGTCTATTGCTAGAAATTGTAATTTATTTACCTATCTGTTATGGACTTACAGCATATAATACAATAATATTAAAGTTCTGATCTTGAGAATGTCACATTTTTGAATTTTCGAGGCAGTCTGGGTGTTTATTACTATTTCCGTCACAATTGTCAATTTTGTAATTAGCTACAATTAGGTAATTAACTAATTATATGCTTTAATTTCAGGTCATCCATGTAAGATGTTTCATATCTGTTTCGGAATGCTTCAATCTATAATAACTGAACATTTCATTCATTTCTCTTAATTTTTAAGAAAGTTATGGGCTTTTGACTGTCCTCGATCACAGCTTTTGTGTTAAGTCAATGGAAAATCAATAGGGAACAAGATGCTAATTTCCGAGTATGAAAATGGCCATAACATTTTTAAATCTGGAGATATGAAAGTGAATTAGGTGTCAGATTAAACGTGTTTTTATGCTTTATCCGATGGGATAAATTACAGACTTGATTTTTGAAATCTCAAAATATTGTAACATTGCTAGAAAATGTAACTGCATCTTGGAGGCCGAACGTTAGGTTGTTAGCCAAAAAAGATAGATTTCATTATCCCTCAGTACAGCAACATCAAGAACAATGTTGCTGTACTGAGATATAGCCAAGTCTATCCCTCATTGCTGGCAGCTGATGGGAAGCGACTGTAATAGGACAGCGCTGCGGGGGGGGGGGGGGGGGGGGGGGGGGGGAGGGGGGGGGGGGGGGGGGGGGGGGGGCGGTAGAGAGTTTCTTTCACAGCGTGTGGTTAGTCTGTCCAGGGGTAAAGTTTCGCGGAGGGCAGGAGCGTTGAGAAGGAGAGGGTCGGGGATCATGCCAGCATCCAGCTCAAGAGCGGGTCAGTGGGCAATGGATAACAGCACAGCGGGCGGTGGAACTTACTCCTTATATCAGTGCGAGTAACCTCAGTTGATCCCTTGTTCACGCTGACACAGGAGTAAGCTCCACTGCCCGTGTGATGTTATCCATCACCCGCTGACCCCCTCCTCTCTATGGTCTTTGCTCTTGATCTGGTCCCCTCACTGTTCAGACGGAGAGCACTTCCAGAGGTGAGTGGGCCGGCAGAAGGCACTAAGATGGTACTCAATTCCGCTGTCCGGTGATGGCGGCCACTTGTAGCCACGCGAGCTGCTTCCCTCCCGGCCACAATGCGGTGGCTCCGTGCCTAGAGCGTCGCGGCAGCAGTGAGTGAGTGGGTTACTGGAATGAACCACGACCCCCTCCTCAATGCTCCTGCCTCCCCGCAACTTTACCCCTGGCTAGACTCCCCACACGCTGCAAAAGGAACTCTCCCCCCAACAGCCCTTCGACTGCTCCGACTGCGGCAACAACTTCAAGATGGAGCATCAACTGAAGGTCCATGGACGAGTACATATGGTCGAGAAGCCCATTGGCTGCACCATCTGTGGCAAGAGCTTTGCCCAGTTGTCGGGGCTGCGGGTGCACCGGCGGGTGCACAACACTGAGCGCCCCTTCACCTGCGCCCAGTGCGGCAAGGGCTACACCCGCTCCTCCAGCCTGCTGATCCACCAGCGGGTGCACGCCAGCGGCCGTCCATTCCCCAGCCCGGTGTGTGAATAGCGCTATGCAATGGCCTCCCACGCCTTGTCTCAACAGCGAGTGCACACCAGTGGCCAGCCCTACGACTGCCCGTGCGGTGATGAATTTGACAGCTCGCGGGGTTTGCGGCAGCACCGGCAAGCCCATGCCGCCAGTGGCTGTTCCCACTGCAGCAGCGTTCAAGAGCACATGGGGCCGTGGGAGCACCAGCGGATACACACCAGAGAGAGTCCCTTTGTGTGCACTGAGTGTGGCACGGGTTTCAGCCGCATGTCCAGCCTGTGGCAGCACTGACGTACCCACAGCGGTGAGCATTCCTTCCCCTGCCCGTCCTGTGGTAAGGGCTTCACCCGCCTTGACCACCTGCTGGAGTACCGGCATGTCCACCCTGACCTTTCCCAAAGTGTCCACACCAGTCCCCTCTCTCCCCCTCCCCAAACTCATTTCTTCCACTCTCTCTCCCCCATCTCCACACTCTCCCCTTCCCCCCCTCTCTTCACCCCACCCTCCCATGCCCCCCTCTTCTCCCACACTCCCTCGCTCCCTGTCTCTCACACACATCCTCGACACCCCTTCCCTCCGGTGCCTCTCCCACACAGAAATGAATAGCTTCCCCCCTCCCCCGTCTCCTCCATCCCTCTTCCACATGCCCTCTCTCTGTCCCTCTTTCTCTTGCTCTCATGCACGCTCCCTCTCACAGTATCACACGCACACTCTCTCACACATTCTCTCTCACACGCACTCTCTCACACACGCACTCTCTCACACATGCACTCTCTCTCACTCACACATGCACTCTCTCGCACATGCACTCACACACATGCACTCACTCAAGCAATCACATATGCTCTCTCACACACTCACTCTCACGCACGCACTCTCACGCACGCACTCTCACATGCACTCTCTCAGACGCACTCATTCTCACACACACTCTCATACAAACACTCTTTCTCTCATGCACACACTCTCTCTCACACATGCACTCTCTCTCCTTGTATCTAGACTGGGCGTGAATTTCACCCTACACTTGCGTTCGGTCCGCCAAGGCCTCCTGGATCTCCCGGTTGCAAACCATTTTAACTCTCCTTCTCACTCCCACACTGATCTTTCTGTCCTCGGCCTCCTCCATTGCCAGAGTGAGGTGACACGCAAACTGGAGGAACAGCACCTCATAGCTTACAGCCCAATGCCATGAACATAGAATTCTCCAAATTAAGGAGACACCCTCCTCCAAATCAGGTCGACCCCATTTGTTTTTTCCAGCTTCCCCCCCGACTCCATTAGTCCAGAGAAGGCTCCAGACTCTATACGTCGCCTGTCCATTTCCCTCCAAAGTGTCGGTAGAACTCAGCAGATGAGCCATCTGTAGTGGGAAATGCATGGAAAAGTGTTCCTAATACAAGTCTCCTTGGCCCTATCGAGGAGCAGACAATCAACAGTACCAGTATCTTCTCATACATACTGTACTCAAGTGAAAATGCTAAAGTGAGTATATGTTCTTCGGAATTCTTCAGAATTCATATTGTGCATATCAATAATGAAAGAAAATGCCAACCATCTTCAGAAATAAGAAATTATTTTCGCCTCCATGCATATTTGTAGCTGTAGGACAGTCGGACACCTTCCCACTACTTCAAAGATAGTTCCTGCACATGGCAATATCTTTTGGTTGCTGTTGTATTTTATTTGTTTAATGGATTTGATTAGATTAGGAAATGTTTCCTTTCCTACAAGGTCTTTCTTCTGAGGAGTTTCTAAAGCAACATGCCCACTCTTGCCTTTATGAAGAGACTGGCGATTTGCACAGCAATGGATGACTGACAAATAATGGATTATCTGTACAAAATAAGATCCATTGATTCAATTGTGGTCAAATCCAAATATTATACACATTGTGCACAACATACTTTATTGATTGCAATCAATGTTACATTTTGTTTCAGGCTATTGTTCACCAATCTTCAATATTTGAAGCCATTTCAGCCTTCAATGATGAACATTGCTTATCTCTGCTGATAGAAACCTTTAGCTTTTCAAAGACTAAGTGGGACCAGTTGTCTGTGAGACGGGAGGCCTGTTTCCCAACGCAACCCATTCCACAAAGCAATATTCCACCACTCACCCATTCCCCCTATGCAATATTCTACTACTCAACCATAACCCCTACCTGCGCTGGCGCCGTTGATGGGTTCCCATTGTGACACCCCTGATACCACTGTAGGACGCACACCCTCCGACTCCTCTCCTGAAGCCGTCCCCTCCCCCGCTGCAGGATGCTGCTCCCTCATCAGCCACCGCCTGAAGCCGTCCCGTACCCAGCAGCAGAATGCCCACCAGGCCCCGCCTGAAGCCGTCCCCAGCTCAGGGACCTGTAGCTGTGGAAGGGGAATGGCTTCAGGCGGGGGCTGGTTAGGAGCATCCTGCAGCGAGGGATGGGACTGCTTCAGGCGGGGACCGGTGGTCGGGGAGCGTCCTGCAGCGGGGGACCGGATGGCTCAGATGGGGACTGTGGGGGGGGGGGGGGGGGGGGGGGGGGGGGAGAGCGTCCTGCAACCTGGGTAGGCAGATGGCTTCAGGCGGGGGTTGTTGGGGGCCGGTCATGCTGCAGTCGGTGGAGGGGGGCGGCTTCAAGCGGGGCTGGTAGGGATGGGAGCTTCCTACAGCCGGGGCAGGGGGCTGGCTTCAGGCGGGAGCTGTCGGGGGTGGGGGGGGCTATGCTGCACCCAACTCCCTCCCCCCATCCACTTCGTGGCTCGCTGGCGGTGCAGCCATTCCCGCCCATTGGATTTATTTAAGCTTAAAATATGAATATCTCTTAAAATATAACAACAATTTAAACGTTAATGATTAGATTTATTCAGTCCATTCTTTCTTGTTGCGTTCTGCAGCTGGGGGAGGGGACGGTTTCAGGCGGGAGCTGTCGGCGGCCGGTGGGGGGACCGTCCAACAGCCGGGGGCTGTAAGGGGCCGGTGGGGGAGTGGGAGCGTCCTGCAGCTGGGGAGGGGGACGCCTTTAGGCGGGAGCTAGTGGGGAGTTGGGGGCGTCCTGCAGCTGCAGATGGTCTGTGGGGTGGGGGAGCTTCCTGCAGCTGGGGACGGCTTCAGGCGGGGACCGGTGGGAGCATTCTGTAGTCGGTGGAGGGGGACTGCCTCATGCAGGACCTACCATTGCCTACCCGTGCCGTGGCCTGCCACTGCCTACAGCTGCTCTGTTCCTGCCGCTGCCTACCATTGCCGTGGCCGTTCCCTGTGGCTGCTGTGCGCTGCCGCTCCCCACCGGCATCAGGCAGGGACAAGTGGGGGGTGGGGGAGCATCCTGCAGCTGGGGATGGGACGGCTTCAGGTGGCGGCCGTTGGGGGGGGGGGGGGGGGGGGGGGGGGGGGGGGGGGGGGGGGGGTGGTTGTCCTGCAGCTGTGGACGGCTTCAGGCAGGGACCGGCCGGAGCATCCTGTAGCCGGAGGAGGGAGGCGGTTCAGGAGGTGGCCAGAGGGAGTGTCCTGTGGCCGGTTTCAGGTGGGGGCCGCTGGGGAGCGTTCTGGAGCCAGGGCACACACCAAAATGAAAGTAGCTCCTGTTTCTTCCAGTATTTCTTTTTTTGTCATTTCCTTCTTGTGTTTTGAATAAACGTCATGGAAGTAATTGTCCATACGTAATAAGAGACTGCAGGTACCTAATTTGATGGAAATATAGCTACTGCAAAATGCTGGTGTTACACGTGTGATGGTGGACACCAAAAATATTCTTTAATTTTGGCATGCAGCAGCTTTTACAGAATCTTGATATTAAGGTTACTTTCTTCTCATAATTTCATTATCTATCGAGTTCTTCAAACTCAAAAAATTTCAATCTCCTTGGGAGGTTCTTTGGTCTTAATGTACCATTGGGGTGTAATGGTGGTTACTCTAAAATAGGGTGGACACCAAGAGGAGCTACTGTTACGCTCTTTGCACATTCAGGGCACAATGCCAAATTCATCAAAAGTGTTGCTTATTACTGTGAAATATGCATCTCTGCAAAGCAACAAACTTGAAAATGTTTTGATTATAATGAAATTAATGCAGAAATTGCCTCTTTATTTCATGGTGTTAAATTGCACGTCACATTTTGGGTGTCCTAAAAATTGATATTTTTGAGATACAAACTGGTTGAATCAGGGAGTTAATTTAATTCCTAACTTGATTTTATCTCTATTATCTCATGCACATTTGAGTAACAATCCCTGAAAAAAAATCAACACCATACTATCTGTGCTGTTTATGGTTTTGCAGCGTTATTTTATTTCAAAAAATAGGTGAGGTAAAAATCTGAAATATAAAGACAGAATATTCACAAACTTGCACAAGTGGTGAAGTATTTCCATCACCATTCTTTGGCAAAGGGAACGCGAATAGGCTGTGTGCAGACAGGACGGTGCTCTGCCCCCCCCCTCCCTCCCCCGCACAACCCCTCTTCCCACCCTGTCTCTTATCCCACCTCTCTCTCTCCCTCTCCTTCCTGTCCCTATCTCTCCCACAACCTCTGTCCTTCCCCTCTCACCCAATCTCTTTCGCACTGCTCTCTTCCCCCCCCCCACCGTCTCCACATCTCCCCCCTCCAATCTCCCTCTCCCTACTAGTCTCTCTCCCTCCTCCTGTCCTCGTCTCTCATAGCTCTGCAGCATATTTATATGCAGCAGCTTCTCCATGTATTTACAGCGTTGACGACAGATTTGTTGATGCTGAATCTGTTCCTCGGTGCAGCTGGGATTCCAATCCCCTACGCGGGTCTGGAGGAAGGGGCCAGCAGCGCCTGGCCCGCGAAAGGCCACCACCACCATCAGGCTCAGTAGCAGACCAACACGAAGCTCCACGTGGAGTCCGGTATTAGCTCTGCCTGGGGACCGCTCTGAACTTTGTGACTGAACCAGTCTTAGCTCCGCGAGGAGGAAGAGTCTGCAGGGCAGCTCCATGTGGAGACCGAAGATACACACAAAATGCTGGAGTAACTCAGTGGGTCAGGCGGCAGCTGTGAAGAGAAGGAATGGGCGATGTTTCGGGTCGAGACCCTTCTTCAGGGGAGAGGGAGATACAGAGATAAGGAAGTGTAAGGTGTGTGAATGACACAAAGTGGATGGAGATCAAGGAACATGTAGGATAGAGCATTGTTGGAAAAGAGAGGATAAAGTCTGGCGAGTGATAGGTGGATACTGGTGAGGCAGAAGGATGGAGTAAGTGACTAAGCAGACAAAAAGGGGGTCAGATAAGGAGGGGAGGGGCAAGGAGAGATAGCGCAAAAACAGGCCCTTCGGCCCCAGACATCAATGCTGACCAAGATGCCCCATTGGCCCACGTTTGGCCCATATCTTTCCACAGGTACAGGCCCTTCGGCCCATCATATCAATGTGACCGGCAAGTACATATCCCAAGATTGAGCAATGCAGGACAGGAAACCTTCGGCCCATCTAGATGGTAGTGATCAATAGTCTAACCCAACATTGTGCCACGCCGCACGGCTCTTCAGCCCTTCGAGTTCATGGTGACCGTTAATAACCTATCCCAATATTGAGATGCACAGGACAGGAACAGGCCCTTTGGTCCATCCAGTTGGTAGTGACCCATAAGGCTAACCTTACATGGAGCTAAACAGCAGGTAAAAAGGCCCTTCGGCCCATCGGCTTCATGGTGACCACGAAGTATCTATCCCAACCTATCGAGATATGCAGGACAGGACAATAACGCCAGCTGGCGGCTTTCGCGATTGCGGGTGCAGCGGGTTGGGAAGGGAGGGTCAGGAGGTGAGGGATGGGTGAGAGGATGGAGGGGAGAGACAGGCAGTAGGGGATGGGGAGGGTTGGGATGGGTGAGGGAAGGCATGGGAGAGGGGCGTTAGGGGAAGGAGGGTCGGGAAGGGAGGGTGGTCCAGAAGGGAGGGAAATGAGGGAGGGGCAGGAGGTGAGCGAGGGGCGGGAGGGGAAGCCTTGGCATCCGCCTTCCCTGGCAGGTTCTTAAGCTGCGCCCAGAAGAATGGCCGGCGACTGTGTTCGGCCGGCCACAACAGGTAGGTTTGGAGTCGAGGAGGCGGAGGAGACACAAACAAGAGGCCACAGTTTAAGAATAAGGGGTCGGCCAATTAGGATTCAGGTGGGGAGAAATAGGTTTCACCCAGAGACAGGGTGCGGGAGTCTGTGCGTGCACTGTCCACCCACTGGGCTGGGGAAGGGACGGTCGCTGGCGTGCACCCGCTGGTGGGACACCAGCCTGGTGGAGCAGGTGAAGCCCTTGCCGCATTGGGCGCAGGTGTAGGGGCGCTTGCCGGTGTGGGTGCGCTGGTGCACCAGCAGGATGCTGGACTGGGTGAAGCCCTTGCCGCAGTCGCTACAGGTGTAGGGGCGCTCACCGGTGTGGGTGCGCTGGTGCAGCAGCAGGCTGTGGGAGCGGATGAAGCCCTTGCCGCAGTCACTGCAGGTGTAGGGCCGCTCCCCCGTGTGCAGGCGCCTGTGTCCCTTCAGTTCCCGGGACGACTTGAAGCCTTTGCCGCAGTCGGAGCAGGTGAAGTGCCGTTCATTGCTGTGTACCCGCTGGTGCACCCGCAGCCCCGACAATTGGGCAAAGTCCTTGCCGCAGGTGGAGCAGCCATAGGGCTTCTCGCCCGTGTGCACTCGCCGATGGATCTTCAGCTCATTCTTCGTCTTGAAGCTCTTGCCACAGGTGGAGCAGCCAAAGGGCTTCTCACCCATTTGCACCCGCCGGTGAATCTTCAGTTCCTGCGCCGTCTTGAAGTCCTTGCCACAGTCGGAGCATCCAAAGGGCTTCTCGCCAGAGTGCACCCGCTGGTGGGAAAGCAGCCTGGAGGAGTGGGTGAAGCCCTTGCCGCACTGGACGCAGGTGTAGGGACGCTCACCGGTGTGGGTGCGCTGGTGCACCAGCAGGCTGTGGGAGTGGGTGAAGCCCTTGCTGCACTGAGTGCAGGTGTAGGGCCGCTCGTCGGTGTGGGTGCGCTGGTGGGACAGCAGCCGAGTGGAGCAGGTGAAGCCCTTGCCGCACTGGGTGCAGGTGTAGGGGCGCTCGACGCTGTGGGTGCGCCTGTGCACCAGCAGGGTGTGGGAGCGGGTGAAGCCCTTGCCGCAGTGGCTGCAGGTGTAGGGCCGCTCCCCGGTGTGCAGGCGCCAGTGCCCCTTCAGTTCCCGGGACGACTTGAAGCCTTTGCCGCAGTCGGAGCAGGTGAAGGGCCGTTCGTTGCTGTGTACCCGCTGGTGCACCCGCAGCCCCGACAACTGGGCAAAGCTCTTGCCGCAGGTGGAGCAGCCATAGGGCTTCTCGCCCGTGTGCACTCGCTGGTGGATCTTCAGCTCATCCTTCCTCTTGAAACTCTTGCCACAGGTGGAGCAGCCATAGGGCTTCTCGCCGGTGTGAAGTCGCCGGTGGGTTTTCAGCAGGCTCGGGAACTGCCAGACCTTGCCACACACGTCGCACTCATAACACTTCTCCTTGTTGTGCCCCGTCATGTGGTCCTCCATTCGAAGGTCAGCCCCTCAAAGCTCAGCCCGCACACAGAGCAGATGGGGAGGGGGGCTCACCGGCACCCTGACCGCACGCAACGGTCACTCGCGTCCCCTTCTCTCTGTCCACAGCAACGGCTCCTAAACCCTGCAGGAAGGGAACACACAGGATCAACAAGCTGGCAAACAGGACATTACTAACACGTGAACATTACCAGTGCTTGAAAGGTTGAAATAGGTGGAGCAGGGGAGGATTGGTTGCGGAGCAGAACGGGGGAGAGGAGGGGGAGGGGGGAGATGGATGGAGTGAAGGGATTGAGAGGAGAGGGGGGAAGGATGGGAGAGGTGGTGAGGAAGCAAAGGGGGGGAAGTGGGATGAGGACGGTGGAAGTAAGGTTGAGTGGGAGAAGGGAGGGGACTGGTGAGGGGCGAGGTGGGGAGAGTACAGGTGTGGAGTAAGGGGGAGAGTAAGGGGGTGGAAGGGAGGGGTAGAAGTGAGGGGAGAGGGGTTGGTGAGGGGGGAGCGGGAGAAGGGGGGGGGTGAGGAAGCAAGTGGGAGAAGTCGGGGGTCCACACCGACCTGGGGGCGCCTAGCATCCGGGCACTGCGTCAAGCCGCACATACGCCAGCCAGCCGCACTACGCCCCGCTACTCCCGCCCTGTGCCGGGGGCAGCATGAGTGTTGGTGAGTGGGGGAGGGGGTGAGTGGGGGGGTTGTAAGTGGTTGGAGGGTGAATGAGGGAGAGGCCTGCCCTGACGTCACCGCCAATGCGAGGGGGATTGCCGGGCCCACTCCCTGCCATTGTTAGTTGGGAGAAGGTAACATAGAAAATAGGTGCGGGAGTCGGTCAATCAGCCCTTCAAACCCCCACCACCATTCAATATGATCCTGGCAGATCATCCCCAATCAGTACCCCGTTCCTGCTTTCTCCCCATATCCCTCGTTTCCGTAGGCCCGAAGAGCTAAATCTAACTCTGTCTTGAAAGCATACAGTGAATAGGCGATATTCAGTATTCCGGTAATCTGACTGCCGGTGGCCGCTAGGTGGGGTGGCGAGTGCGGCTGGCGGTCCCCGGCTCGTCGGGAGTTGGAGCGGGGTTGATCTGGGATTGGCGCTTCTTCTCCATGCTGGCTGTGGAGAAGAAGCGCCGCTGGCTCCTGGGCCGGTGTAGGTTCCCGTCGGTCCTGGATCGCCCCGGACATCTCCGCCCGCCCCCGGGCGTGGATGGGGTACTCGGGGGGACGGGGACGGTCCAGTGATGGTTTGGCAGTGCTTGCGGTGCCGGGGACCTGGGTTGGATCATGGCTGCAGATAAGGTGCGGGTCTGTGTGCGCGCAGCAGACGAGAATGTCTTTCCCCGTCACCCACTCGCATTTGCCCCCCCCCCCCCTCTCTCTCGTTGTTACACCCCGTTCTCCCGCTACCTGGCACCCCTGCTCCTCAGATTAAATATTATTTACACATAAATAATGATAAGATTCTACAAACAAATTATACAGGCAGCACTTTGTTCGCTTTTTCTTTATAGCAAATGACCTTTGACAAATCAATGATTCCTTGCGATTTTCGGAATATCAAACTCCCTTATTGGCCTCCACTGCCTTCTGAGGCAGAGAATTTCACAGATTCACAACTCTCTGTGTGAATGGCGTAGTAGACTTGATTGGCCAAATGGCCTATTTCTGCTCCTTTCATTTATGACCTTATACAGGGAGAAACCTTGTCTCCACACTGGAGTCACACAAGTCTTGCACTCAACGTTATTCCCTCCATCCCGTATCCGTACACTGCGGACGGATCGATTGTAATCATGTGTTATCTGTCCGCTGACTGGTTAGCAAACAACAAACAAAGCTTTCATTGCACATTGGTACACACGACAATAAACTAAATTCAACCCTCCTACTGCCAGGGGGCGATGCGGCCGGCTGACCAAAGACGCTGCACCACAGCCTCTAGGCGCCAAGGGGGGGGGGGGCTGCAGACAGAGGAACAAAGATGGTGCATCGAGGCCTCCCGCCGTCAGATGGTGCTGCAGACGGAGGACTACAGGCGCTGAATCGCGGCCTTCAGCCGACAAGGGGTGTTGTACCATGGCCTCCCACCGCCAGATGGCACTACTGTCAGAGGACCAGAGATGCTGCACCTCGGCCTCCAAACCACAGGAGGCGTAATAGTCGGAGGACCAGAGACGCTGCACCGCAGCCTTCAACCGACGGGGTGTCACAGTCGGTGGACCAGAGACGCTGCACCGTGGTCTCCCTCTGACAGGGGGTGCTACAGTCGAAGGACCAGAGACGCTGCACCGTGGCCTTCCCCCGTCAGGGGGAGGTACAGTCAGAGGACCAGAGACGCTGCACCCTGGCCTTCAACCAACAGGGGGCGCTTCTTCATCTTGCGAGTGAAACACAAACCAAATGACTAGTTAGATCTGAAGCCGGGTGTTGAGCTGCCAGGTTGTTGTCTCTGTTAGCGTCAATGTCTGCCAGGCCCTGACAGAGCTCCACTTGGTGGGTGGTAGAGCGGGCACTCAGAGATGACATGGTTGGGTGTCTGTTGTTCTGCTCCACATTCACAGGCTGGGCTCTGGCAGAGTCCCCATCACCACATTCTGGCATTGAAACCCCCAACTCCAGTACCAAGTCTGTTGAGCTTCACTCATGCTCCTCTGGGGAGCTCAGACCCTGGCGAACTGTTATCTGGTGAAGAGATGTAGCTGTGTAAAGGAGATGAGGTTGTCTTCCACTCCTTTGACCACTTGGTGGCTATCCAGTGTGCTTTTGTCTCAGTTGGCTGGATGGATGCTGGGAGTTGTTGTCCATGTGGAGCAAAGGGGTGACGGCACTTCAGTCGGGGTGGCTTCTGCTCTCTGCTGATGGAGGAGGTGATCTGGGTCCATGGCGCTGATAGTACCAGAGTTGCTGCTTGCCTTCGGATCCCTGCAGGCGGAATGCCTGCAAGTATAGGGAGCTGCTCAACTGGAGTAGGGTGAAGGCACACAGTGATGGTTCGCACGGTGCTGTCCAGGCTCATGTCTACCAGGCTAGTACGTCTACTTCTACTCCATATGGGTGTGCAGTACTCAGCTGGGGCATACATAAGAGCTAAGGCAGAGGTGCGAAGAGTTGATGGGCTGGCTCCCCAACTTGTTCAAAATGTTGAGATTTAAAAAAATCAAGTCTGCAATTTATCCCATCAGATAAAGCATAAAAAGTTTAATTTTACACCCAATGCACTTGCATATCTTCAGTAATAAAAAAGTTATGGCCATTTTCATACTCGGAAATTAGCATCTTGTTCCCTATTGCTTTTACATTACATCTCAACACAAAAGCTGTGATCAAGGACCGTCAAAAGCCCATAACTTTCTTAAAAATTAAGAGAACGGAATGAAATTTTCAGTTATTATACATTGAAGCAATCAAACAAATATAAGACATCAAACAAATATAAGACATCTTACTTGGATAACCTGAAATTAAAGCATATGATTAGTTAATTACCTAATTGTAGTTAATTACAAAATTGACCATTGTGATGGAAATAGTAATAAACACCCAGTCTGCCTTGAAAATTCTAAAATGTGATATTCTCAAGATCAGAACTTTAATATTATTGTATTATATGCTGTAAGGCTGTAACAGATAGGTAAATAAATTACAATTTCTAGCAATAGACCAAGTCTTTATAGAGAACATCAGTTGGTAGCTGATGTTCTCCATAATTGGCATATCATAATCTGTAGCATCATCATACTCCTCAGATTGTAACCAATAAGCAACTCTGTACACCTTGTTTTTCCTCAACTTTTCAATTTTAGCATTGTAAACATAAGATTTTGCTCTTCAAACCACACATGACATGCCTTTTTGCCCACTACTTTCCCATTAAGAATGTCCTGTAGATTACATTTCTTAAGAAAAGGGTATTTTTTTAAAATAGCCTAAGTATCCAAATAACAAATGAATCCCCTTCATACAAGAATTCACAATATAACATGAATTTTAAATCTTACTGTCATGAATTTATATGCCAGATGGAAGGAATTTAATGTTTAATTCCCATAAATTAATCTAGAAACATCCATTCAATATAATCAAAATTATTATTTTTTTGCACAGTACATGGGACTAAAACTGATATTTAGTAAAACATATTGACTATGGATAGACAATAACACCAAATATAGAATATTTAGATGCTCTTATGACAATCATGTCAAAAAAAGAGCATTTAAATCCTTGCAGGTGGGTTTTTCTGGAACGCGATCGTTGCATTTGTGGTGAATCTGAACTCCATATCGGCAGGAAAAAACACTGCCGGTCCGTATGGGGCCCAAATCACATTTTCGCAACATCAAATTAGATAAAGGCACCCAAGAAGCAAGTTTATATGTAAAATAATATATAAAATAAATGACTTACCCTTTGTTTTGTCCCGTTCTTGCGATCCGTCACGTTGTAGGCGTTAGCAGTCGCTTTTTATTTTAATCTAATTATTACATTGTCTCGCGATTTAAAAAAAAATCGGGAACGTCAGTCGGATTCTTCAGCAGCTCAGCAGCCCGAGGTAACCCGCCTCCGACACGCAGGAAACGGCGGCATTTTAATCAGATCACCCGCGCCGGATGGGGAGGGGGTGGCGTGCGCGCTGACGTCGGGGACTGTGTACGCGTCTGAAGAAGGGTCTCGACCCGAAACGTCGCCTATCTCCTTCGCTCCTTAGACGCTGCTGCACCCGCTGAGTTTCTCCAGCTTTGTGTGTAGCCCTCGATTCTCCAGCATCTGCAGTTTCTTCGTTAACAGACTGTGTACGCGGTGTCGTCGTGGGGTGGGGGAGGGGTCAGACGACTCTGCGCGCTGACGTCAAGAGGGCGGAGTTAGGGCAACGAGCTGACGTCAAGAGGGGGGTGTTAGGGGAACGAGCTGACGTCAAGAGGGCGGTGTTAGGGTAACGAGCTGACGTCAAGGGGGCGGAGTTAGGATAACAAGAGGGCGGTGTTAGGGTAACGAGCTGACGTCAAGAGGGCGGTGTTAGGGTAACGAGCTGACGTCAAGAGGGCGGTGTTAGGGTAACGAGCTGACGTCAAGAGGGCAGTGTTACGGTAAAGAGCTGACGTCAAGGGGGCGGAGTTAGCATAACAAGAGGGCGGTATTAGGGTAACGAGCTGACGTCGCAGTGAATGTCTACGCGATGACGTTGCAGGGTGTGCGTTACCGCGTAGAGATGGAGGCACACAGAGAGGAGAATGGAGAGGGATGGATAGATAAGGAGGGGAAGGAGGGATATTGGGAGAGGAGCGGGCAGGGATGGGGGGATAGAGAGAGAGAGAGAGAGTGAGAGACACACAGAGAGACAGAGAGAGAGAGGGAGGAGAGGAAGAGACCTGACGAGCGGCCCTGCTCTTTCAAAGTTCTCTCTCCATTCGCTCGGCCACTTGTGACCCTCCCTCACCTCCAGCCCAACCACAACATGGCCTCCTGCAGGAGACTGGAGAAGGTGAGAGGGGCGGAGAGCGATCAAACGTCAGCACCCCCTCTCTCTCCCTCCCGTCATCTCTCTTTCTCTCCCCCCCGCCTGTATGTGTGTAGGATATTGTTAGTGTGCCTACACCTATTTTCTATGTTTCTATGGTACACAAAAGGCTGGAGAAACTCAGCGGGTGCAGCAGCATCTAAGGAGCGAAGGAGATGGGCGACGTTTTGGGTTGAGACCCTTCTTCAGACTGGTCAGGGATCAGGGAAACGAGAGATATAGACGGTGATGTGGAGAGATAAGGAACAATGAATGAAAGATATGCAAAAAAGTATCGATGATAAAGGGAACAAGCCATTGTAAGCTGTTGTGGTGTGAAAATGAGAAGCTAGTGCGACTAGGGTGGGGGGGAGAGGTAGAGAGAGAGGGAATGCCAGGGCCCGAGGGCTGAGGGAGAGGTGGGAAGGGGAGGAGACAGCAAGGGTTAACAGAATTGGGAAAATTCAATGTTCAAACCCAGAGGATGCACTCCCCAAGCGGAATATGAGGTGCTGTTCCTCCAACTTGCGGTGTTGCTCACTCTGGCCGTGGAGGAGGCCCAGGACCGAGAGGTCGGATACGGAATGGGAGGGGGAGTTGAAGTGCTGAGCCACCGGGAGGTCGGCTTGGTTATTGAGGACCGAGCGGAGGTGTTCGCCAAAACGATCGCCAAGCCTCCGCTTGGTCTCACCGATATACTCCCACCTCTCCCACAGCCCTTGGGCCCTGGCATTCCCTCTCTCTCCATCTCCCTTCCCCACCCTAGTTGCACTAGCTTCTAATTTTCACACCACAAACAGCTTACAATGGCTTGTTCCCTTTATCATCGATACTTTTTTGCATATCTTTCATTCATTGTTCTTTATCTCTCCACATCACCGTCTATATCTCTCGTTTCCCTGATCCCTGGCCAGTCTGAAGAAGGATCTCGACCCGAAACATCGCCTATCTCCTTCGCTCCTTAGATGCTGCTGCGCCCGCTGAGTTTCTGCAGCCTTTTGTGTACCCTCGATTCTCCAGCATCTGCAGTTCCTTCTTTAATTCTATGTTTCCCTCCATCTCCCTCTCTCCCTCCCTCTCTCCCCCCTCTCTCTCTCTCTCTCTCTGCCCCCCCCCCTCTTCATCTCCCCTTCCTCGGACTCTACAGAGACCACCATTTAGTATTGACCTGTTTGACGGGGCAGGAGTAAAGTTGATCACAGATTATGTAGTCGACACTTACTTAGAAACATAGAAACATAGAAATTAGGTGCAGGAGTAGGCCATTCAGCCCTTCGAGCCTGCACCGCCATTCAATATGATCATGGCTGATCATCCAACTCAGTATCCCGTACCTGCCTTCTCTCCATACCCTCTGATCCCCTTAGCCACAAGGGCCACATCCAACTCACTCTTAAATATAGCCAATGAACTGGCCTCAACTACCCTCTGTGGCAGAGAGTTCCAGAGACTCACCACTCTCTGTGTGAAGAAAGTCTTTCTCATCTCGGTCTTAAAGGATTTCCCCCTTATCCTTAAGCTGTGACCCCTTGTCCTGGACTTCCCCAACATCGGGAACAATCTTCCTGCATCTAGCCTGTCCAACCCCTTAAGAATTTTGTAAGTTTCTATAAGATCCCCTCTTAATCTCCTAAATTCCAGAGAGTATAAACCGAGTCTATCCAGTCTTTCTTCATAAGACAGTCCTGACATCCCAGGAATCAGTCTGGTGAACCTTCTCTGCACTCCCTCTATACTTCGGACACATAAAGCTCTACAAATATTGTTTTACCTCACAGGTAACTTGGAGAGGGAGAGGGGGAGAGAGAGAGGGGCAAGTGAAACCAACCACTCTCTTCATTCAGATACGGACTGACCTGACGTTGAATTATATCGGGATGCCCGGCATTCCTCCAGGTGAGTGTGCGAGAGAGTGTGAGTGTAAGTCTGTGTGACAGTGTGTGTGTGTGAGTCTGTGTGTGTGTGTATGAGTCTGTGAGTGTGAGTGTGGGTGTGAGTTTGTGTGTGTGTGGGGGGGGAGCTTCACTGCATAACCTCCTACCTTTCTTGACTTCAACAGTCGAGGAAAAAGCGCAGGAGCTGGAAGAGGGTTGGCCGGAGGAAGAGAAAATACAGCCTCTCGAGGTGAAGGAAAGGAAAGGGTCGGGAGGGAGGAAACGGGCCCTTCGGCCCAACTTGCCCACGCCAGCCAACATGCCCCAACTACTCTAGTCCCATCCTGGCAAACATGCCCCATGTACACTAGTCCCACCCCGACCAACATCCATCATCTACACTCATCTCACCCTGACCAAACTGCCCATCTACACTAGTCCCATCCCGACCAACATGCTCCGTCAACACTAATCCCACCAAGACCTACATGCCCCATCTACATTGGTCCCACCCCGACCAACATGCCCCATCTACACTAGTCCCACCCTGACCAACATGCCCCATCTACACTAGTCCCACCCCGACTAAAATACCCCGTCTACACTAGTCCCACCCCGACCAACATGCCCCGTCAACACTAATCCCACCACGACCAACATGCCCCATCTACATTGGTCCCACCCCAACCATCATGTCCCATCTACACTGGTCCCATCCCGACCAACATGCCCATCTACACTAGTCTCACCCCGCCCAACATGCCCCATCTACACTAGTCCCACCCTGACCAACATGCCCCATCTACACTAATCCCACCTGCCCGCTTTTGGCTATTAATTTTCCTATTAAATCTTCCCCCTCCCCCCTCTCTCACCTTAAACCCATGTCGTCTGGTCCTCGATTCCCCTACTCTGCGTCTACCCAATCTATTCCCCTCGTGATTTTGTACATCTCTATAAGATCACCCCTTATCCTCTTGCGCTCCAAGGAATAGTCCCAGCATGCCCCAACCTCTCCCTGTTGCTCAGACCCCTCGAGTCCCTGGCAAATTCCTCGTAAATCTTCTCCACGCCCTTTCCAGCTTGACGACATCTTTCGACATCCACCGCTATCCGCACCAACCCGTGAACCTCTCTCTTCCTCCTTCTGTCTCTCTCTCTCCCACCATCTCTCTGTCTCTCCTCTCTTTCTCTCTCGACTACTGCACTAGAGAATGCATTTGTGAAACTAGTCATATTCCTCTCCTCCGCTCTCCCTTTCCTTCTCTCTTTCTCTTTCTCTTTCCTGACTCCTGCATTTGTGAAACTAATGTCTAATATTCCTCTCCTCTCATTTCTCCTCTCCTCCCCTCCCTCCCCCCCCAATCTCTCTCTCTCTGTTGCAGGGGACCTCTGCTCCTACATTGAGGGTCGAGTCTCGGAGCGAGTGGTGGATTTGCGTTCAGCACTCGAGGGGCAGTTGTGGTCCAGCGAGCTGCAGCTCGGAGCCCGACTGTTGGCCCTGGGAGGAGAGCGGGGAAACATAGAAACATAGAAATTAGGTGCAGGCTTGAAATGAGCAGGCCATTCGGCCCTTCAAGCCTGCACCGCCATTCAATGTGATTATGGCTGATCGTCCAACTCAGTATCCTGTACCTGCCTTCTCTCCATATACCTCCTGATCCCTTCAGCCACAAGGGCCACATCCAACTCCCTCTTAAATATGGCCAACGAACTGGCCTCACCTACCTTCTGTGTCAGAGAATTCCGTCCATCAGGGGGAATCTCCACCATCAGGGGGAAAGGTGGTCATGCAAAATAGAAGGGGGGGAGAGAGAGAGGGAGGAGAGAGGGGGGGGGCGAGAGAGAGCGGCGGCGAGAAAGAGGGGGGGAGAGAGAGAGGGGGGAAAGAGAGAAGAGGGGGGAGAGATGGTTAAGTTAAGCAGAGCTTAGTTTAGGGATGAAAATGAGAGGGGGAAAGAAAGAAAGAAATGAAGAAAAAGATAGTGAAATAGAGAGAGAGAGAGAGAGAGAGAGAGAGATGTGGGATAGAGAGAGAGTTGAAGGCCTGTCCCACTTGGGCATCATTAGCCCATAATTTAAGTGACATCAATTAGGCGTCATGACGCACGACGCATGCGTGGTGACGTAGGCAGTGACGCACGGTCGCGCGCGGCACCCCAGGATTTTGGGATGCACAAAACCTTCACGCACCACCTGCATGACGCGCAAATGATGCCCAAGTGGGACAGGCCCTTGAAGTTATGTTAAGATGAGTAGAGTTTAGTTTAGGAATGAAAGTGACAGAGGGGGGAAGGAAAGAAAGAAATAGATAGAGATAGACTGGACTAAGTGGGACCCGTTGGGTCTCATTTTCACACGGGAGGGCTGGTCACCTGACGCAATATTCCTCCTCTCCACCAATTCCAATATTGGTGGTCAGTGGGGGGGGGGGGGCTTTCTGGAGCGCTGGTATGGGTTCTTGGGCTGGCAGCTCAGTCCCTCAAGCCTGATGTGCTGGCAGCTCACTCACGGCTGGTGGGCCGGCAGTTGACTCATCGCTATCCCTTGAAATTCCATTTCAAGCCGGGTGCAAGGCCACCAAATTCAAATCCATTTTCCCACTATTCTAAGCAGGGTGCAAAGCCACCAAATTCAAGTGCAGTTTCGTACCACTTCGAGCAGGGTGCATGGCCACCAAATTCAATTGCAGTTTCCTACCACTTCAAGCAGGGTGCAAGGCCACAGAATTCAAGTGCAGTTTCATACCACTTCAAGCTAGATCCAAGGCCACCAAATTCAAGTGCAGTTTCATAGCACTTTCAGCAGAGTGCAAGGCCACCAAATTCAGTGCAGTTTCATACCACTTCAAGCAGGAAGCAACGCCGCCAAATTCAATTGCAGTTTCATTCCACTTCAAGCAAGGTGCAAGGCCACCAAATCAAATGCAGCTTCATAGCATTTCATGCAGGGTGCAACGCCACCACATTCAAATGCAGTTTCATACCATTTCATGCAGGGTGCAAGGCTACCACATTCAAATGCATTTTCATACCATTTCAAGCAGGGTGAAACAACCATAAAACCACACAAAACACCAAACTCACAGTTCAGTAGACATTCAGTGTGTTCAGTGTGCTCAGAGTCGTGACCTCTCCCTCCCCCATCATGCAGAGACTGAGCCACACCCACACTTCCGGGTTTTACAACCGCTCTCCCTCTCACCGGAAAAGGTGTGGCCTTCATGGCGTGACTGACAGGAGAGAGATTCTCAATTTTTTTAAACACTAATAACACCTTTATTTTTCATTGATGGGAAGAATCCTCTGCACCTGCTGAGCGGAGGGGGACTGAGTAAGATGGCCAAAAATCACAGACGTAAGTGGTAACGTTTTATCTAAAATCAATATACAGTGCAAACAGGAAGTTAGCCAAAGCACACAAGCCACTATTTGCAGTATTGCCTTTTAACTTCAACCCAAAGCACCCAAGCCACCATTTGCAGTGGTGCCTTTTAACTTCAAGCCAAAGCACCCAAGCCACTATTTGCAGTGCTTTTTAACTTCAAGCCACCATTTGCAGTGGTGCCTTTTAACTTCAAGCCAATGCACCCACTCCACCATTTGCTGCAGTGCCTTTTTCACTTCAGCCCAAAGCACCCAAGCCACCATTTGCAGTAGTGCCTTTTCATTTTAGCCCAAAGCACCCAAGGCACAATTTGCAGTAGTGCCTTTTAACTTCAGCCCAAAGCACCCAAGCCACCATTTGCAGTGGTGTCTTTTAACTTCAGCCCAAAGCACCCAAGCCACCGTTTGCAGTAGTGATACCACACACTCGCGTCGTTCCACCCCTAGGTCTCCCGCTGTAACCGGTAACCCGGGCTCCCCGGGTCGGTCTACCCCTGGTTCCCCCGTGGCGGCCTCTCCCTACAAGCCCATCGGGTCACTAGCGGTATCACCAATCCCAGTCCCCATTTTTTCGGAAGGAAAGGGGGGTGAGGCGGTTCCCTACCGCATGAGGGCCGGGCGGGTTAGCAGGCCACCCTCTAGATACGGCGATTTTGTTGAACTCTACTATATTCCCTCAGCATATTGTTCGAGCAAAGTTTTCACTTTGTATGAGAAGAGATATAGATTGGCTATTGCATGTTTGCCAATCGGAATGCTTACTCGTAATAACCCCGCCTAGTGCATGCTTTATAGTGTAAGAACTTGTTTATTACATTTAGTAGATGCAGCAGACTGAGCATATAATGTACTGCATATCTGACACAGATGTTTATTAAAGATGCTTACACCTTTACCTGTGTACGAGTCGGGTAATTACAGATAGAAAGATAGAAATATATTCATATTGAGGGGGGGGGGGATGCAGAGGGAGGGGGAGAAGGAGGGAAAGATAATAGAGATAGAAGGATGGGGAGCGGGAAGAAGAGAGAGGGAGAGAGAGAGAGTTAAGTTACGTTAAATTAAGTTGAGTTTAGTTTAGGGAAGACTGAGAGAGAGGAGGAAGGGAAAGAAAGAAACTGACTGGAGTTTAGAAGGATGAGGGGGATCTTATAGAAACATATACAATTATAAAACGACTGGACAAGCTAGATGTAGGAAAAATGTTCCCAATGTTGGGCGGGTCCATAACCAGGGGCCACAGTCTTCGAATAAAGGGGAAGCCATTTAAGACTGAGGTGAGAAAAAACTTTTTCACCCAGAGAGTTGTGAATTAGTAGAATTTCTTGCCACAGAGGGCAGTGGAGGCCAAATCACTGGATGGATTTAAGAGAGAGTTGGATAGAGCTCTAGGGGCTAGTGGAATCAAGAGATATGGGGAGAAGGTAGGCATGGGTTATTGATTGGGGACGATCAGCCATGATCACAATGAATGGCAGTTCTGGCTCGAAGGGCTGAATGGCCTCCTCCTGCACCTATTTTCTATGTTTCTGAAGAAAGAAAGAAAGAGAAACAGAGAGCGTGAGAGGGGGGAGAGAGGATAACAGATAGATAAATATATTCAGAGGGAAAGAAAGAGGTAGAGAGAAAGAGGGAGAGGAGAGAGAGATGATAACAGAGAGAGAAATGAATATATTCAGAGAGAGGGAAGGTGAGAGATAATAGAGATAGAAAGATAAATGTATTCAGAACGAGGGGGAAAGAGAGATGCGAGGAGAGGAAGAGGGAGCGAGAAAGATGGAGAGATAACAGAGATAAAAATAAATTCAGAGAGGGAGAGAAGTTAACAGAGATATAAAGGTATAAATATATTCAGAGAGAGAAAGAGGGAGAGAGATAGGCAGAGGGAGAGACGATGAGAGGGGGAGAGAGGGAGGGAGAGCGAGGGAGAAAGATATAAATCTATTAGTAGTTGACGTTATTGACCCTGGTTTTCCCACGGACGTGTAGTTTCTGTGATTTTACCTCAGTTTTCCCCCCACACAGTGTCTATCTCCCTCCCCTGAAGATTTATAATGTGTTTTATCCCAGTTGTGTCGATTATATTATTTACCCCAGTTTCTCTCAGTAACAGAGAGGGGGAGAGGGAGGAAGGGAGAGAGGGAGAGGGAGAGGGAGAGAGGAAGAGAGGGAGGAAGGGAGTGGGAGAGAGGGAGACGGGGAGAGAGAGGAAGGGAGAGAAAGCGAGGGAGAGAGAGGGAGAGTTGGGGTGGGAGGGAGAGGGGGTGAGAGGGACATTTGCACATTCACCGGTGCCTCTTATCTTGACTCTCTCTCAGTCAGGGGAACTTTCTTTGTCAGACAGTCAAACAGTTCCCCTCCTTTCATCCTGAGAGAATAAAGAATCACGTGATGTACCTAAGTCTGGTCTCGGCCCAGCAAGTCCGCGCTGACCAGTGGTTTACTTTAGAGATACAGCGCAGAAACAGAGCCTTCCCCAAGTTTCCGCGTAGTCGAGGCTTCTTCTTCGTCCTGCGATTATTTCAACAAAATCAAAACCGGCCTCGAATAAAAATAGGTTGCCGTTTGGTCGAAGCCAGTGGAGTGGGGTTGCTATTTACTTACAGGCAGTCAAAGTCAATCTCCTTCGCTGACCGGCCATTTTGATTGGCTCATTAGCGTTTTCAGCCAAGATCCTATAGGATCTATGTTTTCAGGACCTAGAAGATCCGCCGGAAGGTAAAATGCCCGCTGATTTTATTAAACGTCTTAAAACTGTCTCCACTCCTCCCTTTCTCTCCCCCCTTCTCTGTCGTTCTCTCCCCCTCTTTCCCCTTCTCTCCCTCCCTCCAAAGGACTTACCGTGCACTGTGGCAGCCGTTTACCTTCTTCTTCATCGCGCAGACAGCGCTCCTCCGCTGTCCCTAGCCCCCACCTTCGCGATGTGTGTGTGTGTGTGTATGTGTGTATGCGCCCATATGTATGCGCCCGCAGAAAACCCACACAGATCACGGGGAGAGAACGTGCAAACTCCGTACAGACAGCACCCGTGGTCGCAATGAAACTGGGTCTCTGGTACAGTGAGGCAGCAACTCTAATAATACTTACAGATCAAACACGAGAAAAGTCACTGTGGCTGAACTGAAATGGTCGATTAGTGTGACTGTGAGAGAGGAGGGAGAAGGGGAGAATGTGTGGGAGCGAGAGAGGTGGGGAGAGAGAGGGAGGGACAGAAAGAAGGGGGTGAGAGAGAGGGGCGGAGAGATGGGGAGAGAGAGCAGGGAGAAAGAGGAGGGGGAGAGCAGTTAGCGACGAGAGGAAACATGCCCACTCTTTTAATTCTAACTCAAATCGGGGATACATTCCATGAATGGGGAGGGGAGGGAGAGAAGGGGGGTGGAGAGGGACGGGGGTGGAGGGGAGGGATGGGGATGGAGAGGGACAGGAGTGGAGGGGAGAGTAGGGGGTGGAAGAATGGATTCAGAGGTGGAGGGAAGGAGAGCACACTCGCTGATGCTCGGGTGGCATAGAAAATAGGTGCAGGAGGAGGCCATTCGGCCCTTCGAGCCAGCACCGCCAAGCACCATCTGAAGGATCTCCACCTCGGAGGGAGAGATGGATGGAGAGATGGGATGGAGGGGAGGGGAAGGGGTGGAAGAATGGAGGGATTCATAGATGGAGGACACATTCTGATGCTCTTGTGGCCAAGTACCATCTTAAGTTTCTCCAACGCTGCGAGGGAGGGATGGAGAGATGGAGGGGAGGTGAGGGGGTAGAATGGAGGGATTCAGAGATGGAGGGCACATTCTGATGCTCTGATGTCCAAGTATCATCTTAAGTATCTCCATCTCGTTGGGAAAGAGGGGTGGAGAGATGGGTGGAGGGGAGGTCAAAGAAGAATGGAGGGATTGAGAGATGGGGATACTCACTGATGTTCTGTGTTAACGAAGAAACTGCAGATGCTGGAGAATCGAGGGTTACACAAAAAGCTGGAGAAACTCAGCGGGTGCAGCAGCATCTAAGGAGCGAAGGAGATAGGCGACGTTTCGAGTCGAGACCCTTCTTCTGAAGAAGGATCTCCACCTCCACTTCTGAAGAAGGGTCTCGACCCGAAACGTCGCCTATCTCCTTCGCTCCTTAGATGCTGCTGCACCCGCTGAGTTTCTCCAGCTTTTTGTGTAACCCTCACTGATGTTCTGTTGGCCAAGTAGCATCTTACGTATCTCCACCTCGTTGTGAGGGAGGGGTGGAGGGATGGATGGGAGGGTAGGGGTGGATGAATGGAGGGATTGAGAGATGGAGGGAAGTGAAAGACACTCACTGATGCTCTGGTGGCCAAGAACCATCTGAAGGATGTCCACCTCGATGTGGATGGACCCGTGGACCTCCTCCACCTGTTCAGGGGGCAAACTCTCCTCCAGCACTTCCATCACCTTAACCGCGTACTCTTGGCCGGTCTTCTTGTGGACTCATTGCTGCACCACACTGCTCACTCTCCTTGAGAGAGAGGGGGGCAGAGAGAGGGGGTGGGGGAAGAGAGGAGGGGTAGAGATGGGAGAGAGGTGGGAGAGAGGCGGAGAGAGAGGGAGAAGTGGAGCACAGATGACGTCAGAGGCCAACACCACCAACGCGGCTCCACCACCACTGAGACTCCACCACCACCGAGGCCACCACCACCGAGGTTCCACCACCACCAATGCTCCACCACCACCAATGCTCCACCACCGCCGAGGCTCCACCACCGCCGAGGCTCCACCACCGCCGAGGCTCCACCACCGCCAATGCTCCACCACCGCCGAGGCTCCACCACCGCCGAGGGTCCACCACCGCCGAGGCTCCACCACCACCTAGGCCACATCGTCGCGAGTATTTATTGTGTGCAGTTGTGGTCTCCAAATTTGGGGAAGGACATTCTTTGTGGGTGCAGAATGGGATTCGGGAATAGTATCCCGGAAAGTGGCAACAGTATAGGGGGGTTGCACGTAAGGTCATAGGGTCAAACGGTGTGACGCACAGAGCAGCTCAATCGATGTGGAGGACATGACAGCCTTGGCATACACTGTTAACACATGAAACACGTACTTTCTTACCTGTTAAAAACTGCCGAAATGGTCTTTTTTTGCGCTGTAAATAATTGTGGGTGCTGTCATTGAAAGCGCGAAGATATCAGGTTTGAACTGGTGTAATCTCATTGTGTAGTGTCTTTTACAATCCGCGACTAATAGCTGCATTCATTGTCGTGTCCAGACAGCACCATCTCTATAAGTCTTCGCTATATAAAGCAAACTCAAAGTCAGAGCAATTTGATTGCAATATTGTGAGGTTATTTTTTGTGTGACTGAGTGCTCTGAACCAAATGCTCTGGTATCTTTGCTCTGAACCCGAGCACCAAGGTGTAAGTGGCCGATGGAGCGCATCCCTTGGGACAGCCCCAAACCACCCCCAGGGGTCAGCGCAGCTCGGGTGGGTTGGTGTCGGTGAGGTATTTCACCTACTGGGGTCGCTGCTGAGGGGATAGCGTGTGTTGCCCACCAGCCTAGCATGGGGCCCCCTTAGGCGCTGGGCCCAACTGGGAGCAATTGGTCCATTTGGCTTAAGGCCGGCCCTGGAGACGGGCGATGTGAGTAAGTCCCGGTGAGGCAGTGATGTTCGAAGGTCTCGGTGACGCGGTGATCTTGGACGGGCTCGGCGAGGCGGCGATGTGAGTAGGTCCAGGTGAGGCAGCGAGGTGAGTAGGCAGGGAAGATGTGGCCAGTGGTGGGATCCCATTGGTAGACAAAAAAGCTGGAGAAAATCAGCGGGTAAGGCAGTATCTATGGAGCGAAGGCATTGGTGGCGAGACAGACAGTGGTGCACACAGGGGAGGAGATGGGAAGATGTGGCAAGTGGTGGGATCACGTTGGATGTGGGGAAGATGTTGGAGGATTATTTGTTGTATGTGACGGCTGGTAGGGTGGAAGATGAGGACAAGAGGGCCTCTGCCCTTGTTACGAGTGGGGGGGATGGGGAATGAGTGCAGAGTCACGGGGTATAGAAGAGACCCTGGTGAGAGCCTCATCTATGGTAGAAGAGGGGAACCCCCGTTCCCTGAAGAATGAGGACATCTCCGATGCCCTGGTGTGGAACACCTCATCCTGGGAGCAGATGCGGCGTAGATGGAGGAATTGGGAGTAGGGGATTGAGTCCTTACAGGAAGCAGGGTGGGAAGAAGTGTAGCCCAGATAGCCCTGGGAGTCAGTGGGTTTATAGTGGATGTCGGTCAGAAGTCTATCACCTGCGATGGAGATAGTGAGGTCAAGAAACGGTAAGGAAATGTCGGAAATGGTCCAGGTATATTTGAGAGCCGGATGGAAGTTAGTGGTGAAATGGATGAAGTCAGTGAGTTCTGCATGGGTGCAGGAGGTAGCACCAATGCAGTTGTCAATGTAGCGGAGGTGGAGTTCGGGGCCCATGCACGTGCTCATAGCCACGCCTTGTATTTGCATGAAATGGGAGGAGTCAAACGAAAAGTTATTAAGGGTAAGGACTAGTCCGCTAGGCGGAGGAGAGTATCGGGGATTGGTTTGTTCTATGGTCGACGAAGAAAAGGAGGGCTTTGAGACTCTCCTGGTGGGGGATGGAGGTGTAGAGTGATTGGACATCTTAAGATGTGGGAATGGGGGCCTAGAAAATGGAAGTCCTGGAGTTGACAAAGAGCATGTGAGGTGTCTTAAACATAGGTAAGGAGGGATTTAACCAGAGGGGATAGGGTGGAGTCGAGGTATGTGGAATAAGTTCGGTAGGACACAAACAGGCAGAAACAATTGGTCTGCCAGGACAGTCAGGTTTGTGGATTTTGAGGAGAAGGTACAATTGGGCCATGTGGTGCTGGGGAACGATGAGGTTGGAGGCTTGGGAGGGCAGGAATCTGGAGTTGATGAAGTCAGTGAATGTGCTAGAGATAGTGGCCTGGTGCTCGTCTGTGGGGTCATGGTCCATGGATGAGTAGGAGGAGGTGTCTGAGAGTTGGCGCGTGGCCTCATCTTTGTAGAGATCAGCGCGCCAGACCAACATGCACCTCCCTTGTCGGCGGGTTTGATCATCCAGTCTGGGTTGTTGCAGATGCTGCCTCACCCGCTGAGTTGCTCCAGAATTGTTGTCTACCTTCGATTTTCCAGCATCTGCAGTTCCTTCTTAAATATTTAATCAATGAATCTTATTTTGTACAGCTAATCCATTATTTGTCAGTCATACCTTGCAGTACAAATCATCAGTCTCTTCATAAAGGCAAGAGTGGGCATGTTGCTATAGAAACTCCTCAGAGGAAAGACCCTTGTAGGAAAGGAAACATTTCCAAATCTAATTAAATCCATTAAACAAATAAAATACAACAGCGGCCAAACGATATTGCCAAGTGCAGAAACTATCTCTGAAGTAGCGGGGAGGAATCAGACTGCCCTACGGCTACAGATATGCATGGAGGCGAGAATAATTTCTTATCATTTTTGGAGATGGTTGGCATCTTCTCTCATTATTAATAGCACAACATAAATTCTGAAGAATTCCGAAGAACACAGAGAGGTCAGGAAAAACTTGCTTTATTTGTTACGTAAGGCACAAATGCATCAAGTCTTTCTTTAAAAAAAAACACTTTTAAATGTCTTTACGTTTTTGGACCAGTGGCAGCCAGCTGATACTGTGAGCATTCAGTTTGCAGCTTGGCTCACTTTTGCATTTTCACTTGGGTACAGTATGAATGAGAAGATGCTGGTACTGTTGATAGTCTGCTACTCGATAGGGCCAAGGAGAGCTTATATTAGGAACACCTCCATCCGTATCCCACCACGGATGGCTGAGCTGCTAAGTTCTACTGGCAGATTGGAGGGGAATGTACAAGCGACGTGTCGGGTCTGGGCCCTTCTTTGGACTGAAGGAGTCGGCGGAGAAAGCTGGAAAAAACAGATGGGGTCGGGACAGACTCCAGGAATTGATTAGGGGGGGGGGGGGTCTCCTTAGTTTGGAGAATTCAATGTTCATGTCATTCGTCTGTAAGCTTTGAGGTGCTGTTCCTCCAGTTTGCGTGTCACCTCACTCTGACAATAGAGGAGGCCCAGGACAGAAAGATCAGTGTGGGTGTGGGAAGGGGAATTAAAATGGTTGGCATCCAGCAGGCCTTGGCGGACTGAGTGCAAGTGTAGGGTGAAATGCACACGTAGTCTAGATACAAGGAATACCAGATGTTGGTTTACAAGCTTTGCCGTAGAATAGACCTAGTGCTTTCGTCTGGCCTTCCAATTTGTAATACAGAAATTATTGATGCCTCTCTGTCTGATCATAGTGCAATTATATTTGATGCATCTCTGCCTTTCTCTCCCTCAAAATCCCATCTCCCTGATCGCTACTCCAGGAACGTAAACTCTTCGACTGCCAGTAAGTTCTCTGATGTTCTCTGAGGCTCTCATAGCCGCCCCCGACAATTGCACTATTGAGGCGTCTCCCCTCCATCTCAGCACCGACGACCTAATTTCATTATTCAATACTACTTGCTCTTCCATCCTGGATTCTGTTGCTCCTCTTAAAATGAAAAAGCCTAAACCTAAAGGCTGGCCATGGCTCAATGACACAACGAGAGCCCAAAGAAGAGAGTGCAGAAAATCAGAACGGAAGTACAAATCTGATAAGCTTCAAATTTCCTTTAAACATCTGAGAAACAATCTTCACAAATACCAGGAAGAAGTAAAATCTGCACGAACAAAATACTTTTCTGCCCTTATTTCCAAAAACGCTCATAACTCCAAGGTCCTTTTTAGTACCATCACTCTATTATATGTCCTGCCCCCAGCACCAGCTTAACGGGGTCCCCTGTTAAGTGCGAGGAATTGACTACATATTTCACCAGCAAAGTTAAGAACATCAGATTGAATATTTCCCCTCCTATCTGTCTCATTGGTCTGCTCTTCAAAATTAGTCTAATTTGTTTCCAACCCGTTACTCTACCCTCCCTTGTAAAACTGGTCACCACCATGAAACCCACTACCTGCCCCCTCGATGTTGTCCCCTCTGGCCTTTTGAAGGATGTCATTACAATAGCCGGTCCCAGCATCCTCGCCATCTTCAACAGTCTCTGGCCTCTGGCACTGTTCCTACCTGCTTCAAGTCCAGCCCATCCTGAAAAAACCTAACCTCGACCCCACCTTGCCAAGCAACTACAGACCTATTTCAAAACAGCCTTTCCTTTCAAAGGTCCTTGGAAAGGTAATTTTAAGTCAACTTGTATCTTACCTTCACCAAAATACTATCTTGAAAACTTTCCAATCAGGTTTCAGGGCCCACCACAGCACAGAGTCTGCCTTGTTGAAGGTACATAATAACTTACTTCTCACTATTGATTCCGGTGACTGTGCAATCCTGTTCCTTCTCAACCTCAGCGCAGCATTTGATACTGTCGACCACACCATCCTAATTGACCGTCTCCGGTACGGGGTTGGTATTGATGGCACTGTCCTGAGCTGGTTCATCTCCTACCTCAAATGTAGGAGTTTCTCTACTAACATAGGCAACTCTTTCTCCTCCCCAGCTAGCCTCTGCTCCGGGGTTCCACAAGGTTCTGTTCTTTATCCCCATTCTCTTCTCCCTGTATATGCTCCCCTTAGGCCAAGTCATCTAACGGCATGACATTTCCTTCCACTGCTATGCAGACGATACACAACTCTATCTCCCCCTGAGGCCCAACAACCGGTCAAATCTACTTAACCTTATCCACTGCCTCGAGGATATAAAGTGCTGGATGGCCCAGATCTTCTTCCAACTAAACAAGAGTAATTCTGAGGTTATCCTTCTTGGCTCCTCGGACTCAATCAAAACGATAGCAGGCAGCCTTGGAAGCCTTACCCCTTTACTCAAACCTCACCTCAAAACCCTTGGCGTGATATTTGACTCGGCACTGAAATTTGACAAACAAGTCAATGCCGTTTTAAGAGCTAGCTTCTTCCTGCATCGGACGATAGCTAAAATAAAACAATTCCTCCAGTTTGACGACCTCGAAAAGATCATCCACACATTTATCTCCTCCCGCCTCAATTACTGCAACTCCCTTTACACTGGCATCAGCCAATCTTCCCTGTCCCGCCTGCAACTGGTGCAAAACACCACAACACGTGACTCCTGACAGGCATCCGAAAAAGGGACCACATCACCCCGATTCTGGCCTCTCTCCACCGGCTCCCTGTGTGGATCCGAATAAATTTCAAGATCCTTCTTTGTGTTTACAAAGCCCTTAACGGACTTTCCCTCACCTACATCAAAAGTCTGCTTACCCACCACACCACCTCCAGGTCCCTCAGATCGGCCGACTTGGGGTTACTGAACATCCCGCGGTCTTGGCATGAGCTCAGGGTCGACCGCGCCTTTGCAGTTGCAGCTCCTAGACTGTGGAACAGCACCCCTCTTCCAATCAGAATTGCCCCCTCCATCGACTCATCTTTACTGTCAAGCCTTTCTTGACGTCCTCTGAGGGAGGGCTATATGTATGCATTATGTATGTACTTAATCTATGAACCACTGTTGTATAACGTTAGTACCTCCACCAATGTAAAGCATTTGGACAATGAGAGTTGTTTTTTAAATGTGCTACAAAAATAAAAGTGACTTGACTTGACTGGTTTACAAAAAGAGACACAATCTCCTGGAGTAACTTGCACCTCTGCAGAGCATGGACAGGCAACATTCTAGATCAGGACCCTTCTTCAGTCTGTTTGATGTGAGTGGGGGGGGGGGGGTGAAAGTTGGAAAGGAGAGGTGGGAGTGGTCGCCTTAGAATCCCTTCCCTCTACAGATGCAGCCTGATCCACTGAGTTCCTCGGCTGCTTCAGAGGGTATTAACAGATGACGTTTTGAGTCAGGACCCTTCTTCAGTCTGATTGGAGAGGGTGGGGGGAGGAAGCTGGAAAAGAGAGATGGGGCTGGACAAAGCCTGGCAAGTGATAGGTGGACACAAAATGCTGGAGTAACTCAGCAGGACAGGCAGCATCTCTATAGAGAAAGAAAGGATAACGTTTCAGGTTGAGACCCTTCTTCACAAGTGATAGGTGGATATAGGTGAGGGAGACACAAGAAACTGCAGATGCTGGAATCCTGCATCAAACACAATTTAGTTAGCTGCACAGAATTAGATTGCCCAGAGTGGGGGAATGGAGGACCAGAGGACATGTGTTCAAGGTGAAGGGGAAATGATTTAATAGGGATTTTAGGTGTAACGTTTTCACGCAGAGAGTGGTGGGTGTATGGAACAAGCTGCCGGAGGAGGTAGTTGAGGCTGGGACTATCGCAAGGTTTAAGAATCAGTTAGACAGGTACATGGATAGGACAACTGGAGGGATATGGACCAAATGCAGGCAGGTGGGACTAGTGTAGCTGGGACATGTTGGTCAGTGTGGGCAAGTTGGGTCGAAGGGCCTGTTTCCACACTGTTTCAGTTTATGACTGCAACACAAAGTGCTGCAGTAACTCAGCGGGTCAGGCAGCATCTGTGGAGAACATGGACAGGTGACGTTTCACAGAGTGCTGGCGTAACTTCGGCAGGTCAGGCAGCATCTGCGGAGAACATGGATAGGTGACATTTCGGGTCAGAACCCTTTTTCAGACTGGCACGATGTTAACAGATGAGGGGGTGATTAGCAGATGAGTGGAGTAAGTGACAGAGGCAGGAGAAAATGAGATAAAAGGGTTTGAGATGAGGAGAGAGGAAAGTATATGTGCAGCTTTAAGGGACATTGGTCAGGTAGCATTTGGAGTATTGCATACAGTTCTGGTCACTCCAATACAGGACTGATGTGGAGGCTTTGGGGAAGGTGCAGAGATCGTTGACTAGATTGGTTTAAAAATAAGGAACTGCAGATGCTGGTTTACAAGAAAGGACACAAAATGCTGGAGTAACTCAGTGGGACAGGAAGGATTTCTGGAGAGAAGGAATGGGTGAGGTTTCGGGTTGAAACTGTAGAGGGTTTTGACCAGAACTTTACCCATTCCTTCCAGTTTTTGTGTCAATCTAAACAGCGCCAATCCACGTTGCGATGTGCCAGCAGGCTGGAGGAGTGGGCAAAGGCCTTGCCACAGGGCGGGCAGGTGAAGGGGCGCTGGCCGGTGTGGACTTGCTCCAGCAGGTGGTCAAGGTGGGAGAAGCCCTTACCACAGGACGGGCAGGGGAAGGGACGCTCACCGCTGTGGGTACGCCGGTGCTGCCACAGGCTGGACATGTGTGTAAAACCCTTGCCACACTCTGCGCACTCAAAGGGTCTCTCTCTGGTGTGTATCTGCTGGTGCTCTCACAGCCTCCATACGCTCTTGAAATACTTGCCGCAGTGGGAGCAGCCGGCTGCTGCAACCCGCGCAAGCTGTCAAACGCCTCACCGCAGTACGGGCAGTCATAGGGCTGGCCACTGGTGTGCACGTGCTTGTGAGACAAGGCATGGGAGGCCATGGCAAAGCGCTATTCACACACCAGGCTGGGGACAAGGTGGTCGCTGGCATGCACCTGCTGGTGGCACAGCAGAGAGGTGGAGAAGGCGAAGCCCTTGCCGCATTGGGCGCAGGCGTAGGGATGCTCGCCGGTGTGGGTGCGATGGTGCTCCAGCAGCTTGGTGGAGTAGGTAAAGCCCTTGCCGCATTGGGCACTGGTGCAGGGCGCTCACTGCTGTGGATGCGCTTGTGATTCAGCAGGTTGCTGGTGAAGCCTTTGCCACAATCGCTGCAGGTGTAGGGGCGTTCGCCAGTGTGCAGGCACCTGTACACCTTCAGGTACGTGGACCACTTGAAGCCTTTGCCATAGTTGGAGCAGGTGAAGGGCTGCACACTGCTGTGCACCCGCCGGTGCCCTGCAGCCCCGACAACTGGGCAAATCTCTTGCCGCAGATGGAGCAGCCATAGGACCACTCCCCGGTGCGCAGGCATCTGTGCACCTACGGGTCCGGCGACGACTTGAAGCCTTTGCCGCATTTGGAGCAGGTGAAGGGGCGTTCTCCCGTGTGCACCGGCCGGTGGATCTCCAGCCGGCTCGGGTTCTGCCAGGCCTTGCCACACACGTCACACTCATAACGCTTCTCCTTGTTGTACCCCGTCATGTGGTCCTCCACTGAAGCTCAGCCCCTCGAAGCTCAGCACGCACACCGAGCAGATGGGGGGCGGGGGAGGTCTCACTGGCTCCTAAAACCTGAAGGAGGGGAGCACAGGGGGTCAACAAGCTGGCAAACAGGACATTACTTGCACATATTGGGTGCGTTTATGGTGGAGGAAACAGTTATATTATTCTGCGTGGCACAGTGGCACAAGGGTACAGTTGCTGCCTGACCGCCAGAGACCCAGGCTCAATCCTGACTACAGGTGCTGTCCATGCGGAGTTTGTACATTCTCCTCTTGACCTGCGTGGGTTTTTACTCCGGGAGCTCCGGTTTCCTCCAACATTTCAAAGACATTCAGGGTTGTAGATTAATTGGCCTCTGCAACATTGTTAAATTGTCCCTAATGTGCGTAGGATAGTGCTAGTATATGGGGTATACGGGTTTAACGAGAATGGGAAAGAGGCCCTTCGGCTCAACTCGTATCCGCACTCCTAGATTCCTTAGCTCCACACATTCCCCCAGTGCCCCACAGTGAAGATCCTGCCCTGGTTTGACTTCCTAAACTGCAGCACCCTCCCCACCCCCAAACAATGTGACCTCCTCCCTGTGGTTCCCTGTCCCTTACCCTTGCTGCCTCCTTCTCCTTACCCCCCTTTGCTCCCTCCTCGCCACCCCCAAGCAATGTGAACCCCCGCCTCTCTCCCTACCCCATTCCTTGGCTCACTTGAACCCTCCCCCCTCAGTTCCCTGTTCCCCCCAATTCATCCTCCTCGGCACCAAACCCACTCTCCTTAGAATCCCTCCCCCTTGCTACTCCACCTTCCCACCCCAGCCTCTCACCCCATCTCTCCCGACCCTTTCTGACCCTCTTCACTTATTTCTGCCTCTCTCAGCCTCTCCCCTAAGATATCTCTCCCTCTCTCTCTTGACTCGCTCTTCTCTGTCCCGACTCTCTCTTCTCTCTCCCCTCCTGACTCTCTCTCTCCACCCTCCCCACTCTCTCTCTCCACCCCTGCCTCTCTCTCCTGACTCTCTTCCCTTCTCTCCCCTCATGATTCTGTCTCTCTCTTCTACCCCCTACCCTCCTGACTCACTCTCTCACCACCCGTCCCCAATCTCTCTCCCTCTCTCTGTCTCTATCTCTCCCTGTCTCTATTTCTCTCTCTCTATCTGTGTGTGTCTGTAGATGATATGTATATACACCTTTAATTGATAGTGACGATGTCCATGCTAACCACTCCCCCACCAGTATAATTGTAACCTTCACACCCCTAGCTCGCTCTCTAGTGATCGTGACAGACCACGTACAGCTAGGGCAATAATGTATGTTTATTAAAGTAGTAAAGATCCAATGGTGTCCGTGTATCTTCTTTACATGGCATCAGAAGTGTTTCCTCCTGCGTCTCCAGTTTATCGGGTTTTATTTTCTTAGTCCCAGTATCCCCTCCCTGTGCTGTGATGGCTTCTGCCTGTCGTAAACCTGACATCCTAGTCTTTGATGCAGACATCACTCATCGCTGGAGTGTGTTCCGATGTGACTTTGAGCATTATGTTACAATCGCTCACCCTGCTGTGGCCCCCGCAGTCAAAGCCTCCCTTCTGCTGAACCTGGCTGGTCCCGAAGCACTTGAGCGATCGGAGTAATTCATCTATGGATTAGGCAAGAGTGCTCAGGACCCGGTATGTCTGCTTGCTAAATTTACGGCGAAGTGTGACCTTCCCACGAACCACATCCTAGAGTGTTTCAAACTGTTCTCCCGATGTCAAAACCCTGGGGAATCTGTTGACAATTTCGTGGCCGCGCTGCACCAACTGGCTCGCCGATGCGACCTGCATGTCCTGACCTCTGAGTCTTTGACCCGTGACATCTCGGTCTTTGGTCTACGGGATGATAAGCTGCGCTCTGAGCTGCTACGTAAGCCTGATCTGACATTCAATGAGGCGTTGCATGCCTCTCGTTTAGCTGAGGCTGTCTCCTCCGCTGTACAGCCACCTGACCCTGTGGTCCATGCAGCCAGTTTCACTGGTCGCCAGTACTCTGCTCCTCGGCGACAGAGGGCAAGCCCTGCGCCGGGCTCCAGACCGCGTCAACGCTGTCCGAATTGTAACTTTGTTTCGCACCATTCTAATGTCTGCCCAGCGTTGGGAAAACCTGCAATTTCTGCAACAAGCCCAACCATTTCTCGGCGGCCTGTCATTCCTGTGGGAACCCTGCACAGCCACAGCAGAAACCCTCTCGCTACTTGACATGTGATGATACCGCGTCTGGTTGCCATTTCCAGCATGATGAACTCCTCCTGTCTGACTCTGGCTCTTCCCAGAGCGAACTGAGTGTGTTTTCCTTGCGATGTGCACCTGCTCTGATAACAGACCCGACTATCTGTGTCACGGTGAATGGTATGGCCTTCTCTGCTAAGGTGGACACGGGGGCTACTGCTAATGTTATGTCAACAAGCCTGTTCAAAAAGATAAGAAATAATGAGCTCGTTTCCACAGACAGTGCTGTTTTGCGTGCCTATGGGGGCAGTGTAATTGTTCATGTGGGGAAGGCTACTCTCCACTGCATGGTACTGAAGGCCTCTCGGCCTCTCTCTTTCTTCCTGCTAGATGGTAAATGTGCCCCCCTGCTCGGTGTGGAGGCCTGCCAGGACCTCGGATTGGTGAGCTTCCACAGTGATGTCCACCTGGTAGAGGCACCCCTGAACCCGTTGGCCGAATATCCTGACTGTTTTGACTCGAAGCTGGGGAGGTTGCCCTGCAGCTACAAGATTGCCCTCAATCCCGACATCACGCCGGTTGTCCGTCCTCCGCACCGTGTATCCTTCGCCATGAGGGGCAAGGTCGAGTCTACTCTTCTCGAGATGGTGGCCATGGGCATCTTGAAGTCAGTAACAGTCCCCACCCAGTGGGTCTCTACTATGGTTGTCGCTGCGAAGAAGGATAAGAGTGAACTACGGATCTGCATCAACCCGAAGGACTTGAACTTGGCCATCAAGTGCCCGCATTATCCTATGCGGACAGTGGAGATTGTTGCTGCACAGGTCGGCCCTGCCACTGTGTTCTCGGTTCTCGATGCCAAGAGTTCATTCTGGCAGATACCTCTGGACGAGCGATCCTCGCACCTGACGACCTTCAGCATGCCTTTCGGCAGGAATCTCTTCCTCCGCATGCCGTTTGGGATCAACTCTGCCAGCGAGGTTTTCCAAAGGACCATGGACCAATTGTTTGCCGGGCTGCCGTGTGCCATCATTGTTGATGACATCCTGGTTTACGGGAAGAATGTCGCTGAGCACGACCACCACCTTTGCCAGGTGCTGCAGTGGGCCCGAGAAGTCAACCTGAAGCTCAACCCGAAGAAGTGCCAATTCCAGGTCCCTGAGGTCACCTACGTGGGGCATGTCTTCAGAGCATCGGGGCTGAAGCCCGACCCGCAGAAGACGGCCGCAATATCAGAGATGCCTGCACCTGCTGACATGCCAGCCCTACAGCGCTTCCTGGGCATAGTCAACTCCTGGGAAAGTTCATCCCCGACCTGTGTGAACTGAGCGCCCCTCCGAGGGACCTGGTGAAAAAGGATACTGTCTGGGCCTGGTTCCCGCAACACCAGAAAGCATTCGACACCCTCAAATCCAAGCTGATCAGCATGCCAACGCTGAAGTACTTTGACCTCCAGCGCCCCATCGTTCTCACATGTGATGCATCCAAGTTTGGCCTCGGGCCACCTGCCTGCAGATCCATGACGGGGTGCAACTGCCTGTGTCCTACGCATCCCGCACAATGACGACCGCTGAACAACACTATGCCCAGATTGAAAAGGAGCTGCTGGCTGTTGTCTTTGCCTGCTCTAAATTCAAGGACTTTATCCTGGGCACCTGCTTCACTATTGAAATGGACCACCAGCCTCTGGTCACCATCCTCAACAAGCCGATACACGTGGCCTCCTCCCGGCTCCAGCGCATGATGCTCCAGCTGCAACGCTTCACTTTCACTGTGGTTTATCGCAAGGGCAAGGACATGTTTGTTGCTGACACGCTGTCTCGGGCGCCTCTCTCATCCACAACCCGACATCCATACGAGGCGTTCGATCTGATAGTCCTGAACGTCAATTTCGTGCCCTCCGGTCAGTTGAAGTCCCTGGCCAAGCACAAGCCGGCTGCGATCATCAAGCAGGGCTGGCCAGACCGCCGTTCTTCCCTGCCGGCCACAGCGGTGCCTTACTTCCTGGTTTGTGACGAGTTGGTGCTGCGTGATGGTGTGATTGTGAAGGGGCACAAGGTGGTGGTGCCCGAAGCACTACGAGAACAATACTTCGAAACCGCTCATTGTGGCCATCCCGGGGCTGAAGCGACCCTTTCCATCGCTCAGAGTCAGTTCTTCTGGCCTGACATGCCTCGCTACTTCCGGGATAGAGTCTCCGCGTGCCCTACCTGCAACAGCCTCGCTCCTCAGCAACAGCGGCAGCCGCTCCTGCAGCAGCCAGCTGCTAACCTGCCCTGGTCTGCGCTGGCAACTGATATCTTCGAATGGCACGGAAAGCACTTCCTGGTGATTGTCTACTCTTAGTCCAGCTGGTTTGAAGTTGACCAGCTTCACTCCTTCTCTTCCTCCGCGGTCATCGAGAAGCTACCTTTGCCACCTTTGGGTCCCCCGTCAGCCTGCAGTTGGACAATGACATCCAGTTCACCAGCGCCGAGTTCCGTGCTTTTGCTGAACGATGGAACTTTCGTCACTACACCAGCAGCCCGGAATACCGCAGAGCAACGGTCTGGCCGAGCGCGCGGTCCGCAGTGCTAAAGGGTTGTTGGAATATTGCCTCCTATCCCGCTCTGACATCTACATGGCCCTGCTGAACCTCCGCAACATCTCCCGCGACCATGCCCTGGGTTCCCTGGCTCAGCACCTCATGTCCCGTGTCCCGTGTCACGGTGTCTCAACAGTCCCTGTCTCCCTCCGTTCTTAAACCTGCCTTGGTCCGGAAACACATTGCCCATAAACACGGTATACAGAAGCGTTCCCACGACAGGTCCTGCCGTGTCCTCCACCCTCTTCTCCCCGGTGTAGGTGTGTGAGTGGGTGTAGGTGTGTGAGTGGGTGTAGGTGTGTGTGAGTTGGTGTAGGTGTGTGTGAGTGGGTGGGTGTGAGTGTGTGTGTGTAGGTGTGTGGTTGGGTGTAGGTGTGTGAGAGTGGGTGTGAGTGTGTGTGAGTGGGTGTGTGGGCGAGTGGGTGTAGGTGTGTATGAGTGGGTGTGTGTGAGCGGGTGCAGTTGTGGGTGGGTGTGGATGAGTGGGTGTGTCAGTGGCTGTTAGTGTGGGTGTGTGAGCCGGTGTGTGTGAGTGGGTGGGTGTGTGTTAGTGGGTGTAGGTGGTTGTGTGTGTGTGGGTGGTTGTGTGAGTGGGTGTGGGTGGTTGTATGTGTGTGAGAGGGTGTGTGTGAGTGTGTGTGGGTGGTTGTGTGTGTGAGTGGGTGGGTGTGTGCAAGTGGGTGTAGGTGGTTGTGTGTGTGGGTGGGTGTATGTGAGTGGGTGTGGGTGGTTGTGTGTGTGTGTGTGGGTGGGTGTGTGTGAGTCGGTGTGTGTGAGTGGGTGTATGTGAGTGGGTGTGGGTGGTTGTGTGTGTGTGTGGGTGGGTGTGTGTGAGTGGGTGTGTGTGAGTGGGTGTGGGTGGCTGGGTACGAGTGTGTGTGAGTGGGTGGGTGTGTGTGAGTGAGTGTGGGTGGGTGGGGTGCGGGTGTGTGTGAGTGGGTGTGTGTGAGTGGGTGTGGGTGTGTGTGTGTGTGAGTGGGCGTATGAGTGAGTGAGTGTGTGTCTGAGTGTGTGTGTTAGTGGGAGGGTGAAGTTTGTAAATGCACAGTTAAACCCATTAGATCTGTTGAACTGTAGTTATTTATTGAGCAACATTCACAACTGTACATTGGATTTATCCAGGTTTTACTTCTGCAGTCGGTCATATACATCATGAATTTGGCCAGGAGATATTTCAGTTGGGATTTTAACGGTAATTCTGAAGTGGGAATGTTGGAAACATAGAAACATAGAAACATAGAAAATAGGTGCAGGAGTAGGCCATTCGGCCCTTCGAGCCTGCACCACCATTCAATATGATCATTGCTGATCATTCAACTCAGTATCCTGTACCTGCCTTCTCTCCATACCCACTGATCCCTTTAGCCACAAGGGCCACATCTAACTCCCTCTTAAATATCGCCAATGAACTGGCCTCAACTACGTTCTGTGGCAGAGAATTCCAGAAACTCACCACTCTCTGTGTGAAAAATGTTTTCCTCATCTCGGTCCTAAAGGAATACCCCCTTATCCTTAAACTGTGACCCCTTGTTCTGGACCTCCCCAATATCGGGAACAATCTTGCTGCATCTAGCCTGTCCAACCCCTTAAGAATTTTGTACGTTTCTATAAGATCCCCCCTCAATCTTCTAAATTCTAGCGACTACAAGCAGAGTCTATCCAGTCTTTCCTCATATGAAAGTCCTGACATCCCAGGAATCAGTCTGGTGAACCTTCTCTGTACCCCCTCTATGGCAAGAATGCCTTTCCTCAGATTTGGAGACCAAAACTGTACGCAATACTCCAGGTGTGGTCTCACCAAAACCCTGTACAACTGCAGTAGAACCTCCCTGCTCCTATACTGAAATCCTTTTGCTATGAATGCTAACATACCTTTTGCTTTCTTCACTGCCTGCTGCACCTGCATGCCTACTTTCAATGACTGGTGTACCATGACACCCAGGTCTCGTTGCATCTCCCCTTTTCCTAATCGGCCAACACTCTGATATTAGTCTACCCTCCTGTTTTTGCCACCAACGTGGATAACCTCACATTTATGCACATTATACTGCATCTGCCATGCATATCCAAGTCACCTTGCAGTCTCCTAGCATCCCCCTCACACCTAACACTGCCTTCCCGCTTTGTGTCATCCGCAAACCTGGAGATGTTACATTCAATTCCCTCGTCCAAATCATTAATATATATTGTAAATAGCTGGGGTCCCAGCACAACCTATCCAAGTCAGCCTGCATTCTCATAGCATCCTCCTCACAGTTCACACTGTCACCCAGCTGTGTGTCATCTGCAAATTTGCTAATGTTATTTGTAATCCCTTCATCCAAATTATTGATGTATATTGTAAATAGCTGCGGTCCCAGCACCGAGCCTTGCGGTACCCCACTAGTCACTGCCTGCCATTCTGAAAAGGACCCATTTACTCGAAACCTTTGCTTCCTGTCTGCCAGCCAGTTCTCTATCCACATCAATACTGAACCCCCAATACCGTGTGCTTTAAGTTTGTATACTAATCTCTTATGTTTATCAATAGGCGTTTATCAATATATTTTTTTAAATCTGGTGCGTACAAACTGGGTATTTTCATTGCTGTTCAGAACACATTCATCTAATCTGAATGTCCGGTAATGTGGCGTTTAGACACCTTTAAACATATTGCCAAAACAACATTTGCTGTATTTGAGGTCCTTTGGCCATCTCTTGTCAGTAAGTGTAATGTTTAACCTGTCAGATTGGTATAGTTGGTTTTAACAGTTATTATCATAAAATGCCTTTAGAAATGTCCTTGCAACCTGTATATTTTGTTGTGGATACATTATGTGGGAAGCGAGAGTGTTTCTGTACCAAAAGCAATAACGACCCATGCTATGGCCATGTCATAATAATTTTCGGTCCGTCACTGAAAACATGCTTGCATCAATCTGTAGTGTGCATGGTTAAGCATATATGTTACCATGGTACAGGATTTATTGACACAAGTTGATCATACGCTGAATAATACAACCACATTTTTGTTAGGAATTTGAAAGAAATAATAGAAATTGCATCCATTGTCACATGTAAAACAAGCTGAGATAATTTCGCTGCATGTCATTGTGGTAATTATCATGTCTTGATTGGTGAACATGTTTAGTTTGTGACTAATTGAAGCAGAAATAATATGTGACTGTTGCATTGAGCATAATTCCGACTGGTAACCACACACTTCGTCCAAGCACATTATTGAATGTTGTCTTAAATGACCACCTAAACTGTCATTTGACAACCTAAAAAGCTGCCTAGATTGCCTGGCTGGCAACAGGGAAAAAAAGTTAAGTGAGAGTCCTGGGTAGTGGAGATGGGGGAGAAGAGTGGGGGGGGGGGGGGGGGGGGGAAAGGGGAGGAGAAGGGTGGGGGGGAGTGGAGAAGGAGCGATTGGTGCAGGTGGGGGGTAGAGGGGAGAGGGGAGTTCAGTCTACACTCACTGAATCCATCCCTGTGAAAAGTTAGAGATGGTGATTGGATCTGGAAGTGGACCAATACATCTGTAAATAAAACTGGACAGACATCTTTTCATTTGCACAATTGATTGTATTAATTTTAATATATTAATGTTTAAAATCCATGCATTGAGTGAAGAATATTTTACAGCCCATCTGTGGTTCCAAACCCCAACACTAACCGTTACCGGTCGTCACCCGCAGGACAGCATACATCAGCGTGTGACAGGGCGCACGACATGATGAGACAGCCAGATGTCGCCCCTGGATTTTGAACATGTCAAAATCCATGTGACAGAGTCACCGCGCGTCACTACATGCGTCACCACGCATCAGGCCGCGTCACGACCCGACCACGACGCGACGACCTCTTCAGGCTTTCGCCGAAAATGTCACCCAAGTGGGACAGGCCTTTCACGCTGCAAAACGTGAGGGCAAGGCTTTGTTGGCGGCAAACTTCTCCCTGACCAGGTTTTCGATCACCTCAGGCTCGAGTCCGCAGTGCTCGAAGAAACTGTCCAAGCCCGAGCAGGCTCGGGAGAAGTGGCAGCTGAGGTCAGAGTGTGAGTGCCTTCACCAACCAGCCACTTGAGCGGCTCCTTGGGGTGACCTGCTGCTGTTTCTCGTGGCACTGCTGCCGTGGTTACTTGTGCGCCCTGGGATGCTGCTGGCGTGGCGATTGGTGCTTCCTGGGTCACTGCTGGAGTGGTTACTTGTGCACCCTTGGGTGCTGCTGGTGTAGTTACTTGTGCACCCTTGGGTGCTGCTGGTGTAGTTACTTGTGCACCTTTGGGTGCTGCTGGTGTAATTACTTGTGCACCCTTGGGTGCTTCTGGTGTAGTTACTTGTGCACCCTTGGGTACTGCTGGTGGGGCTGCTGATCCTCCCTGGAGTGCTGCTTGTGTGGTTACTTGTGCACCCTGGGGTGCTGCAGCCTCTGTACCCTCTGCTAATTCTCCCTCTTCCGACGTTGCTGCTCCCGTTGCCGGCCCCTGCTGCTTGTCGCCCCCGCCGCTAGATCCGGGCAGCAGCCGCCAGACCAGGCTGCCACTGTCCTTGAAACAGCTGCTGGTGGCCGCCGCTCTCCGCACAAACTCGCAATTCTGCCAGTACATGACCAGCGAGTTGGGCCTGAGCTGCATCTAGGTGCCGGAGCGACGCACAATGTCAGGCGGGAGCCCCAGCCGCCCGCTCTGCTGGGAGCTGCCGGAGGCCAGGAAAGTCTTCATGCTGCTGCTGGCCCCGCTGCCGCTGCCTTCCTCGGTGCCCAAACCATTTGGCTCCACTTTGCAACCCCCCCGCCATCTGACTCTTCAAGTGCTTGGCCTTGTCGGCAGCCAGTCTCTCCATGGCGCTCTGCCGACCACGCCTGTCCCCCTCAGCCATGATCACAATGAATGGCGATGCTGGCTCGAAGGGCCGAATGGCCTACTCCTGCACCTATTTTCTATGTTTTCTACCTTTTCCATTTGACTGCGGTGGTAGCCGGGACCCTTGGTCATGAGCCTGAGCGGCAGAGAGATGCTCGCCTTGGGCGGCGTGCTTGCAGTGGGCGTGATCTCGCTCGGCACGTTACTTTGATCCAGCCAACGAGGACAAACACGTTTTCACATCCGCAAAGAAGCAAAAACCAGGGCTTCCATGAACAATGACAGGCTGTCCGCAATTGCCTTAATCCACATTCACTATGACTATGCCCAAAGTCGTGACTAGGTTTGCGCAGTTACATTCTTGGAAAATCGAACTGGAAAAAATGATTGTGTTAAAGATGGAACTGCAGATGCTGGAAAATCGAGGGCACACAAAAGGCTGGAGTAACTCAGCGGGTGCAGCAGCATCTAAGGAGCGAAGGAAATAGGCAACGTTTTGGGCCAAAACTCTTCTTCACACTGATGGGAGGTGGGGGGGGGGGGGGGGGGGGGGGGGGGGGGGGGGGGGTGTGCGTGGCAGGGAGAAGAAAGGAAAAAGGAGGAGGAGGAGACCGACGACTGAGGGAGAAGTGGGAAGGGGAGGAGACAGCAAGGGTTAACAGAATTGAGAAAATTCAATGTTCAAGCCCAGAGGATGCAGTCTCCCCAACCAGAATATGAGGTGCTGTTCCTCCAACTTGCAATGTTGCTCACTCTGGCCGTGGAGGAAGCCCAGAACAGAGAGGTCAGATACGGAGTGGGAGGGGGAGTTGAAGTGCTGTGCCACCGGGAGGTCGGGTTGGTTATTGCGGACCGAAGGTCTTGCTAGAGGCCTTCAAATGTGAGGCCTAAGACACCTACTGCCTCCAGGATTTCCCGGGTAACGGAAATTTTGATGTTGCCTTCAAATATCCGACGGGATGGCTGAAGGTGATAGAAGATACTTGAGCTACGTAGGGCAACCCAAGGCTCTGCAGGAAATGCAACAAGCCTGGGCAGATGATGGCCCAATGCACTGCAGTTGTCTGCAAAAACTGCAAGACGGAGGGCCATGACGCAAAGGACTGTCAGGCCAGCAAGAACTGCAACCTGTGCGGGGAGGCAGGCCACCTTTACAGGGCTTGCCCTAAAAGAGCCTGCACCTACGCAAGGCAACAAGAGGGTCTGCTGCCAGCACCCCAAAGGGGGGCGAGGCACCCCCCACCACTGCCAAGACCCCAGCAGAAAGAGGGAACACGGATGAGGACAGCCCAACCACCTTGAGGCCCCAAGTGCCAGAAGGAGATGCCCAGCACCCTGCCCAGGAGGGAGTCGATGGAGGAGGGGGAACAGCAGGTGAAATGGACAACAGTGAAGTACAAGAAGAGGGGTCAGCCCAAAGAGCCGAGGCCGGAAAGGAGTGGTAAGTCAAAAAATAAATCACAAAAAAGCTGTCTTTCTCTTACAGAAGGCAGCAACCTCTCTTCCTCGTCGGAGGAAGAGACGACCGGGAAGTCCCAAAGATGGAGGCAGAGGAAGAAAACGGGGGAGGAAAAGAGAGAGGCCACGACGATCACCTCCCAGCCTCAGGAGACCGAGAGCAGAGAAGTGGCCGAGGGGCTCCAGCCCCAGGACATGGGGAGCAGTGCAGCGGTCGAGGGGCTCCAGCCCCAGGACACCGGGAGCAGTGCAGCGGTCGAGGGGCTCCAGCCCTTGGAGACCGGGATCATTGCAGCGGCCAATGGGCCCCAGCTCCGGGCGACTGGGAGCAGCACAACGGCCGATGGGCCCCAGCTCCGGGTGACCTGGAGCAGCGCAGAGGCCGTTGGGCTACAGGAGACAGAGGAAGCGGCGTGCCCAAAAGGGGGTGGAACGAGAAGGCCCCCCCCCCCAACAACACCTTTGGTTACGCCATCTGAAACCCACCTCACTGCTGGATTCCTGAGCCCAGGAAAGCTGAGGCAATTTACCGAAGCGGTGGGAATGAGGGGACACGGAAATGGCCAGTGACTCTAAAGACAATGGAGCTCAAACTGGCATCTTTAAACGTGCGCAGTATAAAGAGCACTGCGCAATGTGTTAATGCCTTACAGTACCTGGCCAAGGTCAAGGCAGATGTGACTTTTCTTCAGGAGTGCGGGCTGCCACACCTCCGCTGCAATCGGAGGTGGTCGCGATGGTGGCCCCACAGACTGTCAGTGTGGTCGGGGGGGGGGGGGGGGGGTGAATGACTGTCGTGCTTCCGGCCTGGGGATTTTGCTGCGGGGAGGGAACTCCACCATCACTGAGGTCAGGGAAGTGGTTGGAGGGCGTCTCCTCGTGGTGCATGTTATCTACCGTGGCTCTCCGCTCCGGCTGATTAATGTGTATGCCTCACCCACGCAGAGCGAGAGGCTGACCGTTCACCAGCAGCTCCCAGTGCTGCTGGCCACATCCCGGCAGCTCGTTCTGGGCGGTGACTTCAACTGTATCATTGATGCGGCTGGACGATCTGGCTGTGTCGACAACAGACTGGACAGCACATCCAAGTTCCTGATGGAGATGGTAAAAGACGCAAAGCTGCGCGACGCCTTCAGCGACCCTGCAGGCGGGTCCCACTGGTCGAGATCGGACGGTTTAGCCCGATCTCGGATAGACTTTGTCTTCACGACAAAGGCCATCCCAGTGAGATACACTGACCTCACGCCAGTGTTCTTCTCTGACCACTGCCTCCTTCAGGCTTCCTGTCACCTACAGGAGGACCGGAAGGCAGGCAGAGGGACGTGGAAGTTAAACATGAAGCTGTTGACCCCAGAGAATATCGAGGAGCTAAAGTGGGACTACGCATGTTGGAGAACGGTGAAGCCCCTCTTTGACTCCCCCACACTCTGGTGGGAAGCAACCAAGGAGAACATTAAGAGGTTCTTCATAATTAAAGGGGTTCAGAGAGCAAGACAGAGTCAGAAGGAATTGTGCCAACTCCAGACAGATTTGCAACAACTGTTCCTTCTGCAGTCGAGCGGGGTGGATGTGAGGGAGGAACTTAGAGAGGTGAAGGACCGGCAAGCTCGGCTCTTCACCTCTTAATCCTCCAAGATCATCTTCCAATCCAGGGTCCGCCATGTGGAGCAGGGTGAGACGTGCTCACGTTTCTTCTTTCATAAGGTTCACAGGGGGAGCTCTGTGATGAACAGCCTTAGGGAGGAGGACGGCACGGTAGCATCCTCACAGACAGACATGCTGAGGATCTGCTAATTCTTTTACACAGATTTGTATGACCAAAAGACCACAGACAGTACCTCCTCCCAGAACTTCCTGTCCTCGATCATGGAGATCTTGGAGGACAGCAAGCTGGAGAGTCTGGACCAACCACTGACCCTAGAGGAGCTGACTGGCTCCATCCGTTCCTTTGACTTGAATAAAACTCCCGGAAGCGATGGCTTACCGGCCGAGTTGTATTTGGCTCTGTGGGGCTGGATGGGCCCGGACCTGCTAGAAGTGTACAACGACATGCTTCTGGCTGGTAGCATGTCAGACTCCATGAGGAAGGGCAACATCACCCTAATCTACAAGCAGAAGGGGGAGACGAAGGACATAAAGAATTGGAGACCCATAACACTGTTGAATGTAGACTATAAGATCCTGTCTAAGGCCATCGCCAACCGGGTCAAGTCTGCTCTGGGACAGGTGATCCACCCGGACCAAACCTGTGCTGTACCTGGCAGGAAAATCTCAGACAGCCTAGCGCTGCTGAGAGATACCATCGCCTACGTGCAGGACAGACGGGTGGATGCCTGCCTAGTCAGCTTGGACCAGGAGAAGGCCTTCGACAGGATTTTGCACACGTACATGAGGGACGTGCTCTCCAAAATGGGCTTTGGGGAGAGAATCAGGAATTGGATCAAACTGCTCTACACCAACATCCGTAGTGCAGTCCAAATCAATAGGTGGGAATCAGACAGTGTCTCTGTAACGTCTGGAGTCAGGCTGGGTTGCCCTCTCTCTCCTGTCTTGTTTGTCTGCTGTATTGAACCCTTTGCCGAATCCATCAGGAAGGATGCGAGCATAAGAGGAGTGACATTGCCAGGCAGTGGGGGCATTCAAGTAAAAACCTCCCTGTACATGGACGATGTTGCTGTCTTCTGCTCGGATCCAGGGTCAGTCCGCAGACTGATTAGTATCTGTGACCAGTTTGAGTCGGCCATGGGAGCCAGGGTGAACCGCAGGAAGAGCGAGGCCATGCCCTTTGGCAACTGGCCCGACAGATCTTCCGTCCCCTTCACCATCAAGCCTGACTTCTTGAAGGTGCTGGGGATCTGGTTCGGGGGGGCTGAGGCATGTAACAAAAATTGGCTGGAGCGGATAGCCAAGGTGGGGAGGAAGCTGGAGGCAACGCTCCCTCTCCATAACAGGAACGAATTTGTTCATCAGGTGTGAGGTGCTCTCGGGGCTGCTGTACTTGGCACAAGTGTGGCCTGTCCCTCCCTCCTACGCCACAGGGATCACCCGGGCCGTCTTCCAGTTCATCTGGGGGTCGAGGATAGACCGGGTGCGACGGGCCACAATGTACAAGTCAGCAGACAACGGGGGTAAAAGCATGCCCAATGTCACCCTCATTCTGATGGCCACCTTCGTGTGTGGCTGCATCAGGCGGAGTGTAGAGCCAAGGCACGTGGGCACCAAGTGTCACTACCTGCTGAGGTTCTACCTGTCCCTGGTGTTACGAAGGATGGGCCTGGTGCAGGTACCATGTAATGTGCCAGTCAGCTGGACATTGCCGCCCCATCTGTCGTCTGTGGAAGGGTTCTTCCGGACCAACACCTTTGATCACATGTCCATTGGGCAGTGGTCAGCACAGAATGTCCTGCAGGCACTGCAGGGAAAGGACTCTATGGACCCGGTGGCATGGTTCCCTGAGCAGACTGCCCAGCTTGTCTGGCAAAATGCCTCATCGCCAGAACTCACCAACAAGCACCAAGACCTGGCTTGGCTGGCGGTGAGGGGAGCCCTCCCAGTCAGATCCTTCCTGCACCGTCGGAAACTCACTGCCAGCGCACGCTGCCCTCGGGACGGCTGCTATGGAGAGGAGACGGTTTCCCACCTCTTTACAGAGTGTGGGTTTGCTAAAAGAGTCTGGAGAAAAATGCAAGGGTCCCTGGTACGCTTTATCCCAAACAGCTCCGTCACAGAGGACTCTGTGATTTACGGACTGTTCCCAGCGACACATTCAAAGGCTGACATCGAGTGCTGCTGGAGGGTCATCAACTCGGTGAAAGACACCCTTTGGTCTGCCCGAGCATTGTTCACCACCCAGCAGAGCGAGATGTCCGTCAGGGAATGTTGCCGACTGGCCCGCTGCAGACTGCAGGAGTACGTGCTGAGGGACGCACTGAAGCTCGGTGCAGCCAACGCCAAGGCTCGGTGCGGGAGGGCCACAGTCTAAGGTCCTTCCGCTGCTGGACATGGGGGGCACGGTATGGTGGAGACGCCCCTCAAAATAAGGGAAGGTATCCCACACCAGTGGGCCACATGAGTGGCAGAGTGGGGGACTGGTTTGTGAAATTTGGGGAAAGGAAATGTCTAAACTGTATTGATCAATTTGTACAGCCTCCGAAAATGCCGGATGGATTTTCCGCGAGGTTCGTGTATTGTATATATTTATCATTTGAATAAAGTCTATTTTGAAATTTAAAAAAAAAAGAAAAAAAAGGACCGAGTGGAGGTGTTCCGCGAAACGATCGCCAAGCCTCCGCTTGGTAACATGATTTATGGCTAATTGGCAATATATGCAGGGTGCCACGAGTGTCCGTCGCCTGCATCACTACGCCAGGACTTCCATGCGCAATAACAGGCTGTCTGCACTCGCCTCAATGCACATGCACTATGACTTTGCCCATGACTTGAACAAAGTGGTGAGTAGGTTTGCACAATTCCATTCTCGGAGAATGGAACTGGAAAATGTGATTTATGGCTAAATGGCAACATATGCTGGTCTGTCAAGAGTGTTGTCCAAGTCTGCGAGAGGATCCCTGATCTGTCTGCTAATCCCCTCACACTTTGGGAGCCCAAACAGGGCACTGCAAGAAGAGGTAGAAGTCGGGCTACCAACATCAGGGGAACTAGCCGCTGGAATACAAAATTTGCCTGAATGTCGCAGAAAGAGGATGTTTTTCAGACTGGATACTGAGTCTAATTGCTATTTATATAAACGATTGGGTATGTAGGTCGCATTGTTAGTTTGCAGATGAAACTAAAATTGGTGACTTCGTTATCTAAGAGTAAATGGGATCCTAATGTACTGCGCTGATGGGGTCCTAATGTACTGCGCTGAACGGCAAGTGGGAATTAATCATCTGAAGATGAGGTGATGCACTTTGCTGACACAAATCAAGGCATGACATACACAGTAAATGCTACACTTTATCGAAAAGCGTTCTCGGAATGCAGATACACTGCGTGTGAACGTTGCCACACTGATAGTCAGGGTGGTGAAGAGTGGGTTATCGGTGTATGTAAATTAGTGGCGGTCGAATAATACTGGTGGGGAGACAAAAAGATAAGCTGAAATGTAACATGGTCTTTGATAAAAGCGAACGAAATGCAGTAATGAGAACATGGATCTCAATTGCATTGCAGTGACTGAAGCCAACAGCTGAGATAAATGCAAGAGCAAGCGGGATAAACATATTAGGGTTCCGAGAATTCGGGGCATTGTCGCCAGTTGTGGTGCGTAGATGATGTCGAGCAGAAAACTTGACTCCCGATGGGCCGATTGGGTTAATGTTAATCCCCGCAATGTATTTATCCCGCTTTCCCTTAAATTTATCTCTGCTGTTAGCTTCAGTTACTCTATTGCAAGTGAGGCCCATGTTCTCATGTCTGCATTTTTAACGCTTTTATTAAAGGCCATTTTACATTACATGACCAAGCCCAGGACTAAACTCCTCCACTTTGCACCATTCCCTTTGATTTTAATTCCCCGATTTTTTCACAACTGTATCTCCCTCTGGTTTAAATACGTCTAACACCTTTTAGAATCTCTGGGTTGATGAATCCCACAGATTCACTGTCATCTGTCTAATCGTGGTTCTTGGGATCACCGCCCAGCTCCCATGAATCCAACTGGAGACTAACATGTGTTTTATACAGAGGGTAGCGACCCAGAACCCCACGAAATATGTGCGCATTTCAAGTCCTGATCTTCAAACGCCCTTTTCCGCAGATAGACTGCAGGCGCTGGTGAATTTCACCATCAATGTTTGCCTTCGCCTGGGAAGAGGGGCGCCGACTACAGGACCTGATCGTCACTATCATTACGGCCATTTTTTAGGAAAGGAAACAAGTCCAGCTGCAGAAGATACAAACCACTGTCTGACACAGGGCAAGTCACCCATGGACCCCCATCAACTGTTATGTCTCGGTCGCTGAAGAGCTGCTCGTAATTGATAGATAATTTTGAAGCGAAGCCACCACTGGGAATGTAGGAATTACAGTCGCCAATATGTAGAGCATTCAAAGGCAGAGTTCAAAACCAAGCTGCACAGTCAAAGCAATTTTGCGTGTACTTTATTTATAAGATTACAAGCACAAAGGAAAATAATTCAGATCAATGCAGTATTTCTATTAGGTCGTGTACATGTTCCTAGCTGTGCAAATTAACCAAATCACTGAAGTGACTTTACATTTACAAAGTTAATAATACTCTATGTGCAACGTTTGAAAGGTCCAATACCTTTAGATTTTAATAACTCTGATCGTCTCCCTCTGTTGCTTCCCCCCTTTACCACCAGGTCAAACTTATATTGCCGCCCTTTGCCTGAAAGCTAAACTTGAGTCTTAATCACTCCTCGCCAGTTTGCCTCCTTTTTAGGGACGCGCCAACTGTCTTCCGGACCCTAACGTTTGCAAATAATCTTTGTTCCTCTCAAGCACTGTTGCCATCCCGTCAAACATCCCCTTGACCTTTCAGACGTATAATAAGCATCTGCAAACAATCTGCAAACAAAGTGGTTTGTAACATTCCTTAACAGACCGTTACACAGTTCGTTATTCACTCACGCCACAAACCTAATGCAAACCACATCTTACAATGAGCCAACATTTTAATTGCGTCGATGGCATAGAAACATCACTTGACAGTGCGTGATAGCGATCCTTAATATATGTTTCATTTCAATGCTGCAAATTCTATTTTACTCACTCCTGTCATCAATAAGGTTTGAAGAAGGAAAAACATGTACAATCGTTTATTTTACGATATTTCTAAACTTAAAATTAGTCACGTTTTACGTCCTGTTCATGATGAAATCAGGGTTTTACATCTTTAGTTTGCATTCAGCCAGGGTTGTCAGCACCATTTGTGCAGCCGCTCTGAATTGTTTAAATCCACCACTCAAGTTAGGACCATTATAGAAGGTCTCGACCCGAAACCAATTCCTTCTCTCCAGAGATGCCGTCTGTCCCGCTGAGTTACTCCATCATTTTGAGCCTGACACCATCTAGGACAAAGCAGACGGATTATTTGGCACCAGTAATTTGATTCTTCCTACCACCAGCCTATTGTGGTTGCAGTGTGTACAGTTTACACTGTGCACTGCAGTTATTTGCTAAGGCAGCTTCGGTAACTTCTCCTAAACAAACTAAGTCCAGCACAGAGAAGGAGAAATGCAGCAGTTGGATGGGGCGCTAATACCTGCGGATGCTCATCAAGTTTCAGAGATTCTTATGTCATGGCAGAGGGCGGCAAACAAAGTTTGACCTAGAGGGCGAGGGAAAGGAAGTGAAGCAGCAGTGGCAGAGAATGAGGACTCTAAAATAGAATGGGATTGGACATTTCGAATCAAATCCACGTAATATATTAAATTTAGATAGCCCTTGCTTTCTCTCTCCGTATCCTGCCATTTCCCAGTTCTCCCACCTGTCCTGCTGTCCCCGCCTACATTCTATCTCTGTCCAGCCCCCTTCCCTGACATTAGTCTTAAGAAGAGTCTCGACCCGAAACGTCACCCATTCCTTCTCTCCCGAGATGCTGCCTCACCCGCTGAGTTACTGCAGCATTTTGTGTCTACCTTCGATTTTCACCAGCATCTGCAGATCTTTCTTACACACCTTATGCAATATTAGTAAATCTGTTTAATTAACACAGTAATTCAATATATATAGTTAATGAACTTCATTGGCTGGATAATTTGCTGAAACAGTAACATGCACATGAATCGAATGGAAAGATGGTTTTCTTTTGAATTAAGCGCCTTGCTGCCTCTAATACCGTAAGCTGCAAATAAATCCCAAACTTCTTGGACTGTACAACTTGCTTTTAAATTCAGTCTCTGAAATATTCCTGTGCGCAGTTTGCAATTACATCATTTCCTGTATTGCAAACAGTGGCTACATTTCAAAATTGTTATGTCAGTCAAGTACTTTGAAGTTTAATATGAGATATGTGAGGACACGAATGATCGGGTAAAGAGGGGAGGGGGTTGGAGGAAAGGAGTGGAGGAGAAAGGAGGGAAGGTGTAGATGAGAAATGGATGAGGGAGGGGAGGGGTGGGTAGGAGGATGACAGAAGTGGAGGAGTGGGGAAAGGGGGGAGCGAGAGGCAGAGAGAGCGGAGAGGGAGAGATAGAGGGGAGAGGGAGGTGGGGAGAGGGTGAAGAGAGATTGTTGTGAGAGAGGGGGAAGAGAGGGGGAGAGGGGGCGGTGTGAGGCAGAGAGAGAGTGGGGAGAGGGGGAAGTGATATGAAGGGTGGAGACATGCAAGCAGGTTCTTAGTTGCACGCACTGCATCTTGATTATGAACGATTCTCCCATGTGTGACCACGTCAAACGCCTTGCTGAAGTCCACGAAGACCAATCAGTCGGACATTATTAACATGAGTAACATATCCGAGGTGTGGTGGCAGTGTGGTGGAAGTGGCAGGTTTGTTCATCACAGCCACTTCCAAAGCATCTACGGCCAGCGCAGGCATGGACCCCCTACATTAAGGACTCTAACAATGAAGGGACAGTGTCGATCAATTTCGCGAAGCATATGCTTTAAACGGTGCAAGACAGTTTCATTCAAGCTAAACAAATATTAAATAATTGAGATATAATTTAGTTTTAATATTTTCTTCCTTTAATCGAGATGGTCCGAGTCTGAAGAAGGGTCCCGAGCCGATTCGTCGCCTATTCGTTCCTTCCACAGATTCAGCCTGATCCACTGAGTTACTCCAGCATTTTGTCCTCAGCCGAGTAAAGCAAGGACAACGTCCCATGGACGAATGCAATCCACCGACTGACTGTCCCATATGCGAACTGGAGGACTATCCCCATGTCCTGGCGAGCGGAAGGGCAAGAGGCCGTGTAATGTTGTATCTTGGACCGTGCATGCAGCTATGTTCTCGTGTTATTATTATGAAGTAGTCCCTTGCATATATTCAATTCAATTCAATGAAATGCAATTAAATTAAATTCAATTATATTCAATTCATTTCAATTCAATTCAATTCAGAGTACGCTTCTAAAAGGGTCGTAGGATTTCGGGTAGCGTTTTCCAGGTTGGGCTTAAGCCAACAACCTTTATTCACCCGACCGAAACATTGCCTACCCATTTGCTTCCACAGACAATAGACAATAGACAATAGACAATCGGTGCAGGAGTAGGTCATTCGGCCCTTCGAGCTAGCACCGCCATTCAATGTGATCATGTCTGATCTTCGTCAATCACTACCCCGTTCCTGCCATCTCCCCATATCCCCTGACTCCGCTATTTTTATGAGCCCCATCTAGCTTTCTCTTGAACGCATCCAGAGAACCTGCCTCTGAGGCAGAGAATTCCACAGGCTCACCACTTTCTGTGTGAAAAAATGTTTCCTCTTTTCAGAGTGGATCAGAGGTAATTTGAAGGGTTTAGATACGGTTAAATCGGTTTAGAGGGGGTTGGATGTATTTAGAGGTGGCCACACAGGTTATGGGGTGTTTAGAGGGGTTTAGAGGGGTCCCGAGGGGATCCGAGGGGTTTGTAGAGGTTTAGAGTGGCCTAGAGCGCTTTAGAGGTGTTCCGATGGGTTCAGAAGTATTCAGAGGGCATTAGATGGGTTTAGAAGGATTCAGAAGAGTTCATAGGGGGTTTCGTAGGGGGCTTCGAGGGGTTCGGATGGGTTCGGAGGGGTTTCGAGGGGTTTAGAAGGGTCCGTGTGATTTCGAGGAGTTTCGATGGGATTAGAGGGATTTAGAGGGGTGTTAGGGGGGTTTAGAGGGGATAAGAGGCGTTTAGAGGGGTTTACATGGGTTTTTAGTTGTTCAGAAGAATTTTGGATAGTTTCGATGGGTTTCGACGAGCATCGAGGGGTTTCGAGTGGTTCAGAGGGGTTCAGAGGGGGGTTAGAGTTGTTTTGAGGCGGTTAGATGGGTTCTGAGGGGTTCAGAGTGGCTCAGAGGATTTTAGAGGGGTTTAGAAGGAGTTACAGGTGTTCAGAGGGGTTCAGAGGTGTTCACAGGGGCTTAGGGTGGTTTTGATGTGTTTATAGGGATTTAGAGGGTTTCTGAGGGGGTTAGAGTGCTTTAGAGATGTTTAGAGGTGTTTAGATAGGTTTAGAGAGGTTTAGAGATGTATAAAGGGGTTTAGAGCTGTTCACGGGGGTGTGGGGGTTATAGTGATTTAGAGTTGTTTAGAGGGATGTAGAGCGGTTTCGAGTGGTTTCTTTGAGTTCAGAGGGGTTGAGATGGGTTCAGAGTGGTTTAGAGGGGTTTAGAGGGGTTTAGAGGGATGTGGATGGGGTTGGAGAGGATCAAAGGGGTTCAGAGGGGTTTAGAGGTGTCTAGTGGTGATTAGAAGGTTTTAGAAACATAGAGACATAGAAACATAGAAACAGAAGCTGCCTGGCCTGCCGACAGAGGAACTTTATTTTTGGTTCAACTTTTACAGTCTCCTCTATCGATTGGCAATTGCAGGGTTCCTCTGAATGTCAAAGGGTTGATTTCACGCTAACGCTCGCGTTTAAACGAGAAGAAAGAAACAAGCTGCGGCTGGTTGGGAATTTTGGGAGAGGAACATTAGCGTACTCGACCGCAGACCGACAATGATGCATCAGAGAGAAAAGGGCGCATCAGGTGTTTATATGCAGAGAGATAGAGAGTGGAACATAGGAACCGGACGTTCGGTGCCGTGTCGGTACCGGGCATGATGCAGTTCAACTGATCGCCTCTTCCTGCACGTGATCCATATCCCTCTATACCCTGTTCATTCAAATGCCGACCTAACAGTCTCCTAAATGCCAATATGGGGTCCATCAGCACGTATTTGCCGCGCTATCCGCTTTAAACTTTCACCTTTTCACCTTGAAGCTGCGCCTTGTATCCCTTGGCACCATCGCCCTGGAAATGAGATTCTGAATATCTAAACTATTTACTCATCTCATAATTTACACACTTCTATCGGGTCACCCTCAAGCCTTTGACGGCAGGGAAAAGAATCCAAGTTTGTCTAACCCCTTCTAATAAGATAAGACCCTCTAAATCAGCCACCATTCTGTTAAATCGAACCCCAGCTCTCGGTTCACTGCATCGCGAGTTACGTGGGTTTAATGATGAAACTAGTTAGAAATTTAATCCCGTTCTTTATCTCGTCTCTGAACTTGCTTTGGGTCATTGCATAGATACAGGTGTTGACACAGCAGCTGACCCGAGAGAGTAGGAGTCCCACTTCATTAGCAATGTGCGAGGGGCTTGTGAGGTCCGTCCCCACGAAATTGATTGTGGTTCGTGTGCTGATCCAAGCCACAGTTGGTGTGGTCCAGAGTAATATAGCGGAGCCGGACACGGTGAAAAGTAAAACCATGGACTTGCGCCGGTTCTCCGCCTCGCTGTCCTTGCATTCCAACGACTTCAGGCGCCGGCGGACCCTGCTGGCCACTATGATGTTCCGGACTGTCAGTCCGTTCAGGACTAGGATGAGGCCGAAAGGGAGTAAGGATAGAGACAGGCTGCACTGCCAGGTGAAAGCCGCCCACCACATGGAGATGAAGTAATCAGTTTTCGGCTGGCAGCCCCAGTTCACATTGTCCAAGGTAACGCGTGGCTCGTACATGAATTGGAAGGGGATGTACTTTAAGCAGCTCAGCACGCACAAGGACACAATTACCACGGTGGCCGTCCTATCCGTGCAGTAGGTGAGTCTCAGCTTCGGGCAACATATGCTGACAAATCGGTCAAAGGTGAAGGACAAGGTTAACCAGACGGAGAAGTCCACGCTGGAGATCCGCAAGTGTACGTATGAAGGACAAACTGCGCTGAGGGAGAGGAAGGATGTCGGGGTGTAGTAACTGTAGATTCCTTGCACTAGCACATGAAGAATGACCACGAGCAGGTCGGCCGTTGCCATCGCCACCATGTAGCGGGTGATTCCTTTGGTCAGACCGCACTTTCCCCGGCACAGGATCGCAGCTGTCAGCACATTCGCTGGATGAAGAACAAAGCACAAATCATGAGTGTATCTGCCGCCGTGTATAAGAGAAGGAAAGAGACTGCGTTCAGAGCGAAGGCCTCATTGAAGAGGAAACATTGCAGATGACAACATAGAACATATGCACAGCATAGGAACAGGTTATTCGGCCCATAATGCCCGCACCGAGCATGAAGTTAAACTAATCTCTGCCTGCAGAGGAGACTTACCCATCCACCCTCCCTGCATCTCGTGTCTGCTTCCAGGACTGCAGGCGGCAGCGAGTTTTGGTACCCGCCAGGCTTACTATAAAACATTCACTCGTGCATCTCCTATCAGCTTTGGCATTCTCTGGGGCATGCTTATACACAGAGGGTAGTAGGCGCCTGGATCACCATGCCAGGGGTGATGGTGGACGCAGATTAGAATAAATAGCGTTGATGAGTCCTTTAGATAGGTGCATTAATCTGCAGAGAAATATCATACTGTCATAAGTTGTGCGACCATAAGTGATAGTAGTAGTAGGTAATTCGGCCCATCAAACCTACTCGGCCATTCAATCAAGGCTCATCGAGCTCTCTCTCTTAACCGCATTCTCCTACCACCTCCCCATAACCTCTGACACATATATTAATCAAGAATCTATCTTTCTCTGCCATAAAAATACCCACTTACTTGGCCTCCACAGCGTTCTGAGGCAAAGAAGTCAACAGTTTCACCACCGGCTGACTAAAGAGGAGGGTTACGAATCACTTGCAGGAAACTGGTGTGAATTGGCACATCATTCTCGGCGCAGACATTGCTGGGCGAGGATTATATTCCTGTACCATGCTGTTCCATATTCTCTGTTCCATATTCTATGACATCGGCCACTTGGATGTCTGCGATTCGCTGCCGAGAACTGGCGGTACGGCGATTTTTTAAGTGTCCTGATACTGGCAGCTCGGAAGATACACCATAGAATAGAACTTGCTGCTCAAGCAGCGCACGATGCCATTGACACCACTCGGTGGGACATTGAGTTGCTGCCAGTGTTCGTTACCAAATACATCTCTCTACCAGGAGTAAAAGGTTTCATATTGCAGACACGGGGTAATGTTGGACCCCGATCAATTGCATCAAACACCCGCACCGGGAGCAGGTACGTTCCCCGGAGCCGCTGTAGTCGACGGGTGAAGAGCTACAACCATAGTTTCACGACTAACTCGCGGGCTAGGGTCGAGGAGATTTTGCTCAAACAGAGAGCGATATTAAGGGACACACTCCAATCCTTTACATGCCGACTCGAGAACGACGTATAGGACAGGGAGAGCAAATACCTACCGACACAGAACAAGCGAAGTGGCGAGACTGACAAATGCAAGCGGCAACAAAGAGCGGAAGGTGTCGATGAAAACCATGGGAGTAAAGAAGTCGCGGTATTATTGAGACATAGCAACAATATATTGGATGACATGACCGAACTTACCAGGGATTCCGAACACCGCCAGGATCGGATAGGAGATTTCCTTCACGAACAGAATAGGAGCGCGCCACATTGTACAAGATGTCGGCAGCTTACTCGGGTGACACTATAGAGCGAGGATCCTCATTAATACTCTTCGTAACGCCCCGGTGGGAGCGGCCTTTGATGGAGCAATTACATCAGTGACAGGCTCTTTAACAAACATATTTCTTCGTGCACAAATGAAGTCACTTCACCATCTCTCGGTGGAATATTATCAATGTAAAATGTGTAGAAGGCGATGGGCTTTTTACTGACCCGTCTCCCGATCCAACCTGCAAGGTGATTCATCCCAGCTGTGGCCCTTTATTCCCAGGGCGACCAATATGATGGATTTGGGGGAATTTTAACACTGGGAAATTGGAAATGTGGTCTTTTCTTTGCCACATTTATATCCGTGGGAGAGGGCGTGGGCATGTTTGCTCATCTCATTTTATTTCAACTTCTAAGATAAATACTTAATATTGAATCCGGGGTAATTGAGAATGAAGTCCGCGTAATGGGTGTGCGGCTACACATTTCCTATCACATTTCAATATCAATTTATTGTCCACATCTTCCTGCCAGTGACTGAAGAAATTCTTGAGTAGATCCCTTATTCTTTTGCAGACAAACTATGTCATATCTGAAGAATGGTCTGAAGAAGGGTCTGAAGAAGGGTCTCGACCCGAAACGTCGCCTATCTCCTTCGCTCCTTAGATGCTGCTGCACCCGCTGAGTTTCTCCAGCTTTTTGTGTACCCTCGATTCTCCAGCATCTGCAGTTCCTTCTTTAAAACTATGTCATATGATGTGTAGTAGATTGAACTGAAAAGCAAATACCAAATTTAAAAATATAAAAGCAAAAAAGGTTAGAAATACGCAGAAGATAGTTTGGAAGATATGCAGCGAGGAACCTCTGATGTTTCAGGTTAACAACCTTCCATAATAGGCAAGAAAAATAAAATACGGAGCTCAACTGTTGTGGCGGGAGCTAAGAAATAGGTGATTGTAAACACGTGAGTTTAATAATAATGGTTGTTAGGCAGTGAGATCAGTAATAATAAAATTAATGGATAATTAATAGCGAAAGGATTTGAGTATAGGAGCAGGGAGGTTCGACTGCAGTTGTACAGGGTTTTGGTGAGACCACACCTGGAGTATTGCGTACAGTTTTGGTCTCCAAATCTGAGAAAATACATTCTTGCCATAGAGGGGTTACAGAGAAGGTTCACCAGACTGATTCCTGGGATGTCAGGACTTTCACATGAGGAAAGACTGGATGGACTTGGCTCGTGCTCGCTAGAATACCCAATACAATTTCTCGCCTAATGAAAATTTATTTCAGTTCCTTTACCCCCTTACATCCTCTGTCCTTCAGTACATCTGGGAGATTGTTTGTGTCCTCCTTAGTGAAGACAGATCCGAAGTACCTATTCAACTCTTCTGCCATTTCCTTGTTGCCCATAATAATTTCACCCGTGACAGCCTTCAAGGGACCCACATTTGACTTTGCTACTCTTTTTCCCTTAACATATCTAAATAAGCTTTTACTGTCCTTTTTTATATTCCTGGCCAGCTTCCCATGGTACTTCATCTTTTCAGCCCGTATTGCCTGTTTTGTTTCCTTCTGTTGTTCTATGAAAGTTTCAAAATCCTCTGGTTTCCGGCTTCTCTTTGCTGTGTTATACATCTTTTCTTTTTGTTTTATTCTGTCCCTATCTTCTCTTGTCAGGCACGGTTGCCTCCAACTCCCCTTAGAATCTTTCTTCCTTTTTGGAATGAAATGATCGTGTGTCTTCCGGATTATGCCTGTTCCACCGTCATTCCTGCTAGGATCCTTTTCCAGTCTACTTTGGCCAGCTCCCCTCTCATGCCTTCATAGTCTTCTTTGTTCAACTGCATCACTGCCACTTCCAATTTAACGTTCTCCTTCTCAAATTGCAGATTTAAACTAATCACTACCTCCAAGCGGTTCCTTTACCCCGAGTTCTCTTATCATATCTGGTTCATTGGAAAACACTAAATCCAGAATTGCCTTTTCTCTGGTCGGTTCCATTACAAGCTGCTCTAAGAATCCATCTCGGAGGCATTCTACAAACTCTCTTTCTTGGGGTCCTGAACCAATCTGATTTTCCCAGTCTACCTGCATATTGAAATCCCCCATCATCACAGTGGCATTACCTTTTTTACATTCCAGTTTTAACTCCTACTGCAACTTGCACCCCACATCCGGGCTAATATTTGGGGGTATGTAAATAACACCAATTAGTGTCTTCTTGCCTTTACAATTCCTCAACTCAATCCACAGTGACTCTACCTCATCAGTCCCTATGTCTTCCTTCACAAGGGACTGGATTACATCTACCAGCAGAGCTACCCCCCCTCCTCTGCCTACCTGCCTGTCTTTTCTATAGGACGTATAACCTTGTATATTAAGTTCCCAGGCCCGATCCTCCTGCAGCCACGCCTCAGTAATCCCTACAATATCATATCTACCAACCTCTAACTGAGCCTCAAGCTCATCTACTTTACTTCTTATACTTCGCGCATTCATATACAATTCTTTTAATTCCTTACGCATCTCACCTTTCACATCAATCCCTATGACACTTGGCCATACTCTCCTATCCCTTTGTGAGCTTCATTTCCCGTTAATTCTGCAAACATACCAAGAACCCTTCAGAGTGAGTTTAATGTAGCTGGAACAGGTATCTCTTGGAGTGGGCGGAGTCTTTCTGGATCAGGCTTGATTATATCATTTCCAACCCAATAACCAAGAATATTAATTGATGACACTGATGTTATGACTTAGCCTCATTTAATGTTAGATTTAACCATATAACATATAACCATATAACAATTGCAGCACGGAAACAGGCCCTCTCGGCCCTTCCAGTCCGTGCCGACCATTTGTTTTCCCCTGGTCCCATCTACCTGCACTCAGACCATACCCCTCCATTCCCTTCACGTCCATATACCTATCCACTTTACTCTTAAATGTTAAAATCGATCCTGCCTCCACCACTTCTGCTGGAAGCTGATTCCATACAGCCACCACCCTCTGAGTAAAGAAGTTCCCCCTCACGTTACCCCGAAACCTCTGTCCCTTAATTCTCATGTTCATGCCCTCTTGTTTGAATCTTCCCTACCCTCAATGGAAAAAAATCGTATCCACGGTCAACTCTGTCTATCCCTTTCATCATTTTAAAGGACCTCAATCAAGTCCCCCCTTAAACCTTCTGCGTTCCAAAGAATAAAGACCTAAACTTGTTCAACCTTTCTCTGTAACATAGTTGCTGAACCCTGGCAACATTCTAGTAAATCTCCTCTGTACTCTCTCTATTTTGTTGACATCCTTCCTATAACTAGGCGACCAAAATTGTACACCATACTCCAGAATTGGTCTTACCAATGCCTTGTACAATTTTAACATTACTTCCCTACTCCTATATTCAATGGCTCTGATTTAATAAAGGCCAGCAAACCAAAGGCTTTCTTTACCACCCTATCTACATGCGATTCCACTTTCAGGGAACTATGCACAGTTATTCCTAGATCCCTCTGTTCCACAGCATTCCTCCAATTCCCTACCATTTACCATGTACGTCCTATTTTGATTTGTCCTGCCAAAGATGTAGCACTTCACACTTATCAGCATTAAAAGAAACTCCATCTGCCATCTTTCAGCCCCACTTTTCCAAATGGCCCAAATCTCTCTGTTAGACTTGAGAATCTACTTCATTATCCACAACAGCACCTATCTTATATCATCACATATTTACTTATCCAATTTTCCACCCCATCATCCAGATCATTGATGTTCACTTGACAAACAAACAGTGGACCCAACACAGATCCCTGAGGCACCCACACTTGGTCACCGGTTGCCAAAACTGACAAACAGCCATCCACCATTACTCTCTGACATCTCCCATTCAGTCCACTGTTGAATCCATCTTGCTTACTCCGCCCTAAACACCCAAAGATTGAACCTTCTTAACCACTCTTCCATGGGAGAACTTGTCAAAGGCCATCCATATAGACAAACATCCACTGCTTTACCCTCATCAATTTTCCCTAGTTACAAAACATACACACCGCTGTCAAAACATTCAAGAAAGGTTTGTCAAACATGACCTTCCAGGCACAAATCCATGTTGACTGTTCCTGATCAGACCCTGTTTATCCAGATGCTTATATATATTATCTCTAAGTATCCTTTCCATTAATTTGCCCACCACTGACGTCAAACTAATAGGTCTATAATTGCTAGGTTTATTCTTGAACCCTTTTTAAACAATGGAACAACATGCGCAGTACGCCAATCCTCCGGCACTATTCCCGTTTCTAATGACATTTGAAATATTTCTGTCATAGCTCCTGCTATTTCTACACTATACTTTCCCTTCAATGTCCTAGGGAATATCCTGTCAGGGACCTGGAGACTTATCCACTTTTATATTTTCAAAAGTGTCAGTACCGTTTCCTCCTCTTTGAATCTCATAGTTTCCATAGCTACTCTACTTTTCCCCTTACCTCACAGAGTTCAATATGCTTCTCCTTGGAATGTTACCGAAGAAAATAAATTGTTCAATATCTCCCCCATCTCTTTTGGCTCTGCAGATAGCTGTCCATTCTGGCTCTCTAATGGTCCAATTTTATCCCTCGTTATCCTTTTGCTATTAATATAGCTGTAGAAACCCTTTGTATTTACTTTCACCTTTCTTGCCAAAGCAACCTCATATCTTCTTTTAGCCTTCCTAATTTCTTTCTGAAGAATCTTTTTACATTCTTTATACTCCTCTAGCACCTCATTTACTCCTTGCCTCCTCTAATTATTGTAGATATCTCTATTTTTTCGAAATAAGTGTCCAATTTCCCTTGAAAACCATGGCTCTTTCCAATTTTTACTATTTCCTTTCAACCTAACAGGGACATAAAGATTCTGTACTCTTACAATTTCCCCTTTAAATGTCCTCCATTTTTCTTCTACATCCTTCCCATGAAACAAAGTGTCCCAATTCACTCCTTTAAAATCCTTACGCATTCCCTCAAAGTTAGCCTTTCTCCAATCAAAAATCTCCACCCTAGGTCCAGTTTCTGACACTCTCCATAATTATATTGAAACTAATGGTATTGTGATCATGGTCCCGAAGTGCTCACCAACGCATACCTCCGTCACCTGACACTGCCTCATTTCCTAACAGGAGGTCCAGCACTGCCCCTTCTCTGGTCGATACTCTATGATACTGCTGCAAAAAAAAAACTATCCTGCACAGGTGACATTTTTACAAACTCCAAACCATCCAGCCCATTTACAGAATGTGTTTCCAGTCTATTTTGGAAAATTGAAATCTCCCACAATCACTACCTTGTGCTTACTACTAATATCTGCATTCCTTACATATTTGCTCTTCCAATTCACGCTCCCCATTTTGCGGTCTATATACACCCCTAAAAGTGTTTGCTACACCGTTCCCACTTCTCAGTTCCACCCAAATAGCCTCCATAGACGAGCCCTCTAATCTATCCTGCCAAAGCACTGCTGTAATATCTTCTCTGACAAGCAATGCAACACCTCCCTCTCTGGTCCCTCCAATTCTATCACACCTGAAGCAACGACATCCTGGAATATTTAGTTTCCAATCACAGCCCTCCTGCAACCATGTTTCACTGATTGCCACAACATCATATTTCCAGCTGTCAATCCAGGCTCTAAGTTCGTCCACCTTACTTACAATGCCCCTAGCATTAAAATATACACATTTTAGAAACCCACCATCCCTTATTATCTGTCTATTATCTTTTTCATCTTTCTCGCCTACATTTTGGATCCGAGTGCTTCCCTTCTCTGCCTCTTGCCCCACACCCCGACCCCTAGCCCCCTCTACCTGAGTCCCTCCCCTCAGCCTTTCTACTTTGAAGTCTCCCCAGTAGCCTTTGCTGAATGTGAAACTTCCTAAAAACCGTTGTACATTTTCGTCATGTTCAGCTTGGTCTTTTCCTGCAAGTTATATGATCAAGGTAAGGGAAAGTATCTTTAAAGTTTTCATGTTCAACAAGTTTGTCCAGCTCTCTCTGAAAAACAGCCACGCCATTAGTTACACCAAAAGGTACTCTGCAGTAGTGGTATAATTTCCCATTTGCTTCAAACACAGTGTATTTCTTCTCTGATTCCTTCAAAGGAATTTGGTAGTAAGCACTTTTTAAGTCAAAAGTAGAGAATATCTTATACTTAGCTGATGTATTGATAATCTCTTCTATACGAGGTAATGGATATGCATCAATCTCCGTGAACTGATTTATAGTTTGAGGGTAATCAGTGCAGGGTCTCTTTCTATGTCTCTCCAAGGGGTCCTTAACCATTAGAACTTGTGCCCTCCAAGGGGAAGAGCTGTGTTCTATGATATCTTCTCATAAAAGATTAGTTACTTCGTGTTGATAAAGTTCCTGTGATCTTTACTAAAATGTCTTGATTTTGTAGCAATTGGCATGCACTTGGAGGATAAATTAGTGAATTATGAAGGACATTCAACAGATGCCGCAGAAAAAAAACACAGAATACTGGTGGCTTTGACAATACAAGATCAGGCATAGTTCCTTCATACATTATTTGAAGTGTTCTGTGTTGTTTCTGAAAATCCTGACCTTGAATTATTTCGCTACACAATTTTTTTCAAAATACATACAGATTTATAACTAGTTATAAATCAGAATAAAGTCTACAATGCAAGATCCACTACTTTGAGTACTGAGAATTGTCAGAGCCATCGAGATTTCTCTATTTGAAGGAATTATAGTTAGATTTAGTCGAGACACAACTTGTTCACTTATAAAACTTTCTGAACTGCCAGAATAGTAAGATTAAACGAGAACTTACCAGTTTGAAGTTTGATCTTTATTTTATGAGGAGTCGAGTTGAGGGACTACGTGAATAGAAGCCCGTACAGCCGTTGGTGCGTCAGTCTTCAAAGCAGCGGAATGAATTCACAGCTAACAATGACCGAAGTATAACGGTAAGATGATAAAACTAGAACTACCAGATGAGATCTATGAGGGTGGGAGCGGAGGGCACGTAGTCCTCTCAACTCGACTCCTCATAAAATAAAGATCAAACTTCAAACTGGGGAAGTTTCTCGTTTAATCTTACTATTTTACTTCGGAGTACGTGAGTGACATACGTGAAGACTTCAAAGCACTGTGAATTCACGCTCGCAGACTCAAATCCGACGTTTCACACTGCCTGGATTGACTCAAAAGTCGTTAAAATCCATCATGCATCAGTAATACATTTGTTAAATGAAATAACAGTTTATTTACAAAACAAATCAACAAACCCTCTAATCAGGGGAAAAATGAAACAATTACTGAGACCAGAATAGCAAACACCCGAGCCTTGAAACGGTCTTGTGAATAAACCTTCTGAAAAGTTAGCTCACTGGGACCATCCTTGCGGCCGCGAGGGACCTTGAAATAGTTTGCACCGACACTTACTGTTGTTGTGGTTTTTTGTGACACATAAACAAAGCCAACTCTGTTCCTCTCAGAGGTTTAGTAATTCTCAATGTAACGAGATAAATGTGAGACTTACACAGAAACGATATGCGGGGGTATGCTGAAAACCACAATCTTACATCTTAGTCATGCCTCTCTTTATTATGTTTAAGCAAATCATTTAGACATAAATATAATGGCATCAGCGACACATGCATTCTATCTAGCGTAGGCTTTTGCCACATTTATCACGTTGAGTGAAACCACACGCACATATAAGCATGGACCACCTTCATAGATAATTTGGCTACTGATAGGTCTGTAGTAAACCGTAGCCCATGGCGAAAGAGCCATAAAACCTCACTCACATTCAAATACCGCATATGGGTTTAGGAGGATTAAAATGGAAAACACTCCCTTTCATGAATCGTGAAACTAACGGATGTGTCCTACTGTAGGCAATTTGCATTCATAGGTAAATAAAGAAGTCCAGAGCACTTCTGGTGAATTAATCGACTGTAAATTAATTTTCTTGCGTCAAAATAAAGAGATGACAAAATCCCAATACAACCGTGATCCTGCAGTGTGATATACAATATCCTGCTGCTAGGCAGAATTGCTCCATTTCCTTATATAGGTTGATATATTGCTGCTGTGTATATCCTGCAGGCGACCTTGAGAACATCCACAGTCGATGAGGAATCCTATCCCCAGGTATGGCCTCTTAAAATCTGCAAATTAACAGATCAATACGATCCGATAAAGGATGTTGATCCCAGTGACTGCTTTACCGTAGATTTTTATTCTTGGGCAATAGCATGTTAAGTGCTCCCTAGCCATTATGTTAATACAACGGTGAGAAACATGTCGTATGGCCAATCTGGCATACCAAATCCCCTGAAGCAGAGTCCTCCTTGACTCTTTTGCAAAATCTGTGATGAGACAGAATGAATGGAATAATACAACAAACATTCTCCCCCAATGCAGCGAAAAGCATCCACTGCTACTGCCCAGTATTCTGGTTACATTAAACATATCTAGGTAATGGATGATTTAATCGAGATGCAAACAAGTCAATATCTGGCAATGCATATGATCAATCATTTGGTTAAATACATCCTAATTTAACTTCATTCAATGTTTGTCCATTAAACTAGACGGACCTTCTTTGGAATAAGTGCTGAAAGCCAGATATTTGGTCAAATTCCACCAGCTCCAATTTCTGGTTAGCCTGTCTATCACAAGACCTGTGACTTAACATCCACCATGTGGTTTAATAGTCATGCTTGTGGTGTTGGTTCAATCTGTCCTTGCACATGCAGATCTCCTACGTATAGACGAATAAGCGTGAGCCCGATACCAGGTGCAACAACTCTAACATAATTAATCCCTCTTTAAATGAGGAAGCGAAGTCTCATCCACCATACATCTGCTCCACAACTAAGATGAACTTATCTGTTGCACTCCCAACCCAGTGCCCACTTACTTTCACGTCTGTATTCAGTGACGGTGATGCACAAAAAACCTTCCTTAAATTTTTTGAAACATGATTATATCCACATTGTATGGTCAGCAATCGGCCAGCTGAAATGCATAGGTCTATCAAAAATGGCCCCTTTGTATTCTAGTGCCTGTTTCCTTTGATGGTTGTAATTGTTGCTAATGCAGAGGACCATATGCACAGCTGGAAAGGACTGCAAACAACTTCCAATTAAATCTGGCTACTGTCTATCGAAGGGCCGTTGTTCTCCATTGAGATTAACACATGTCCTCAATTAACTGATTCAATTTATCCCTGGGCCCAAAGTTACCACATTGATTGGAAATAATGGTAAATCCCTGATAATCAAGTTAATTTGGATGGTGCATAATTTAGATTTATCTGGCGTGAATAAACAAAATCCCTTTTGTTCAAAGTGATTTTTAACACTGAAACTGATGATTGAGTTTCAGCATGGGTCTTTCCAACACTCAGGAAATCATCATCGAATAGGCCTTACCACAATGCCCCTGGCTCTAAGTAATGCTAACACAGGTTATACAATTTAGTAAATAATCTAGGAGCTGAAGTTAATCCTTTCGGCAATGTCTGCATTGCCAAGCTCAGTCATCAAATACATTTCAAATATCTTTCTATCATCCACCCTGAATAGACACTGCATAATAGCATTCATTAAATCAATGGATTTTGCCATAAAAATCCATTTGGACACTTGTGTTTTGCCCGTGTAAAGGTCTCCATTTTGAAATGACGATAACAAACTAATTTGTTCAATTCGATAAATCCGAATAATTCTACATCCCCCAGTCTTTTTAGATCCAGGGAAATATACTTGAAGAAATTGTTGACTTTGATAGACAGAAGGCTCAATTCCCTTCTTATGTAAACGACTGATCTCTGCTTGAATAAGCACATTTTCTATCTGAAAAAAATAAGTTTACGACTAGGAAAAATGTGGACTAGGTAGACTGTGAATAGTAATACATTTTTTCACCCTTCAATACACTAAGTATGATCAACCTGATGTCAATACTGCTGTCATTGTTTGAGAACATTTTAACCTTCCCAATTTGAACAGGAACATCAGTTAATTCATCGTCTGTCAAATATTATATTCCTTACCAGCTTCTTTCCTTGCGGCCTTGTAGTCCTTCGAGTCTTGTAAGAGAACCTTTTTGCTTGCTTCCAGCTGGGCTTAATGAGGGCCATGGTATATAATCAACTCATAACAGTCTTTGACCCTTTTCTGCCAAGGTTACCCACCAACAACAGATTTCGTTGGTGGTACCGTGGTGGTTTGCAACCCAACTCACCAAATTCGGGGTTAGCACTGGGGGCGGCCTAATAGCGGCCCTCCCGATTATTATTAATTTCAAAATGCATCAAAGGAGTCCCAGTTCAATCCTGGTGTGCTTCAACCATCTCCATTTGTATCAATAACTTTTCACCCCAGCTGTAATACCTGTCTTACAAACAGTTTAAACACTTTTTTTAAAAACTTCATCTCCTGGGCCTAGCAGGCAAACCATACTATGCAAATTTGGTGATCAATTCAGGCAGATCACAATTAACAGGAGCTTTATAGTTTTTTGCTACTTCATCCATAGCTAGCTCCTGTAATGGATGGGAGAGCATATACTGAATGGCTTCGTGCACAATTTACATCAATGCCTTTCCTGCCTCTCTAACTCAGCAAACTTCCCAGCAATGTTCGGAAATACCTCCAAACCGAACACCTTTTATGCTCTCCCCAGCATAGAAACAGTGTCAGCAAACGGCCTGATAGAACCTCCTTACCACAGGCATGTAGTTTTGCAGCCCTGACACAGGTATGCTGCTAGCACAAAGCTCCTCCATCAGCATGGCGTGGGCACCACTCCTCCTCAAGGAGTGGAACATCCTCCTCACAGGCAGGATAGTTCTGCACCCCTGACACAGGTGTGCTAAGCCACAATCTCTCCATCAGCCTGGCTTGGGCACCACTCACCTCACGGAGCTGTGGAAAAAGAAAACATCCATCTCCTCACAGGCCAGCGATAGTTCTGCAGCCCCTGACAACAGGTGCTGCTAGCCCACAAGCTTCTCATCAGCATGGGCTTTGGGCAACATCCTCTCAAGGAGCTGGAACATCCTCCTCACAGGCAGGATAGTTCTGCGCCCTGAAACAGGTGCTGCTAGCACAAGGCTTCCATCATGCCTGGCTTGGGTCATCACTCCTCTCACGGTAGCAGGAAATCCTCTCACAGGCAGGGATAGTTCTGCAGCCCTGCAAACAGGTGTGCTAGCACAAGCTCTCATCAAGCCTGGCTTGGGCACCACCTCCTCCCCACGGAGTTGAGTCCCTGTCGGAGCATTCTTTTGAATAGAATCTCGACGAGGGAGAAGCCGTGAGCAAACGATCTCTCCTATGGAGGGTATAACCTCCAGGCCTCGGACTCATATACGGGGCCACAGAGACTTGCCAGTGGCCTTCCCCTACTGACAAAGCTCCAACTGCCCCCGGCAGTGGGTCCGCAACCACTGGTGTGTAGCCAGCACCGGACAAGGTGTACAGACGGGCACTCCATCTAAAACACTCTCTGCATTTTCCTTTTATTACCACCTGAGCGCCCTCGCGCACCTTCCTTCTTTCTGCCAACATTCTCTACCCAAACCGTCGCAGAAAATCGACATTGCGTAAAATTTTTAAAAAAACTTGACTCTTTAAATTGTTTACAAAGAAATGCAAATGCTGGGAGAAGAATCGAGGGTAAAAGTATTGTAGAAGGGTCTCGACCCGCAAAGTCGCCCATCTCCCTCGTCCTTAGATGCTGCTGCAACCCGCTAAAATTATCAGCTCTCCGTATAACCCGCGGTCATTTAAAATTACCGCTCGGAGGAGCGCTGCTGCTCCAACCGGCCGACTGACCAGCGTCTGCCGTATGATGCACCAACGGCTGTACGGGCTTCTATCCGTAGTCATCACTGACTCCGAAGTAAAATCAAGTTGTGCATTTCTGTGCTTATGGCATTGATGGTAACCGTTGTAGCTGCACGAGACAAGCTAGAGGAAATGCAGTGTAATTGCACATAAAGAAGGTGTAATACAGGCAGCTGTCACACTTTTTGTAGGTGAATTTGGACTTGCATTTCTCTAGAATAATGTCCGCTTCTTGCCACAACTATTACAGTTGCCTCTCCAAGCAGGCATATCTCTCTAGTATGAATATTACCCCGCAAAAGGTCACTTCCTTTTGAATAATTATATGCTACAGTAAGGGCACAGTTATCTGTGAAATTGTTTCAGCGTGCTCCCAGATTAGTACTTGGGTGAGGGATTTCTTTTTTTGTGTCGAAGTGGAGCAGCAGAATACACATTAGATGAGCCATAAGCATCTGATTTTTTCTGAGCAAGTTATTATGTAAGGCTCTAGATTGTAAGCTGACTGTAAATCCAAGGTTTGTTTTCTACTAGTGTCTGTCCTACTAAAGGCGATGCCAAACCATTGATTAAAGAGTCTCAAATCAGCTGTAACTACTTTGAAGGCACATTTTACTAAGTCTTTGAAGTTCTTTTATAAATTCATGTGACTCACCAGGTTTTTGTTTATGTGCAGCAAGGAAGTGTTGAGCATATATTATATTGTGTGTCTTAACGAAGAGTGTGCTTGAAAATTGTGCATTTCTCTATGTAATCATATACATCATAAGGGACAGTGCTTATTAATGCTCTGAATTTGTCTGGTGCATTGTTGCCACTCTCATCAAATAAGTTATTTAGTGTACGAAGCCAGTGCTTCCAATCCTTTGCAGCAGTAGGTGAGTTGGGATCCTGATCCAAGCGTTGTGGTTTCAATAGTTTCTCCATCTCGATGTCACACAGCTTAACTTCTGAGATTGTGTTGTTTACTCGCAATTTACTTAAATTTTATTTAAACTTTAAGCAACTCATTTCTGCAATACATAACTTCGAAGCATCTGGAAAATATTGCTGATTCTGCAGGCCTCGCCGGCCCGATACACCGCACATGCGCACACCCTGGAAAGGCCCCGCACATGCGCACACTTCAATCGGCTTGCGCGATTTTAGTTCTCACCCCATTGCTTCCTCGCTGACCGCCAAAGCAGCACGCGGTTTCTTGCGCCAGTATGTAGGCTCCGGATATATTTCCGTTAGGTACTGGGTGGCTGTCTGAAAACGGTTTATTGGTTTGAGGGTGGGAGTGTAGAATTTCGGGAAGGAATCATGCCCTTTAACCCCAAAGATCCTATAGCAGCAAGATAGTTAGTCCACGTGAGGAAAAAGATGTGGTACAAACATGGGCAGGTTATGGGTATTAACCGGCCCATTACCATACCGGCTTTCTGTCTTTTTTTCCGCACCAAAGATCTCATAGCGGAGTAAAGATAACTAGTGCGGAGACGGAAGCCGGTTACGGAAACATCCTCGTAAAAATAAAAGTTATTTGGTAAAAATCTTCTCCTCATTTTCAGAATTTTAATTTATTAACACAAACTGTTCCCCCGCAACGTTGATTACACTGCAAGTTGGGTCGGGTCCGGTTACGGAAATGGATGAGAAAAAGGCCCACGTTCTGTTCCGTTGCGTACTACACGTTTGCCCATTGCATTTTAGCAGGAGTGATCTATCTTGCTCCGCTTTAGGATCTTTGTTCAACCCCTTGTCCATGCCCATTGGTGGGATACGAGCCCAAATTAGACTCGTATCTCTCTAAAACTTTCCTATCCTTATATTTGGCCAAATACCTTCTAAAAGTCCTAATTGCATAACAGGGATAATCAGGGATGCTTGTGACGGAATAGGTCATACAGCAAGGAATAAGGCTATTGGTCTGAAGAAGGGTCTACTGGAGCCAGGTGTTCAACACGAATCGTGATCTATTCCTTCTAGCTTATATGTAAGTGAGTAAGCATTACGCGACCGCTCGAGCTTCTCCAGTTGCATGTGTCTAGATGCCATGACTCCTCAGTTCAGTGCACTGAGTGATCATGTGATTCTCAGCATTCATTCTGTATATAGATATCCCCTCCCAACCCATCCAACCGTACGTAAATATGAATCCCACCTTATCGATTCGCCACTATCACGAACTC